>VXBI01007771.1:56134-127490 GCA_013397375.1 Toxostoma redivivum | reverse complement strand
AGTGGCCTCACCAGTGCTGAGTAATGGGTGCTATCAGTTGTGTGGTCCTGTTGGCCACACTACTGCTGATACAGGTCAGGATGCCATTGGCCTTCTTGGCCACCTGGACACACACTGGATCATGTTCAGCTGCTATTCAGCACCCTCAGGTCCTTTTCTGCTGGGCTGGTTTCCAGCCCCGCTTCCCCCAGCCTGTAGTGCTGCATGGGATTGTTGTGACCCACTGGAAGGACCTGACACTTCACCTTGTTGAACCTCATTTGATTGGCCTTGGCCCATGATCCAGCCTGTCCAGATCCCTCTGCAGAGCCTTCCCGCCCTCCAGCAGATCAACACTCCCACCCAACTTGGTGTCATCCAAGAATTTAGTAGAGGTGCTCTTGATCCCCTCATCCAAACATTAAGGCTGGACTGTGACGGAAGGGACTGAACTATGGTTAGTGCCACACTGATAGATTTATCTGTCCAGCTCTCATCTGTTACCAGGAACTTGGTACTGGACAGAGATTTGTAACTGACTTCCGATTTAAGAATTGCCAAAACTCTAATGTTACTATTCAGAATTCGTCATGCTTCTCCATCCAAAGCACCATTCTTAATATGGTTGGATCCTGAGGTCTTCTTTGATGTTTTGGTCCCTTTTCAAAAACAGCTGAGCTGTTGAAACCTGGTGCTCTGGTTGGATTTCAGCAAATGTGGTTGTGACAGTGTGCATCTCTCTGCAGTTTCAGCTGGATTCTCTCATGTTTGTTTCCTTAAATGTTTGTATAATGGTGTTACGTTTGTTCTGTCACACATCAGAGACCACTGGAATTTAGGATTTATAAACTATAAATTGCCTTTTTTTTTAATCAAATACTGACTATCATTTGAGCACCTTAGAAGGCCATTAGATTTGTGATGTTTTTTTGGAGGCTTCTCTAGTCAGTTCTTAGTAACTTCAATACTGTTACCATAAGTTACAGGATGTACAGATGTCCCAAAGTTTTGTTGCAGCATTAGGCAGAGTAAACCAGCTCTGTTATGTACCATCCCACCATATGTGTCCCAGCAGTTCAGCTGCAATGCCAAGTGTTGGCACCTCACAGTGTGATCCCAGGACACTGACACTGACCTCCCGCAAAAGAGATTGCTGGCAGCCAGCATAGTAGAGCAGGATTAGGAGAGGAGGAGTGGATCATGTGAAAACTAATAGTAACTGATGAACAGAGAATGGAATCTTCCTAAGCTCAGAGGAAGGAGCTATCAGTTGTAGGAGTTTTTCCTTTTCCCTTGGCAGGTGTGGGATTTCACTTATTCTGCAGTCACAGTCCTGGCTTCCTTTTAAAGACAGTGAGATATTCTGGTTAATCCTTGCTATATGTGAAATTGAAGGTTTATCACTGTCCTTGAAAATAAGAATTAATGCAGTTGCTTCCATAGTGCCAATTAAATCCCCCATTTAATTCTGTGAGCCAGCTGGAGATGTTTGTGACTGAGACTTCAGATGTACTCATCTTAATCTGAGTTGCTGGTAGTGTTTTCCCTCTCATTGGTGCCTTACATCCAGGACAGCTGCTTCTGAGGACATTAGCACTTTCTAATCCCCTGTGTTCACAGCCTTCTTGTTCAACCCTTGTCTTTGATCCCAGACAAAAACTGTATTTAGTTGTCTAAATATGATACCCTGGGTGGTCTCATCCTTTCATATGAAAGTGAACTGTTAAGAATTGGTTTAAAACTGCCCAGCTGAACAGAAACTTAATGCTGGTTGTTGGAGGATTACAGTTCCTTCTAGGAAATCATATTTGGTGTGTGGACGTAGCAGGGATGAAGTTATTTGTTAGTCAAATTTCTAGATGTCTAATGCTTCTTGTAAAGCTTGCTGGTCCCCAGAAAGTTTCTGAAGTAATTGCTGTTCCGGGATCTGCCCTTTACCAGCATTGTCAGTCTTGCTGAGCTTTTAGGAAGTCTTTGGCCAGTGATAGGGTGGGAAGAGCTACCACTATATAGATTTCTTCATTTAACGCAAATTCCCTTTTTTTCTTTGGTGCTGCTGCAGCATCTTTCCTGCTTCTTGCTACAGGTACAGGCAAGCGAAGGCTAGTATTCAGGGAACAACACTGAATTCAAACTAAGGGCTCTGATTCATGACCCAGCCCATCTGTGTCCACAAACAGGAATAGCTTCTTGTATGTGTATCCTCATCCAACTGGTGGTAGTTTGATTGATTGCACTTTTCCATGAAAGAGGATTACTGGATTTGTGTTACCTTACTTTACTTTTCCCACTGATAACCACTACCCACAAAGCAGAAATTGATAGTTTCTGAATTGCTACCCAAACCACAGTACCTTGTGAGTCTCTAATACCGTATGTTTGTGAATTGTGAAACTTTGCAATGACCAAATGATAAATTAGCAAATGGGGGTGATTTTAAAAATTCCTTTCTTTCTAAGTTAATCTCTGTTTAAAACTTGGTGAGCCTTTTCTGACTATACCTTTGAAAAGCTTTGTATACTTAGCCAAGCGTTACTGTATTCACAGCTATTGGTATGGATACAGCCAGTTCCTCAACCAATGGGATTTTCATCTCTGTTTGCTCTTCTTGCAAAGCTCCAAGGTTATCCATAGCTGTGAGTGTAGAAGCCTGATCAGTCATGCTTTCTGAAGAACCCATTCCTAAGTGTCTGCACAGAACCAAATGCCCTTTACTTAGGACTTTGCGTAGCAATAGAAAAAAATCAATAAAAGGACAGAGAGTCTTGCATGTTCTCTGGCAGTCACCTGTGCTGCCAACATCGTGGAGCAGGAGAGGTTGGCTCTCTCTAATCACTTCACTAGTGTTCAGAACTTCACTTTTCTCTTAGATTTGACTCATTGGAGTACTTGTCAGCTGGCCTAGCTCACTTGTCATGTTATCTGTTATGTCTCTTCAACTACTCTGTCTCCCTTGCATGAATGATAACTCTTTAATTGGGTTATTATGGGAGGATGGACCTGGCTGCAGGTCTCTGTTAGAAGCATCATCATCCATTCTTGAAATGAGCAGTGCATTGCCTTATTTCCCAAGAGCTCATCTAGCCCCAGCTAACTTTTCCAATGAGACTTCTTTTTTAATGAAGAAAGCAATATTTTTTTTCTTTTTTTTAATTTTATTTTTCCCCCCAGAGAGACCTGATATTAAGATATTCAGCTGTCTGTCTCATTTCCTAACATGCAATTTGTCAGGAAGTGAGTTTCCATTAAATTCTTGATAATTAGCATACTTGGACTTTGATAGACATTTTTTCTTTTTGCAACACCTTTTTTTTTAGCTCATTATCTGCATGCAAGATCAGTCAGCTAAATTCCTGTCTGTCAGACATCTCCATCTTTGCTCATTTTTAACCAGTTTGAGGTCCATAAGTATTGCAGTGAATTACTGCACTGAATCTCAGATTTTACATGGATCACAGGTGAAATGAGCTTGAAAGATTCTGCCTAGAACATGTTAAATGCATTCTCCTTCCATATTTTGAAATTACATTTTTTCCCAGCTTTTTTTTTATGCTAAAAAAGGCAGCAGGACTTCAGGTTAGGTCAGCAGTGGGGTAGGATCTGGAGATCCCTAATCCTATAAAAGAGTATTTAGTACTCAGTCCCCCCTTTGGAAGGGACTAGCAGACTTGAGAGAACTCTCTACATACATTATGCTTAGTTCTAGCTCAGCTTATTGAGGCTATCACAGGCACTGGATACAAGTAATTTTTTATTATCACAATACATTCTTTGACTAAATTGAATTTTCCATTGCTACTGCAGCTGCTTTTTCAAAAGAACTGGTTATAAATGCACAGCCTCTTTTTTCCCCCTGAGCATTCTGCTTTAAAAACACATGGACATGGCTGTATTAACGTAAAAATCTCTTCTTGTTCAGTTACTCATCCACTGGCCTTTTCTCCTGTGGGTGGCTGTTGTAAAAGAGCTCTTGGAAGTGCAAACAGTGCTGCTAGTTCTCAACCAGTTCTGTCCAACAGCTTGTCAAGATGTCAGAAGAGAAGACAACTGCGGCAAAAATCCAAGCCCTTACCCTGGATGACATCCATGGCAACATTCAGTAATTTTTGCCCTAGGGTAATGCTAAAGTAAATTGCATCAGTAAAATGAGGTAGGGAAAGTAGCAAAGAAGTAGCTAATCCCACTAAGCCATGGGCTAGAGAGGGCTTTTGGCCGTGAGCGTGGAGTGGATGGATCCCAGCTGGCCACAGCAGACCATCCAGTCACATTAACTTCAAAGGGGTGCTCAGCAGCTATGGTTTCTCCTAGGGATACTAACACCATCCAGGAGCAGAGAGAGGAGAAAAGGATGCTCAAAGGGGGCAGACTGTATAGGCCATGTGCCAATTCCTGAAAGGAGATTAAGGGAGAAGTAAAAATTGTAATGGCTCTGCATAAATACATTCCTCTCTGAAGAAGTATGGAGGCTCTGGGATGCTCTCACAGCAAGGCAGGAAACGCAAACAGCAAATTACATGAAAAGCTCTTCTCAAACTCTTCTTGTAATCAGTCCTCACCGTGCATGTATGCTGTGGTGGTGTACTTTGTGTCAGGTACTATGCAGCTCTGACTTTGAATCCAGGGCAGACAGGGAGATGGCATTTGGAAATAGAGCCAGGCTCTTCGTGGCCTGTGTTACATCCCTTCAGTCTGGAGTGCAGATGGAAGCATGAGCCAGCTCTTTGGACTTTCCTGGCCCCAAGCAGCATGGCTGTCAGTGGGCCTCAGGTCCCCTATTTGCAACTGATTTGAATCTTGTGCACTTCAAAGGTACTGTCTGCAAAAGATAATGATAAATCTTATGCAGCAGCCTGTGGCTTCTGGCAGTCTGACTTTAAAAGAGGTAGAGCAAACTTTGAAAATAATACCAGCGGATTTTGGTTCCTGTCACTCTTTCCTATACCTAAACCTTGCTCATACTGCTGCTTAGTTAGTGTTGAGAGAAAGAAAGCTTATGGAAATCAATGCAGAAGTTGAATATAAGCTAAAGACCAGTGAGTCACACCGTGCTCTGACCATAATTCTGGGATACTGACTTCTTTGGGAGCCTTTATTCTGTGTGGGCTACTTGGACAACAGAGCAAGGAGGAGAACACAGGTTTACAGGGCTTGAGTGCTTGCTGATATTGATGCAGGATGGTGTGTGAGGCTTTCAGACTTCTTGTTCAGGTAGCTGTGTCACTTGAAAGATTAGCCAAGAATAAAGAGCAAGCTGCTTTCCCCACTGAGGTGGCTGCAGGCCACCCCACACAGGCGTGAGCTTGCAGGCAACTTGTGAGTGTGGTGCTGAGGAGCTGCCTCACAGCTGCCTGCTGATCAAAGTCAGTGCTCCTCCCTGCTCTCCTTCAGAAGGGGACCCTGTCCTCGTTTCTGAGCTGCTGCAAGCCGAATGGCTGCTTTTAATAGAGTGTGCACAGAAGATGGTTGTAGGCAATTGAATTAGGGTTGCGTTATTAGTCCATCTGTGCAATATGCTCTGTTTATTGACAATCTGGTTAGAGTGGCTGGAGCTTGTTAAAGGTAAAGTGTTTCCTACTGTTGAATTTTGGGAGTTGTCCGGCTGTTAAGAAGCAGTGTGAAGAGAGGAAGGGCTCTCTTTAGACTGAAAAGGGCCTCCCTAAGAATTGTCTGCACTATTTTCCTGGCTTTCTGGGAGGGGGAAGAATTGCATGGGAAAGGCTCATCAGATAGCAGGGTTTGCTCTGTAGTTCATTGTGATGTGCACTTTCCCACTCTGTCTGCCTGCGGCAAGGGGCAGGTGCTGGCACGTGGGATTGGATGCAGGTCTTCAGGAAGAGCTCTCTTGCTTACGTTTCTAAAGCTTGCTTGGTAGGGGCTGATCTGTGGCAACCAGAAACCAAAGTAATTTTCTTAATGTCACTGGCTCCATGAGGTATCTTTGTGAATGAAATCTCTGCATCAGAAGAAAAAAGGGCGTCCTATTGGTTCAAGAAAGTGTAACGTGACTTTTGCAGCAGGTTTTGTGTGTGTGTCAAGATCTTGCCTGTAACAGTAGCCTCACTGTGGTATTTGAAATGGAAAGCTTATCTCTAAGGTTGGTCACTAAGAAAGTAGGGGACCAATACAGCAACTGCTTATGCAACAAGTACATTGCTTTTTGAAGATAGCGGCTGCACACTGTTGCCTGGGGAATAGAAAAATGGTCCAAATCATAACTTGTTAAAAAACCCATCAGGCTTTTGACTTCGCTGCAAGCCCTTATTTCAGAGCTTGGCTGTCAGTGCACTCCCCTTCTGCTCGCCAGCCTCAGATGTTTATTCATGTATACCAGAGCTATCCACAGTGGTCCAGCCATTGCTTGTAAATAAAAAAAATTGATAGGTCTTTTTCAGTACTGTGTCCCCATAAGTGAGCTCAATTGTTGCACTTTACAAGGCAACACAAAATGTCTTTGGTATCTGTATCTACTTATACACTCATAGTGAAAACCCCATGCAGAGAAGCAGCAGTGATGACTAGAGGGTGTGGGAGTGACTTAGGAGAACAGACATTGAGAAAAGCTTACATAGGTGTAACTTGACTACAAGGCAATTTATAAGACATGCTGTAAGTGTGTTTAGAGTTTGAAAGTAACAGGAATATGGATAATTGTTTAGGGTGATCTAATGGGGATTCAATTTAAGCAAAGGATCAAGTATCAGAATTATTTATAATAAGATTCTTCACTCTGAATAAGAAGAGTGTCTGTCACTTTTTCTATACAGAGGATAAAGCAGTCTTAATCTCTGGAATAATACTGCATAATACAAGAGATGCATTTAAACATTTTAAAATACTGTTTTTGAAAATATATAAGGAAGAAACTTCAATTTCTAGAGGTCCAAGCAACAAAGGACAGCTCTTGAGCACTATAAGGGCTCTTATTGTGGCTAATTATTTTCAAAATAATCAGAAGGAGCCAAACAGTAACAGTACTCAACTTAGAAAATTTTAAGCAGTTTTGTTTGTGCCAGCATGAAGGTTGATGTAAACCTGGAACAGCTCATCTTCAGTTACCTGAAGCAACACCGGTGAAGCAACACAGTATGAAAAGAGTAATAGTGCATAAGAATGTGCTGTTCTTCAGACCATCAGCTTTACTGTAGTGTGTCAGTCCTGCACAAGAGCATCTCTTCACGGAGAGCTGTGAGGCTGCAGAAGTCTGTCCACATGAAAATGAGCAACACAGTTCAGAGACAATCTGCAGTTACAGAGACCAAATCTTGTAAAGCCAACGATCACATAACATGTCTGCATTGTGTATTCATTCTCTTCATCTGGAAGAAGGAAAAGTTTAATAACTGAAAGCTAGACTAGGGAATCCAATCCATCCAGATACTACAGAGGGAGAAGACTGTGGAATATCAATGCACTTTGAAATCAGTATCCTGGTAGACCCTGGTGTATTTGGTGATTTGCAAGTAACCTGACAGTGCATGAAATAATTGTCTTTGTAGATATGAAACAACATTGACATCAACTTTGAAATTTAAATGAAAGAAACAAAGTAAAGTTCTTTTAGATGTATAACCTTGGTGCACTAACTTTTTCTTTATAATAGGTTAATTACTTGAACAGGTATTAGTTAAATAGGTTTCTAGTTTATTATAAAACAGAAACAACTACGTAAAGATCCATGTTCTTGAACAGTTACAGCATATTGCTTCCCACCCTGATATAAATAAAAGCTAAACCAAAGTGATTTAATTGTCTGGGAGTAAATAATTGTTATTCAGGAAATGCTTTGTTTGGCCTGTCCTGTTGCCACTGTGAAATGCAAATCACAAAGCAAATGGCACTACAGTCTCATTTGTTTGTGTGCACACAGCAAATGTGCAAGCGGTGGCTTTGGTAACAGGTTAGGAAGCTGCACTGGTGTCCAGTGTCTTCAGTGCAATTTCTTTGTAACAAAGAGCTGTATCTGAGCAGAAACTTTCATTGAACGATTCTGTCTTTTTCAGCATCTTGGGTTTGCTGTTGTATGGCATCTGCAGATTAGTAGGCAGTTATTCAATATTAATAGCTTTATTTTATCGGTTTATAGTTTAAGTGTTTATTAAAGAAAGTTCCTAGTATATGATAAAATCTTTATTCAAAGCTATGAAAAAGTGATAGAATTTGATGATCCTTCTAGTGCATTTGATACAAAAACATTTTACATTTCCAACAAAGACCACTGCTGCCCTAATTACAAACTGTTACATTCTAAATAATAGAATTTAATCTTGTCTAGTCTCAATATCAGCATTTACTTTATCAGTCTTGTGAGGTGGTGTTTGTTGGGAGGGCATTCAATTTCATGCCACTTTAAGCAATTTCACTGGCAAAGAACATAGATTCACAATGTATTTAAATGGAAAATGGAAATTCTCAGTAAAAAATTCTTAAGATCTCATTTGAATTAGCATATAGGTCTCTGTGGGACGTGAGTCTGTGTGTAATCCTAGGCCTTTTTGTAGCAGCATCTTTTAACAGTCTCCTCCACATTGCTTTGTTGAAGAATATTGGGTTTAGTTATACATTCAGCACCCGAGTTCCCCATTGAATAATTGGAGTAAATTCACAGTGTAAAATACACAGAATTGAGAACATCCAGGCAAACACAGCTGAGGTGAGCTCCAGCTGTTAAGCAGAGCTAATGAGCAAGGTATTGTGTTGTGAGTAGCTTAAAAATTATTTTTTCCCTAAAGCCAACACAACAGTGCTAGAGTTGGTGTCATTTTTGGTGGAGAGGGAGGACCAGTGGCATTGCTTTCTGTGGCTTTGCCAGATTCAAGGTGTGTTCAGAACCAAGTGCACTCTGGGGAAAACATGTTGAGGTCCTGACAGCAGTACAGGTGTGAGCACATGTGCAATGAAATAGATTGTCTCTTCTGCTGTAAAATGTGGCAGGGTCCCGTTGGAGGAATGTGCTCTGGTAGGAGAGACTTTTCTCACATGATCCCAAACCTCCAGGTGATCTGCATGCTTTCCTTTTGTTAAAACCAGCCAACCACAGCTGTGGCAAGGTGCTGTCTGCTGGTATTGTCCTAAGTGCCGATAGGAGGACTGCATGTGAGCTGTGGAGGAATATTTGCTTACCAGGATTTCTTACTTTACCCCTTTTCCTTTTTTTCCTTTCCTTACCTGCAACACAAGGGAATAAATCAATAATAAGTGAGAAAATACCGCTTGGATTTATTGTTTAATTCCCTCAGTATTTGGTTTCTGGAGAACATAGGTTTAGTTTAAAGCAGTCCCTAAGCAACAATCTGGCTGTAATTCATGCTTCCTTTTCTTACCAAGACACAGGAAGCCCTAGCTCTTCACAGAGATGAGTCTTTTTGAGATTGAAAATATATCCTCATTGCTCTTAAGTGCACTCAAGATGTTTTGTCACACTGGACAATAGTCACGTCTTGATAATGGCAGCCTGACTTCTAGAAGTATTACATTTGCCCTAAAGTCCATTTTTTTCACCAGTTTTTTTTTTTTTTTTCAAAAGTTGTTAACGTGAGGGCAATACCCAGCTCCCACTGAGAATCTGGCTATTTCTTTTAAGTGCCTCCATGGGAAATAAAGTATTTTCAAAATCTACCTCCAGTCTGTTCTTGATGAGTAGGCTGAACATATAACTCCCAAGGTGGTGTTCAGGCATCTTATTTTGTGTCTTAACTGCAGAAATCACTGAAATCAGGAGAGGTAGGAATGCAGCTGGTAATCTGTGCTAGCCAGTCTTTTTAGCTCACTGGACTTAATGAAAGTGCCATTTCAGTTTGGTAATATGAACAGTTAAGCCTGGTTTCATTACTGCTTGCACAGACTTTTGTGTGAAAGAGATCAGATAAAAGCTGGAATTGTAACTACAAACCAGAAAAGGAAAGGAAGTCAGAGCAGGAAATGGGTATGTCGTGTCCCATAATTTGCCAGCACTTCTTAATCCTCTATTGTTGTAAACTTCATATTCTATTTCTGTTTATCCATCCTTTTCTCCAAGGCTGCAAACTCAGAATAGCTTTGCTTGTGCTATCCCCATCTGTCCCAGCTGTGTGCTATTTCTGAGCAGATGATGCCATTTGCAGCATGCTGCCATACTGTGTAACTTCTGCAACGGGCAAATATCCACCAAAGCCTGTGGGGGCAACCCCAAAATTTATTACCCTGGTGACCTCACTCAGCTCTCCAAGAGTTGAAGGTTAATGCACTAATTTATGATATCAGTCTGCCTTCTGCTGTGGTACTGTTTCAAAGTGCCTTCTGCATTTCAGGGAGTGTCTTGAGTTCAGTACATTTAAATCACTTTTATATGATCTTAGGTTCAATAAGGTAAATTTGTTGCTGATATTAAATGTCTTCAAGTATTTCGGGAAGAATGCTTGATTTGAGCTGGTGTTCGTTAGGGGAAGACTAATGAGGCCACTGATCCCATTAATTTATTATTGACCCTTAACTTCCTATACTGGGTCAGGCATCTCTACTTTAGCTTCAGAACAAGTTTATCCAGTGACAAAATTCTCATCCTGTTGTATACTACCTTTCTTTAGAAAAGTTCCATTCATCTTTAGTGTCTGATTGTAATAATCTCTACTTTGTATCCAGTCCTACATGTGTGTAACTCAAGCTGTTAGAAGTAGGTTACACAATTTTGGCAGAGTCCCATACCACATCCTAGTGTCTCCCCAGTACTGTAATATAACTGCCAAGAGTTCTGTGTTTGTGGAGTCATAGCTAATATCTTTTTCCAACTTAATCCATCTTGGGTCGTGGCTTTTCTAGTTCACATATATGAAATGTTCTGCAGAGTACTTCAAAACAGTGCAGCCTACTTCTGGAAAGAGGAATGCTAACTCTGGGAGACTTGGCATTTCTCTAAAAGTACTTGTGTTGTGGAAGTACCAAAGCACAAGCCCAGTAAGTAGCATTCACGGAGATACAACTTATTTGGATCACTTGGTGGATAGGGAATTGATGGTCACACTCAAGGAGTTGTGGCCCATGGCTCAATGTCCAGGTAGAGACCAGGGGTTGGTATTGGGACCGGTGCTGTTGAACACCTTTGTCAGTGATGGGCAGTGGAACTGAGGGCATCCTCAGCAAGGCTGCTGACAGCACCAGGCTGTGTGCTGTGATTGACACTCTGGAGGGAAGGGATGACATCCAGAGTGACCTCAGCAGGCTTGAGAGGTGGGTCTGTGTGAACCTCATGAAGTTCAACACAGCCAAGTGCAAGGTTCTGCGCCTGGCTTGGGGCAGTCCCAAGTGCAAACAAAGGTTGGGCAAAGAATGGATTGAGAGCAGCCCTGAGGAGAAGGACTGTGGGCTGTTCGTGGATGAGAAGCTCAGCATGACCCAACCCATGCTCCTGCAGCCCAGAAAGCCAACCATGTGCTGGGCTGCACCAAAAGCAATGTGAACAGCAGATTGAGGGAGATGATTCTCACCCTCTCCCCTCTACTCCATTTTCATGAGACCCCAACCTGAAGTACTGAGTCCCGCTCTGCAGTCTCCAATATAAGAAGAACATGGACTTGCTGGATCAAGTCCAGGGGAAAGTGAAGAAGATGATCAGATGGCTGAAACACTTCTCCTGTGTAGACAGGGTGAAAGAGGTGGAGCTGTCCAGCCTGGAGAAGAGAAGGCTCCAGGAAGATTTTATTGCAACCTTCCAGTAGTGACAAGACAGCAGGGAATGGCTTCAAACTGAAAGAGAGTAGGTTTAGACTAGATGTTAGGAAGAGATTCTTTACTGTGAGAGTGGTGAAGCACTGGAACAGTTTGCCCAGTGATGCTGTGGATGCCCCATCACTGGAAGTGTTCAAGGCAAGACTGAATGGGGCTTTGAGCAATCTGGTCTAGTGGAAGGTGTCCCTATCCATGTCAGAGGATTCAGATCTGGATGCTCTTCAAGGTCCCTTCCATCTCAAACCATTCTAAAATTCTATAATTCTATAGGTGTTGTCATAATAACAGAATATATTGTTTTTCCATGAGCATTTCTTCAGCTTTTTTGTTTTCTCTGTCATCCTGAAACAAAGAGGGTCTGCATGCCTTCCCTTATGCGAGAAGCTTTTTAGGAAGGACCTCTTCTAACAGCTGAGAAGAATGCTGTGTGCTGTAACAGTGCCTTATTGGCCAGGGTGACTTTTTGTCAGGTGTCTACTGTCTCTGCAAGATGCTTTTCAGTCTGGCTTCCCTGGCTGGCAGCCTGGCAGCCAGAGCTGTGGTGAAGAAGGATAGTGCAGCTGTGCTTCTCTGTCTAACTCTAACATCCCCAGCCCAGGATGCAGTGCCACATTGAAGAGACTAACAAAATGTGGAGGGAAGGAAAGAGCGAGTGAACTCCCTTAAAGCTTTATGACAATTTGTCTCTGATCTCCAGATAACCTATGCCTTTCCTTGAAAATTTGTGTGTCTTCAGGAACTTGTCAGTGTAAGACAGTGAGCTGATCCAGGGTGGGAACCTGAGCTGTCTCCTCTCCTGCTTCCCTGAAAGCACAGCACATTTCCTGCACCATCCTGCCTAGGGCTGAGGTGCAGTCCTACAAATGCAGGTTCAGAATGACAACCAAGGTACTACCCAGCACCTCACAGCCCACCTCCCTGGTTTGTAAATTAAAGCAAAGGGTGCCTTCATTTGCATTTGCCCGTCCATTTGGAGCCCCTTTAACAGCTGTTACTGCCTGTGCCATCTGTGCACCCTATGAGTGTGCTCTCCCCCGATGCTCTCTCATCTGCTCGGCCTGAAGGCAGGCAGCACCATGCTTGTGTTCAACAGCTCAAGCTGTCTTCTGTGCTCTGTGCTTTGTTCAATTACTGCTGTCCTGTCATGCAAGATGCCTTCTGTCTTGACTCTCTTCTTATCAGACTGGAATGTTACCTGATAGGGGAGAACATGGCCATCCTCATCTAGCTGTTGGGTCTGGTCTTTTGCATGATACTTGCACTTCTAATGGCCCAGAATTTCTTGTAAACTCTTCTTCTAATAAGTTAGTCTTGTAAGTTTATGTTTTCTAATGGACCTTTTTTATTAAGAAATCTTATTTATACACAAACATACAGTAAAACTGTGAAAAAAGGTGTACCTTGCTGAAAGCATACCAACTGCAACTTAAAAGGCTTTTTTTAAGGCTCTATTTTAGTTTCCGTATGCTTTTTATCTTCTGAACTACAGAGAACAATTTCCTCTGCTTTGAGGAAGTTCTGTAATTTAACTTCTCATTTCCAACGACCTCCTGTGTCTTTTATCTCATGTCTCAGAATTTTAAAGAATTTCATTAGCCACTTTAAGGACATTGCTTTAGCTGGAATCTGCTTTACTCTGTAAAGCCTTTAAAAAATCTTTTAAAGCCTTATACTTCTTATAGTGTCTCTTATAAGGGCTGTATTTCACATTTGAATCAAAACTACTAGTCTTACTAAAGTCTACATCTCCCCTGTAATTCTTGGAATGAAAAGCATTTGAGGGCTTTCCAGGTTCCAGCTAGGTCTCTAGTTTTTCTGAGGACCTTCCCAGCTCCTTCACTCCTTCCTGTAGTTCTGGACCTTCCTCTCTCACCCATGCTCTCCAGGGAGCTCTTGCTGTGCACCCCATGCCATGATCTCTTTGAGCAAAAAGGAGAAGATGGTCTCGGCTAGGGGCTTGTTCTTCACATTGTCTGAGTTTCTTCTGCCTCTTCCCTGGAATCTCTACCTCTAAAGCATGTGCAGTTATAGTGACAAATTTTCCAGGTGTCTTTGTTCTAAATTTATGGTCTTGTGTTCCTATGTATCTTCTTGGAATAGTTTGTCTTGTCTTGTCCAAAAGCTCTACTTTCACTAATACTGCTTAGCTGCAGATTAATAATCATCTTCTAGTCGTTGTGCTTCTTATTAAATATTTATGTTGTAGTAGCACATAAAGACTGTAATTGGGGTCTAATTGTGCTGATTTATTCAGACCAGTTCTGAGACCTTTGGTACTACTAACTCTAAGCCAGCAACTTTCCTACGTGTCCTTGTCCTTCACTGTCATTTTCCTTGGTCAGCTCAGCACTTGAAATGGATCCCTGATTCCCTGGTGTGGAAACTGAACAGCCAAAAGCTGAAGTGTGCTGACAGCTCCCTGCACTTGTGCTCTCTTCATCCTTTGTTTGATTTATTCTTGGAGTTTTCTGAAAGAAGGGGACAGGGCAGCCTGTCTTCCGAATTCCCCTGCAAATTTTTGCCTTCGTCAGTGTGTCTTTTCTATGTCTGTTGATTGTAAAGATCATGAGGCAGCACAGGTGAGCAACTGCTTTCTTCCCTCACACACATAATGCAAATTGCTTCTCAGCTCAAACTATATAGCTCAGTTGCTGCCTGTGCCTTATACATGTTGAAGAACCTTAATATCTTTCCCATTTTTTAAAAATTAATCTCCTTTAATCCTGGCAGCACTGTAAAGTTCAAAGATGTTCTACATTATGTGCAGGTAGGATTATGGTTTATTCGTTAGTAGAAGGGAAAGATTGATTTTCTTTTTTTTTCATTGCATCCCTGGTAGTTTTTTCTTTGCTGAAATCCTAGTTGGTGCTTTTTTTCTCTGCTCAACCTGACTCTGCAGAAGGTATAACATTCAATACAAAAAGTAAATGCCACAAGTCCTGCTGAAAGCAGCAAACTATCATTACTCTTTCTGTGACAGATGTGTAGTATTCTGAATCAAGTTGTGCAAGGTGATCTGCCCTTACACCATCCACTCTCCTGTTAGCCACTGTGTTATCAGCTCCAGTTTTCATTGTTTTAATGGGTACTCTGGTCTAGAAGAAAGAGAATTTTGGATCCAGAGCAAGACATAAGCTTGTCAATAAACATTCCCTTCTTGCTTTAGGATTTCCTTAAACTCGTAAGATCCAGTTGTCAACACAAATCTGTCATATTTTAGGCAGCAAATCACTCTAAGGCGAAGCAAAATAAATTCTCAGTTTGAAGTGCCCCCAAACCCTTCTTACACAGATAGGAGCACTGCAAGATGTGCTTTGCCTTGTCTCTCTGGGTGATTGAAAATGGAGCTTTGTTGACAAGCTATAGACCAGTTGTTTATTTTAAGAAAGTGGAACTGAATACATTGTTGCATTACAGAGCAAACTCATCTAGCAGAAGTAATGAAGGCAATTCTGAAATACTGTACTTTTCTTAACTTTAGGGGTNTGAATCAAGTTGTGCAAGGTGATCTGCCCTTACACCATCCACTCTCCTGTTAGCCACTGTGTTATCAGCTCCAGTTTTCATTGTTTTAATGGGTACTCTGGTCTAGAAGAAAGAGAATTTTGGATCCAGAGCAAGACATAAGCTTGTCAATAAACATTCCCTTCTTGCTTTAGGATTTCCTTAAACTCGTAAGATCCAGTTGTCAACACAAATCTGTCATATTTTAGGCAGCAAATCACTCTAAGGCGAAGCAAAATAAATTCTCAGTTTGAAGTGCCCCCAAACCCTTCTTACACAGATAGGAGCACTGCAAGATGTGCTTTGCCTTGTCTCTCTGGGTGATTGAAAATGGAGCTTTGTTGACAAGCTATAGACCAGTTGTTTATTTTAAGAAAGTGGAACTGAATACATTGTTGCATTACAGAGCAAACTCATCTAGCAGAAGTAATGAAGGCAATTCTGAAATACTGTACTTTTCTTAACTTTAGGGGTTTGTTTGGTTTGGTTTTGGGGGGGAAGGTGTGTGTGTGGAGGGGGGTTGTTGGTTTTGTGTTTTATTGTTTTTTGGGGGTTTTTTGGTAATAGCTGGAAGTCTTTATTAGGACTATGCTGAAGGTTGGAATCTTTTTTTCATGTCCTCATGTTTTGTAAGCACTAGACAGCACAAAAGACAAGTGAGCCCTGGTCTTACGGGTCCTTATAGGTCCAATGACTTATTTTGCACAAGCACATACTCTATTGTACAACTCTATTTCTGTATCTCAAAGAGGCTCTTAGGGCTAAAAATCCTTTGTCTCCTAGTCACAGCTCAGTTAAGTCCTGTCTGTAGATTATGATTACTAAGATTTGACATAGGACCAAGGGTTTTAAGAATTGCAGAGGTTCTGTCTAGATTATAAAGTGGATGTAAACTATCAGTGTAAGGAGAACACAGAGCAGAATTGAATGCTTCAACATTTGGAAAAGACACAAATAGGAAGTCTGGTGCAACTCTGAACATGTCCAGAATTTACACAATTAGTCTGGTAAGTGAGGATATACAGTCATTAGAAAAGAGGAGGAAGTACAAAAATAAACCTTTCAGCAATTCAGTCTGGAAAGTCTTTTGGCATGATTCAATGACTGGTGATTAATAAGCAAGGAAGATCCAGAGAAAGAAAGGAAATATGAAAAAAATAGCAAAAAAAATCCAACTCAACAAAAAGCAACAGCAAACAACAGTGAATGAGTTCAATAAATTATGAAAATTATATGGCCATGCAGAAGAGCATGACCACAGACCCAAATGCCTAGAGTGAGGATTCTCCACTAGAGTCAGAAACTTCTGATGTAACTTATAACTGAGTTTGAAGATTATTAGAATATGGATGATAAGAACTACAAGTAGAACATGGTCACAGCAGTCTCAGCTATTCTGAGTATGGCTTTATGCAGTATCTGGAATTCACTAAAACAGTCTGTGTAATAAGAAAGCATCTGCAGATTCATCTGGAGGTTGTGTCTGGAGGTTGTGTCTGGGAGTATTTGTGGTCTGTGTGCTGGATGCCTACAAATAGGTCTGCAAGTTGCTGTGGGTGATCAAAATGTTGTCAAACTTGGTTCCTGGTGTCCTGGTTTTAGCCTGACTCTGCTGAGGTGCCCCATAAAGCCACTCTTGGCACCAATGCCAACCCAACATTGATGTTTACAAGAAGGACCAGAGGCAAATTACCTAAGCTGTAGCCACAAATATGAAGGAGAGGGATCTCAGACTCATAAGGGAAACTGGGAGAACATTGTTTTCCTTTCTGAAGAATTCCCATTGGTCAGGTATGAGGTAAGCTTCTCTTCTGGCCATTATCAGGTTTGTGCCCTCAATACCTTGCTCCTAAAGATTTTCATGCCAGCACTGTAAACTTAAATAGTTCTGCTTTGTAACTGTTCTGCTTTGTAACTGTGAACACCAAAACAGGCTCAAATGCACAGTGCTTCTCTTGCCAATGGGTTTTATCCTTGGTGTGCAGGAATTGAAGACTGGCTTGATTGTTTGGTCCTCCATGTGGCACTGGTGAGACTGCCAAGAGTGACGTAGCCCATTAGATTCTGCAGTATTTAGATTTTTATTGTGGAGAGTTTTGCCTGACTAGGAGCTGGTTTGAATAAATCAAATTCCAGCTAAAACAATGAAGTTTTATGTCTTCCTTCTAATTACTGAGCTATTCAGTTTCCCTTTTACAAATCATTTCAAGTGAAGGATGTGTGAAGTTAGAAATGTACCATGAGCCAGAGGGACCCGAGCAGCAGGGATGAGACAGTCATGCTACTGTGAACAGGGGGAATAGAAAGTGTGGCTTCTCACTATCTCCCAGTCCTTTCTAGACTGCCACTTTCTTTCCCCTGTGTACAGTATCTACCGTCTGTGTGAGTGTAATTTAGTGCTAATTAAGAAGTGAGTGGGAGCCATAAGCTCATTTCATTTAGAACCTGGAAATGGCCTCCTGGGAGCCCAGAGAGGGCACCGTCTGCTTTCTTGCCACAAAAGCTTCTCCACCTCACTGCTGTAATTCTAACCACCAAGCTCCAGATCTCAAAATTCAATGCCAGCTCAGATTTACGGCACATTAAGTGACTGAATTAAATCCTCAGCATTCACTTGGCGTCAGCCTGACTGAGTAAAGGATTTCACGGGCTGGGCTGCTCTACAAGGCCATAATTTATAACGTTATGCAGAAGCTGCTCCTCTGAGTTTTATTTTGGCTTGCCGCAATTTCTTTTTATTAAGGCCCCAGCAGTATTTGTTGTTTTTCTGTTTGCTTTGATGTGGGAGTTTTAGATTAAATCTAAATAAATAAATGAGGTTTAAAATTAAATTAGGCTTCATTTGCATGAGTTGGGGAGTGAAGTGCATCTTTCTTTCACTATATAAAACGTACCAGACCCATTACCCATCACAGAGCCCTCAGTTGCTCCTGAAGAAAAATGACATTTCTCTTTGCGTAGAAAATACTTAAAAGTCCCAAGAATAGATTTATAGGAATATTTTAACCTTTTCTTTGATCCTTGAAATGTCATTGTTCTGTAGGCTACATTGCAAAACGTGACCTTTTATAGGAACTGTGGGATGAATTTGATCTTTGGAAGACGTTTTAGAGATAATGCACTACAGGGTGCAAAGAATGTTCACTCATGAAAAAGAGCTGGAAATGGTTTTGTCTGCAGATATTTATTTGTGGTGCACCTGGAGGACAAAAGGATTGTTTATGATGAAGCTGATACTTCAGGGACAACAATGAAGAAAATCAGATAACATAGCATCTTCTTTTGGTTTAATGTGCAACAGTTTTATTTTCATTACATTTAAAAGAAAAATTTAAGTAGCAGAAGTTGTTCACATGGGGGATGCTTGCAAATTAATGTGTCTGAAATGTACCAGTTTTTTATGAGCATTAGATCTTTGCTTTTCAGTGCATACTCTGACTTCCTGCCTGGCAAAACACAAAGCTGAGCAGTTCTGGGAGGAAAAGATCTGACACTTTGCTTCAGATTTGTGTTTGCCCTGGTAGCCTTCTCTTTCATGGTGCAGCAGCCCGGCTCTCTTGAGCCCCGTACTCTGCTTAACTTACACCCAGCGTTGTCCATGCCATTCGTAGTATTGGTTCCCTGGCGAGAGATCTTGGCATGAAAAGATGTGTTTCAGCATTTTCACGATGAGAGAAGGCAGATGTGAATCTATGGAATCATACTGTGTGGGTGCTGTCTCTTTGCTTTGCTGGTAACTCTTCCAAAGCAGATGGTTCTGAAAGATGTCACAGATGTTATGACCAAATACTGTTCGATTGTACCTAATTCCATAGTTCTTGCATATGCAAGATTTTCAGTGAAACCTATTGTTGTTGCCAATATCAATTGGATTTTCCCCAGAATATGAGAGATGTTATTTCTGTTCCAGTAGAGCTTGCAGTCCAAGCAAAGGAAAAATCCATCCAGTGAGAATGCAGTAAGAAAGAAATTACGTGAGAGAACAAAGATCCCAGGTTGGCACCCTACTTATTGTTTATCCAAGTCTAGGATGAAATAGAAGGCAAAAGCACCAAATGAATTCTGAGGCCATACCAGTATTAAGAGTTCCTGGCACTGGCTCTTTGGGCTGCTGAACTGCCTGACCCCTAGTGAGACTGTGCTGGTCCCCTGTCACTTCGGAGCTTGGGATGGAGGTTTAGTCAAGAATTCACAAACACCTTAAGAAGTCAAAGTGCAGAAATATTAAAGGTAGGAAAGAGATACTGGCCTTGAGGAGATGAAGTTCTAGATGGCAATGACCCTATCTTGCAGAGACTGAGAAGTGTGATGTGGCACAGACAGTCCTGGGGACCTTTCAGGAAGGCCATGGAGATCTGAACAACATTGTGTTCAGACACACCAGGCCTGAAACAATTTCATACATACCTAATGTGTCGGAAAAAAAAATTAGTGTCTGGGAGTCACTGGCCTTTTTCAGTGTGACATGCCTATTGGGAAGTGATGGCTGTTGACATTTTGAATGTAGGAAGTGAAATGAGAAAAACAAAGATAGCTCAATGGCAAGTTGCATCAGGAAAACAATGCACATTTATATTAAGTAGCAGTATAGGTTCCTCACATTGTTCAAATACTTGAGCTGTTACTCTGATGCTTTACACAAATGACTTTTTACAGGGTTGCCCCTCCACTGGGCAAGCAGGGTTCTGCATGGAGCAGACACCTGTCTGGTGTGTGTATGATGCTTGGTCTCCCTGTGCTGCCAAAGACAAGTTGAAAATCACAAGTGCATTGGTTTATGAATTTTTCTCTGATTCTGTGATAGTAGTGTTGAAACATTTAAGTGTAACATAGTCAACCCCGAAATGCTTTGAACAGCTGAGAAAAAAACTTTCAGATGAGCATGGGATGTTTTGCTTCTATTGTAGGAAAAAGGTGATGTTGTGTAAACTCCCTGTTGTCAAGTGAATTGTCAGCAATATTAATGTGATGTGTACCATATCTAGCTGCATCATGCATTCTGTTAGAGGTCATAAGATTACCAGAAAATCATTATAGCATGAATACGTTTTATGCTTGGTGATTCGTATGACACTGTGAGATCAGAAAGAGGATTTTGTTGTCTAGGGAAGCAGCCTAATCTATGATAATCCAAGCATGTGGTAAATAATAAAAAATCACTGCATCTAAAAAGTCTCCCCCAACAGCCAAAAGCGAACTTGCCCCCAGATGCATTTAGGGTTGTTTCCTTTGCCTTCCTCCTGGATGTAATTTAACTAGGGCTGCAGGATAGTGTACTTACCTGTATTAAAGTGTGGGTGAAGGATAAGAAAGGCAGTATCAGGTGCCTTAAAAAATGCCCTAAGGAAAAAAAAAATCTAGACGTTTAGTGAGACTGTACTTCTAAGTCATGATTTGAATGCGTGAGACACCGTATTGCATTGTGAATTCAAGCCCTCTGTGCCAGTGCTTAGGAACATCTCCAGCTTAATTCTCTGAAATAAAAATCAGTAGTGAAGTGTTGCTGGGTTTGTCCTCTACACCTTGATGTGGGAGGAAGCCCTGGACAGAATCCAGAGAAAATCAGAATTAGGTTTCAAGTAGATATTAACACACTTTGTTGTTCTCCTCATTTCCCCAGAAGACTGCACAAAACAGACACTTTCCAAGATTCAAGGAGGCAATGAAAGTCTATGGCAGAGCTCCTTCAGAATTACTGCACCTGTTTTTCCTCTCAATTGCATAATCCAAATAATTGCCTTTGTTCTGCAATCCAGTGAAATTGATTCATCCTATTCTTAAATCTCTTTCCAGTTGGCACTCCCAAGATGATCTGTGATACTAGGCATGCCATTCCACAGGCACAGTGAATCTGCCTGGGTCAGTGATCAGACTTGCCTTCAAAGTCAGAGATGTTTTAGGGACTTTTAAGTGTTATTGTGTGTTTTCCACTCCACTGCTAGAGGAGATTTGGGGTGAATATTCCCCAATGTATCTTTCTAACTTCTAGCAATCTGCATTTTAGGCATTTTCTGAGCCAAATACTCCATCTGAACCATCATGTCTGATAGTCACTGATAAACCTGTCCTCAATGAATTTATCTAACTGCATTTGGAGCCATTTATACTTTTGACCTCCAGAGAAATCCATGGTCTAATTCCCCAAATCAAGTGTGTGTTATTTTAAAAAATCCTTTCTTTCATTTGTTTTAAACCTGCTGCTTGATCATTTTACTGGCTGCCTCCTAGTTTGTGTGGTATAAAAAATAATGAATAATCAGCCCCTATTCAAATTCTGTATACCATTCATGATTTTAAAGCTTTCTATCATATTCATCCTCAGTCATATCTTTTCCAAGATGCAGAGATCGAAACTATTTATTTTGTTCTCATCTGGAAGCTGCTTTGTAACTCTCAACCAACAGAATTGCAACATTATTTTATCTAGTTCTATTATATTCTTTTCAAGGTGAAAAAATCATAATTGTGCATAGTATTGTAGATGTGTTCTCGACATTGCTTTATACAGTAGCACATTTAGGACTTCTTAGTTGCTTCTTGGTTATAGTTCATTCATGAGGGCTACATCCCTGGTTTAATTTCATAGCAGAAGAATACAGAGGGATGCAGTTGGAAAGCTGTGGTCTAACAAAGTCCAGTGGAGTCAGAAGCAGCCATGTTCTCCAGAATTGCGCATCTATAGCTCAGATCATGATTTATCATTTTCTTTGCTATGGTCTCTATCCATCACCCTTCATTTCACATTCTAATGATCTCATTTCTTCAGTGTCTTGAATTGCTCATCTAGAAAACTTACTAATGGAAGATGTCAGAAATGTAGGTGGATAGGTGGATTCTGCTTCTCTGTTACTTAGAAAATTTAACTCCTGGATGCCTTGCATTTCTGAGCTATTTATTTCACTTTGGATGCTGTATTTTCAAGGAGTTATTGCTTAATAATACCAAGGTGCTCTAGTTATTGCTTAATAATAGCAAGTTGCTTTAAGATAGAAGGCTGAGTGCCTAGAATTAGTTTTACTATATAACTTAGTGCAATCCCCATTTCTTCAGCAAAGACCACTTTCCTCCTATTTTAAGAGGTACCAATCAGGGAATATGAGAACAATTATATTCCTCAGTTGTTTTGTGGCATGAGCCACATTGCATGAGTGCACATTCTAATTTAAGAGTGATTTTGTCATTCCCATTGGCATTTGGCAGGTTTCACAGCACTCAAGTTTTGCCAGCCCTGCTACCCACAAAAGGTAATCTTTGAGTTGACTGTTCAAGGAACATGAGTTTTGAAGACTGAATTGATTTGCTAAGTTCAGAATGTTACTTGTTTTCCTACTGGAAATTGCATCCACATCCCAAACCTTTTCTTTCATCTGTCACTTCCCTCCCCCACTCCAAACTCCACATCCTACTAAACTGTTTGCTAATCTCTTGTTGCCAGTGTTCTGAACTTAGGAAAACATGATCTTGGGGAATATCTTCTCAAGAAGATGTTGCTGGGAACCTGCTGTAGAAGTGCAACAGGAGAGATGTGCTTGGAGGGGGTGGCTGAGTCATGGGCAGCTCAAGGACTACATAGCTGCATCTGTCTAAGAAAACTCCAGCTAACAGAAAGGTGAACTCAGCAAACAGAAAGTAAAGCTTTCCAGAAGAGTAAAAGCAAGATGCTGTATCTTGGACAATTATTATTATGACTGAGTCTTGTCCTGGAACTCTTTCAGGAAGTTGTGACCCAGCTCTACTACTCTTGGAAGCCCCAAGTTGCTTTTTCTTTTCAGCTTCGCCCTTTTGCTGCCAGTGACTCTGGACAGTCACAAGACAAGTGACCCACCCCTCTACAGGATATAGTTTGAAACCCACCACAGTTGCACAATGCTTGCATATAGAACAACAGGCTCTGGAAAGCATTTGCAACAACTTTAAAGTACATGAAGATTTTTGCAGCCAGCCTCCTGACAAGTTGTGCTTGGAGAAAAAAAGAAGGAAAACCAGATGTATCAAACTATGGGCTGAAAGTTCTTTGTATAGGTCTGCTTGAGATTGTCCAGTGCAAAACCATGATGCCTGACCGGGGATCACAACAATGAGTCTGCAGGGTGGCTTTGTCCCCAGTGGTGTAATGTCACTGGCAGTGATGAAAGAAAACCTCTCTGGCTGTGTAGCGACACCTGAACTTTCTGTCATCTTGAACACCATACTTATCCTAGCTTTTCTCTTCCCCTCTGAGCCTTCATTTCTGCTTAGGTTCTTAGAGCAACATTTTTTCCAGATGTTTGGGGAAGTGTTTTTTCCAAAGGACCTGTATGTGTTGTCATATAGTATAGCTCGGTGATGCACGTTAGAATATCTCCTTTTCCTTCACCTCACAAAGCCCAAATACAAAACTTCTCTTCTCTTCTCTTCTCTTCTCTTCTCTTCTCTTCTCTTCTCTTCTCTTCTCTTCTCTTCTCTTCTCTTCTCTTCTCTTCTCTTCTCTTCTCTTCTCTTCTCTTCTCTTCTCTTCTCTTCTCTTCTCTTCTCTTCTCTTCTCTTCTCTTCTCTTCTCTTCTCTTTTCCTCTCTTCCTCCCTTCCCCATGCTGACAGCAATGCACAAGTGATGCATTAGAAATGCATCTGAACTCAAGTCATGGCTGTCTGAAATTTCAGCCCTTATGAGAGACAGCAGACCGTGGAAGCCACAATTCTTTATTGTGCCCTAGGGTTGTTGTGAGTGAATCATCAAAAAAGTATGATTCAGTTGTAGCCATCATATTGTTTTTTCCTCTGGTGCCACAGGCATGGAAATGCAGAATTGATATGCTCTGAGTGCTGGTCACAGGTGCTGCCTGGTCCCTTTAATGCACAAACTGTAATGGTTCTTATTTCTAGTGAATCTAATCCCTAGTACACAACTCCTCTTCTAAGGCTAGGCTTAATTCAGGGACAAATAGTAATGTAAGGACTTTGCTCATCTGTCTGGCTCTGTCTCTTACTCAGATACTTCACTCTCCAGTGCCTTTTTAGATCTTTCCTATCAGAGCACAACCATCTCTGACACAGACACCAACCAATGTGTTCAGACAGCCCATGCTGCAGGGATTTTTGCTTGCTTCAAAATGACTGTCACCCGTGCTTCACCAGTGTGAGCCTGGAGACCGTAACTGCATAAACAAACTGGATCAGGGATGAAGAGGTGCCAGACGCAGGCACAGATTAAGACAAAGGACTAGGTAGTTCTAGAGACTTGATTTCTTGGGGTAGCTCAGGTTAGCTTTGTCAGATTGTCAGTCTGTACAGCATGATTCATTCATGAGATGTTAATTCTGTGTCTGGATTACAGACTAACAGCATACTCGCCTAAATTCTTACCCTGATGCCAAACTACCTCCCCTTCCTGTTCCTACTTATAAAATGTGTTGTACTTGTGAACTTACGGAATTAAACCCTTCATTTCAAACCAGACGGTAGCTGCAGAAATCCTGAGGAAACATCTATGGGGAATTTTTTTATGTGGTTTCTGTTTCTTCCTTGCTTCCTTCTCCTTTGTAACTTCTGAGAGCAAAACAATACCTCTGTGGACATGTTTCAAAACAGTGAACAGGTTTCATCTCAGGGTTCCTCCTGTGCTTTGCAGACACAGTTCTACGTTCTTGTCTTCAGACCTAGGCTTACACAATAATTGTATGAGCCTTTGCTCTGCATCTCCTGCCATGAATCAGCTTTATTACTGTTCATTATTTCTGTGACTGTCAGGAAGCTAGATGGAAGTCGCCTCTTCAGATCTTCTCATTCTTTCTTTCAGTATTGGACATGACAAATAAATGAAGATCTCTTCTCCAGAAAGTCTACAGAAGTCCAGAGGAAGAGAGATGCTGTGCAAGGTTGCACTGCCTAGAGGGCTCCTTGTTTGCCTACCTTTAGGTGATGTACTGGGCAGGATTTGCCCAATACATGGTATCCATGGAAGCAGGTCTTCATGGACTGGGAACAGGTGAAATGTTGCAGGAGGTAGAGCAAAAAGAGTGAATCTCCAGAATGATCACTAGAAAAATGCTGAAGATAGTAATGGCATTAGCAAGGCTTCAGTATATGGGTTTGTTTGTTTGTTTACCTAGCTCTTGCTTACCAGGTCTCCATTGCTTCCCTGAGCTCACACAACTAGAGAATAATGGCAGAAGTGTGCAGACCTTGATGGTCCCTGTAGAGGTAGAATGTTTGCCTGCTGTCCACTGATTTCCAAATATCGTTAAAGAACCTTCATTTTTCCTTCACATTTCATATTTCTTGCACTTTCTTCTGCTCCTTTACAAAGAAATAACCAGATAAAATCTCATTTTTCACAAAAGTCTATCTAAAATTCTCTATGAGTGGATTCATGTTGTAGTGCATTTTCTAGAGTGCTCCAACTCCTTAATGCCAAATTTTTGTCTTTGGTTTTACATCATTCCTTTCAAAGGCATTCTGAGGAAGAAATCTAATGGCTGACTTCTAAAAGATTGCTCTAAGCTTAGCAGGACCTCAGTTCATGGAGTAGAAGAGTACATCAGTGTAACACAATGTCTGGGCAGTACTTACAGGGCAAGCAATGAAACTGCAACAGTGATCCTTGAAATGCAATGTCCCAGTATATGGTAAATTTTTTCATGTTAAAGGTTATGTTGCTTCCTCAGGAACCATTTTGGGAGATTTTTCACATCACAGTCTAGATGTAATTGCTACATGCTGCAGATTTATTCCTCCAACAGGTCAAATAACCAGTATATTTCATTGCTAAGCTGAGCGAGGCTTTTATTTTCTCAAATTATATTTCTATCAAACATTTGTTTATCTGTTTCATGGTTCACAGAAGATTTGGACCTTTTGGTGCTTGCAGGAAATGGATTTGTTCTTCCTCCAGCTTCTCCTTTAGTGGCAGCTGTTGCCAGCAGAGGAGTAGTTTGTGTGGCCACTAGTGTTTCATTCATGCAACCATGGCTCTCTCCCCCTGCCTCCCTCACCCCCAGATAAAAATGTGAAAATATATTACAAACTATCTCAGTAGATGGCTTGTAAGCTCTTACTATTGCAGCAGTCTGGGGTCCAGGAGCACTTTATGTATTTATTGTGCTTTCCAAGAGTTGTAGGGTTCCAGTGTGAGCAGTTTATACTAAGCTTGAACTTCATAGTCTGTGCCTTACCATGGATCAGTAGAGAGTACAGGATTCTAGAGAGTCAAAGAGAAAGTTGGAGAACACTAAGGAGGCAAGAAAAAGTGTGCAAAATTCTGAAATTACCTATCATCAGTTTTTGCAGAGAAATCCTTTCTCTGCTTTTTGCTTCATTTGCATTACAATATAATATTTAATAATACTATGACAATAGTTCTCAAATAATACATTATAATGGAATATGGTAATTTGTATGCAAGTTTAGAAACATTTGTAGGATTTTAATTTTCTTGTGCTATGTTTCCCTGTTTTCATTGTCATGAGGGGTCTGAATTGGACCTCTTACAGACATTCTCAGTAAATCATTTGCAGTAATAATTTTGCAAGTAACCTTATTAGACGTGTTCTTTCCTGAAGCTGAGGCAGCTAATGATGTACCTGATTTGGCTATTCATACATACACTGAATGCAGTAGTCCTTAGCTGTAATTTAGGGAATAAGGTAAATAAATAGGGATCTAAATTATCTGCAGTCTTGCATTAACCCTATGTGGGATTCAACTTCCTTCTTCCCCTGGGGAAATAAAGTCCATCTCCAGTCTGTTACAGTCAGTCTGCTTATACTAAAATTGAAATTACATTATTTTAACTGCAATTATTTTTCATATCTAGTTGAGCTTGGCAACATTTTTATAATGTAAGTATGTTTGGGGAAAGGGATGGGAGGTTATTACTTAACCATTTTCTCATGTAAACATCAATTTTCTAGTAATGTTCAATGAGGAAACAGCAAGGGGGAGGCAAGGAGATATTACAAGAAATTACTATTTGGATCCTATCCAAATCCTATCCTATCTGTCTGTGGATGACTTCTAGCTTACGTGCTCATGGAGAAGATAGGAGAGGCAGATGCAAGTCCATCCTTTTGGTCACAGGGCTTTCCACTCTTTAAGAAAGTTCCTTTTCTATCAAGCTAGAGAGTGTTTTGAGGCCGATGACCTTAGTCATGCTTCTTGCAGTCATGGGAAGGTCCTGATGGTGAGAATGCTGAGTTGGCAGGGAAGAGTGCTTTAATTCCACTTCTTGCTCCATTGCATGTTTAATTATTTTTGCATAGAACAAAGTGCTAAAAGAAGTGCATTCCAAAAAACAGGGTAGCCTAAGTATATAGTACTCCACAAGCAGTTTGGAGAGAAAAATTTGAATCTTTGGAGCCATTAAGCCTAGTTTTCTTCTATCCTTGGTGAATGTTCTCACCTCTGAGCTGTTGCATAAAACCTAATGCTCTGCCAGTTTTGTGAATCCAACCATTCATTTTCATAATTTTTTCCTTCTATAAAGGACATGTTGTTTTCTAGATAGAGTGTTTCCTGTTGAGCAAGGCAGTGGTTTCTGGTTCTGTCTTCTCTGTGCTGAAGGATTTTATACTGAACTTGAGTTAAAACAGATCTCTCTCAGATAATATTTTTTTTAATATATCTGTTTCAACATACCTGGGATGGTATTATTATTGTTATTATCATCATCATCATCATCATCATATTAGTATATAGCTTGGGACCAGTTCTGGATTATTTTGAATGGGTCTGCAAATTTTGTTAAGATAACTTAATATTTGCAAACATTTGCAAATTGCCACATTTGCAAAATTTCAGAGAGATCAGGATCTCTGTTAGAAAGCCATTCTGGGACCAAAGGTTGAATTCATGGAAAACCACAGGTCAAGTTTAATCCAGCAAAGCACCTGCTTAATTTTAAGGAATATGCAGTGTCCTATGGACTTTTATGAGTCTCATGGTTTTAGGAAGCATTTTTCAGGGCTGAGGTAGAGCACTTGGTGCAGGACAAAATCAACTCTTTAATGAGCTTAACAGAAAACCCCACAGGCATACTCAGTGTGTGCTTTTTAAACATGTATAATTGGGTCAAATGAAAACTAATTCCCACTGGAGTCCGGCCATGCCCGAGGAACCCTTCCAGGATTATTCTTTGAACTCCTTCAGGCAGAAATATTTCCATGCCAATTTCTATTTCAAAACCTTTTGATTGTGGAGCTGTTCAAGAATAGGCTAACAAGAATTCTTCTTCTATGAGAATTTTTCCTGTTCTCCATATCCCTCCCCTACCATCCTTTTCTCTCTTGCTTTCCTCATTGTTTCTCAGCATACTGGAAAAGGTCAGAAGCAATTTGATCAAGTGTCCCAAGAAGTGAGTGTCTTTGAAGAGGGTGCAGGACTTTGAAATTTGAATATGAGAGGTTAATCTTTTGAGGAATTGTTGGGTTGGAAATAGAGCTTTATAGTGAAAAATCACCTTTGAACCTTACATCTAAGTATTTTAGGTTAAAGAAAAGTAAGTCCTTTCATTGGAAAAAAAAATGCCATCCTACCAAAGGTGTCTTCTCTCTGCTTTGCTGCCTGGATAATATATTTGGGCTGGGTTTTTTTCCATCCTTTGATACATACTCTACAGACACCAAATGAATTAACAGTCCCAGAGGGCTGCCAAAATGCAGAAAGTTGTAAATTAAAGACAGACTTAGCCTAAATTGGTGTCTGAATTAGTGAATGAATTGACACATGGCTGTGCTTGTTCTCTGAAGCAAGAACTGTTGAATCTCTTCAGCTACTGACCTTACCCTCCCTCACCAGAACTGCCTAGTCTTTTCTTTAATTGATAGTGCATAACAGATGCTGTATTGCTGTTGAAGTGTACATTCTTATCTGCTGGTAAGAGTTGCAAAGCTGTCTGTTTACTTATTGATACTATCTGAGACTTTAGTGGATCCCTGGCACGTGTTAGAAGATGCTTTCTCCTTGATATCCCAGTAGGATTTGTCTACATTGGAGACTGAGCATCTTCACTTTTGCCATAGCTAATTTAAAAACATGCAGGAAGTCAAGCTGCAAAGCAGCCAGTTAACTTTGCAAGCAGAGGAGGAAGCTTGCACATGCCAGTGCTGTACATTAAATCTGGAAATTAACCATTCTGATTTGGCTTACACATTTCACTGTCAGGTGTTGGTCTTTTCAGTAGTAGCAGGATTCCTCCTCATAACTGAGATACAAGGTGAGAAACCCTCCAACACTTAGAGACAGGCTTCAACTCAAAGTGTTTGGTGCATTTCATTTTGATCTTGGCTCTCTGATTTCCACAAGTTCCACTTCACTTTGAGATCCTTGGGTTGTTGAAAGCTGCCACACGATGTAATACTTCTCTTAGAAAATTAAGGTGCACTTGCCAGAGGATATTAGCCCTCCCTGGTATGGGTCTTTAAATACATCATCTCTGCTAAATGGATCTTCTCTGAGATATTTTTCATTCTTGACAGTGAAGACAGACAATCTGTTGAGAACAAAGGGGAAATATTTCTTGTTTTTTGGCAGTGAGGTCTCTCTTTGGTTTAGGACTGCTGAGCAGAACAGCTAGATTTCATCTCTGGATGAACTTTAAGTCTTCTCCTGTAGGAATACCTGCAGGCAAGGAGTGTTTAACTTCCAGCCAGTGACAAGAGAACACAGCTGCAGTCTCCTCATGTAATACATAGCTATCACTGTCCATGCTGGATTGTGCCAGCAGGGAACTAATAATGTCCAGCAAAGGACAGAAAAGTGATGATATCTGTTTTATTTTAAACAGAGTAGTTTGGGCTTTCTGGCTTGTCTTTTTTTTTTAGTGCTTCTGTAAGGAAAAATAAGTGCTCAAGATGGCAGCTGCAAGGGGTGAATCAGTCACCCTGCTCCAAGCAGCTCGGTGGAGCTGAGTTCTGCCATAGGGGCAGGCTCCCGGTCATGCAGAGCCCATTAAAAGGGAGAGGGCCCTCCTAGGTCTGCATAGCCAAGGTCAGGGTCTGGTCCCAAGCACACAAATGGGCTGCTGGGGAGTGCAACTCTTGGGATTCTCCCATCAGGCAGCAGCCCTGATGTTTGGTGAATTCATACATGAGGTAGACTGCAGTTTAGCCTAATGCACACTGGTGCTTTGGGAGGGCCCAGAGCTTTAGTTTTGCTGCATTTAAACAAATTAACATAGTGCTGGCAGCAAATGACTGTGATTTTTCCTAAAGATGAACAAACTGTGGGTCTAATAGAGACCTGCTATTTCTCAGAAATTAAAATACTGCTTTTCTAAATGAGGCCAGGGAGGATGATCAGATGTATAAAGAAGGAAATCATTGCCAGACAGTATCTGGGACTGGATAATTCACATAAAAATACTCCCTGTGTCAGAATCAAATAGTCTCTGTGATAAGAAAAGAATTTTTCCCCAGTTCAGAAGATATTGAGTACCAAGATTTTTACATCCTCTTAAAAACAGCCCTTTGTCCCTATCAATGCTGGTGGTTTATTTTTTTTCCAGTGGACAAACATTGATTTTTCTTGCTGCCAAACCCTGCATTTCTAATGGAGCTTGAAATTAACACGATTTTTTGTGGTTGTTGTTGTTGTTTGCCTCCTTGTTTGCACACCAACAACCTAAATGATGTTGGCACAGCTTGAGGAACAGGTTTCTTGAAGTTTTAGTTGAATGCAACAGGGAAAACACAACCCATCTTTTCCTGCAGGCAGTACACAAGTAATGACAGCCACATGGTATTGAGGGGTGGTTATGAGTATCTATGACACTGATTGAAAGGCTTGGGAAAGCTTGCATTTGTTTATGATACCTGGGATCCAGGGGGCATTCTTTATCATACTCTGCTGGGATGATTTCAGTGTGCTGCACATACAATCTTGAGGTAGCAGCTGCTGCAGTACCCTGTAATTCTGCTCCAAGAACCTATTCCTATGGAGAACCTATTCCCATGTTTTAGAGAAAGTTTGTCAGGTCTGTAAATTAATCAGAGATATCTTGATTCAGAGAAAGTGGCAATTAAGCTGAGATGAACAATGTTCCTAAAACTGTCTTATGTATCAGAATTCTCTGTCCCTCCCTTCCAACCTTATACGTTGGGATGCTGAGTTGGGGTGGTACCCTTATACAAAGCCTTAGTCAATACAATAATCTACTCTTGTCCAGCTAACTTTTGCAGTTTCAACTGTCTTATAAATTACAGCACATACCTTTTACAATAATTTGAAAATCTAAATATCTGAGTATTTTTTTGAAACTTCCCAGCTGTCCTTTGGTCACAGTACCCGTTCCCCTTAATTCTCTCACTCAAAAGAATCCTTGTAGTTAGAGATAATGGTTGTACAGTATGGCTGAATTTCCTTGCTCTAAGTTTGAATAGATAATATTAGCAACAGATTTCTCCTTTCCTTTGATGTTCACATAACAGATTTTTTAAAATTATATTTTAAAGCCTGTAACTAGAAATTACTAAAGATAAGATACTCCTGAGCTCTTATGCTTGAGACCTTTTGGTATTATGGGTTATTTGAGAGAGCTTTTTATTCCTCCACAGTGAGAAAGGCTGTGACTGAATCCCAATTCTGCTGTCAGCAATTTGGATCCATATGAACCTAGTATTGTTTTCTTAACCATCTATTGAATAAGATGTGATTTTTGGCAAGAGCTTGTGCTTGCTTGTATTGAGAGTGGGAGATACACACCACAGAACCATTCTGTGTCAAAGCTGACTGGCAAAGTGTCCAAGGTATTAGGTCAGCAATTTTCCATCAAATTGCTATCAGTTGTTGTTGATCCTGTGTGAAGGTTGTGAATTAAGTAGAAAGGATTTGGGCAGTTCAGGGTCAAGATCTGAGCAGCTCTTATTCAGTGAGTAAGAGCCTCCTATTGAGGTCCTTGTTAGCTATTGCAGCTGGAAATTCTTTTGAAATCATTGTGTTAATGTACTGTTCTCCTTAGGAAAATGACTGAGCGGCAGTATGACACTCTACATTTTGTATTTGTTTTCACTCACTGACTTACAAAATCTGTTCACTTTCCATCTTCAGCAATGATTTTTCTTCCTGCCAGAGGCACAGTCTTCACCTGGGATCTGGAAAAATCAATCTATGGCATTGTCGTCACTGGTGTGGAGCAGACATAAGGCAGGACTCAAGGCACATGTCCTAGAAGTGCAGAGCATCCTCATTGGTGCTGCACTGCAGGCTCCAATCTCCTCCTCCTCTCCCTGCTCTGCAAGACCAGGAGTTGAGAATTTATGCATATTGGTCAAGTCAATAGGTTTAAAGCTTAGGAGGGCCAGGGAGCAGAGATGGTGTATAATATCAGCACTGCCTTTTCTTGCTCATTCCCTTCAGTTTTCTTGGTGCAAAGCCCCCAGAGGTGAGGTTGTACACCAGAATTGAATCACTATCATGTGGGAGAAAGCCAAGAGATTTGTGGTCTAAGACAGTTTGGAGGAACTCATTTCAGGGTAAGTCAGCAGTCTTCTGAGATAAAGAGGTTTATGAACCAGCACCTTTGTTCGATCAAGTTTATTGCAAGCCAGGATTAGAAAGTTTTTTTCTAAGGACTTCTGCATCTCTTGGCTGCAGTGCTGTGGGGCTTGACTCAGCAGCATTCAGTAGCTTTCCCTGCATTGTGTTTTACTCCTATTCATTTCTGCTCTTAAGATTGAAATGTCGTATTAGATTAAGAGTTCTACTCATGTCAACACCGTGAAAGGCTTCCCTTTCACTTTAGCAGGAGTGGGGACTGAGGTACTGCGTTGCTGAGGGCACCTGATGGAGTTTGGCTAATAAGATCTGATTTCATGAGGTTTGCAGCCTATTAAGGCAAGAAGGAATCAGGCCTGTGAGCATGATAGAAAAGTGCAAACACAATAAAACGGCTCTTATGAATATTAATAGGCCTTGAAACAATACAAGGCAAAAATGGTGATGAGATGGGGGTTAAGCAACTGCTATCTGGTGTAACACAACAGCCTCCCTTTCACCTTGCTTCTGCTTGCATCTTGTCACTCACAAACCCTGACATATTTGGGGATGGGGCTCGGGAATTTGATAGCTTCCCTGAACCCATTTCAGCTCTGCAGCTTGCAGTCTCTGTGTAGGTATGTGCAACTAAAGTAGCTGATCCCTATGCACCAGTTGTCAATCTTCCCTAGCAGCCCTCACCAAGCCAAGATCTGCTCTTCAGCTGCAAAAAACATTGTTTTTAAAAGTAGCTTGGCTTATTCTTTATAATCCCCTTCATGGGTGAGTACCATCCATGTCAATGATCTCTCTGCATCTCTAACCTCAGTATAAAACATCAGTGGGTAAAGCTCCTATATTTCTATAATGCTCCCTGCATTTCTTGGACTGGCTCACAGCCATGGCTCTGTCTCCCCTGCATGGATTGCTTCCTCAGCTATAGCTGAGGAAATTGCTGGTTGTGTTTTCACATGATCTGTCGTGTGATGCACCAGCTTTGATGCTTTTCTGCAGTACTTTCACAGAGGAGTCAATTAATGCCTGCCTGGTATCATCCATTGTAACTCACTTTTCTTGCCTGCTTAGCAAAGAAGTGCCCTCCTTTGTGCATCTTTAGCTTTTGAAATGGAATGCAGATATGACCCATCCCAGAATCCTATAACAGATCTTCCCTTAGCCCCATTTTATGGACTGAGACACGGAAGCAAAGGAAATTAGGGTCAACGCTCAGCTATGATTAAATATTTTGCTTCTTTGAGTATGTTCTCATGATTGACCCTTCAGTGGCCACTGCCCAGCTGCCAGTGCCACTCCCATTTCTTCATGCAGCACATGGGAGTTGCCAGACCTCTGGGCTACAAGAATTCAGGCCATGTACTGGCCTTCCAATTTGTTTACATTTTATTTCTTAGAATGTTCATCTCTCTGCAGAAGTGTCTGAAATCCCCAAGACATTGACTTTATTTCTTAAAACACATTTCTTTATCAATTGAATTATTTAGTAAAGAGGTATGTTCATGTTTAATTGATATAATTTGAGTAGGGAATAATCTCACTCCTTTTACCTTAGCAAACTTTCTTTTCCCTTGTTTAAAGAAAACAGCATTTCAGAGGATGCTCTGTTACTTTAGTTTGTTTTTCTTTCATTCCTCCCTGAATCTCTAAACTCTTCTGGGGGAGAAAACTGACTTGTGGAGGTTAAGTGATTTGCTGCCATTTGTAGAAGCAAGCAGCAGCCAATGAGAAACAGCATCTAAGTATCATGTCTGCTACTTTGGCACTGGCCACACTCAAGTGGTATCAGGCCAGATATGGCCAAAACAGATAAGCCAATAGTGCTGTCCTTCCATTTATTAGTAAACTGTTCGTGGTGGAGATTTTTTAAGAAGGCCCTACCTAGAGTGATATTTTCAATTGCTCGTTAATGGTTTCACAGCTTGAATTGACTTTCTTGCTTAACTGCTTTCTTTCATCATCTTTGCTGGTCCTTTAAGTTGCTTTCTGCCTCAATTTCCCATCTGTTAACTGGGGCCAGCTGCATCAGCTCGCTTCACTGCAAAGATGGATACATCAGAGGCATAAAGGGTTCTGATATTGTGAGAACTGTAGGAGCTGGGGCACAAAGATAGCGCTCTCCAGGCATATGGCTCTGTATTAACAGTATGCAGAAAAAATCCCTAGGAAAATGGGACCTGAGCAGGTTTGACTAAAACCCCTAAAGCTTGTTAACTTCAATAAACTGCCCTCTGCTCCTTGGTGGTAGAGAATTGAGAAGCCAAGTCCTGCACCTGCACCATCGTCTCTGGCCCCTGGTGGTGAGAGAGGTGTTTTATGCTTGGCCTCTTCAGGGAAAGGCTGCTTGTTTGCATTCTATTTGTGGCATAATTACTAATGGTACAGATCATTTTTATTAGCCAAGCTGTCTGCATTAAAATGATAGATTTTTTGGTATTATTAAGAACATCCAAGGGAGTCTCCGCAGCAGCAGGAGAAAGATGATAATTTTTCGTTTAGCTTAAGAGCAGATGGTTACAGAAACATTCTATGTAAATAAATTAAAGAGAAGCCACCCTCGCTAATAGTTAAGTAAACAGGTTTGGAAACAGCCATCTCAGGACCAGGCTTTTCTGTTCTCTTCCTTTCTCACAAGAGCTTCATCTGCTCTTCAGCTTACAGGCCCATACAGATAGGGTATTAATTAAACCAATTTGCTTTTGGGCCAAAGTCATCTGAAACAACTTGAGTCCTGCTAGAGCAAGATTATCACTCTCATGCAGCTTTCTTGAGCAGTAGAGAATACTTAGCCAGCCTAAGCATCTGGGTTGTAATCAATGTTATTGATAAGCATTTCCACATGACTTTTGTTATGGTAGCAAGGCTATGAGTGATCTGATTACTACCTTTGCTATATTTTAGACTTGCATCCTGCAGTCTCTGATGAGTGCTGTAGTCACAATGCCATGCTGCCCTCAAGAATTTCAACTCAACAAAACAAGCAGAAGTGGAGAAATGAGAGGTAATTAGGGGAGGAAAGTAATTTTGTAGCACAAGAGCTGCAAATGCTTCAGATATGGTAGCTGCAGAAGAAAGCAGCTTCTCTTCCCATCATCCAAAAGCAAACAGATACTGTAAGGAGGAAATTGTGAAAAGCCTAGAGCTCAATAGGTTCACAAAACAAAAAGCTGCAAGAGCTTTGAGGACCATGAAAGCCATGCTTGATCTTCTTTGAGTGGTTCTCTCTGCCTTTGGAGTTGGAGCAGGAAGGTAGGCTGGTACTCAGAAAACACTGTTGGACAGGACAGTTCCCTCTTCTGTCTTTGCAACCAGACTGATGCAAAAACATCACCTGGGCTTCTTCCCAAGGTCTCCAGTCGCACAGCCAGGATTCAGTATGTTTGTAAGAGGGTTTGGAGTCTCAGGGAGTAGCAAAATGCAGTTTGTGCCCATATCAGGAGGAGATCACATGCTGATGAAATGGTAGTTTTCTCAGTTGGGGAAAGCTGGAGCTGGAGGAAAACCAATCCTCTTCCTAGTCTGGAGCAGGTGCTTGTCTGGAATGACTTGCACTATTTCTAGATTCCAGAACAGATTTTTCTTTGGATATGAATATATGAAAAAGCATGATACAAAGCAGTTATAATACTGCCATTATTGAGAGTAATTCTTGGATGTCATACAGCAAAAACTGATGACTAATGGCAAATATAATAGATATTGTAGCATTTGTTAACAGTACCAGGGAAAAAAAAGCTATAACCTAAGGACTGTTAACAAGAAGTGTGGTATAAACTGAGAGCTCATTAGGAGGTTGAGGGAAGAGAAGGGTTAGAGGTTAGAGTATGTTAGTTAATGAAAGAAATTCCTATACCCTATCAGTATACTGAAAACCAAATGCAATTCTAGATTGTATAAGGCAAGCTGTCCCTTGAGGGAGAAGGCAGTATCATGGCTTTGTCAGTTCTCTGCACACTACCAAACACACTACCAAGAAAATCAACATTAGGCTGCCATATAGACAGAGGGAAAGGCTTCTGGGATGGGGGGACAGTGGAGAATCCACTGTATACATGATAACTAGAAGTGTTTGGCTTGTTTAATCCAGCGAAACAGAGGCTGAGAGGAGATATGAATGCTCTATAAATACGTGAGAGGAGTAAACACCAGCGAGGGAGAACAGCAATTTAGACTGAAAGACAACATTGCCACAAGAGGAAATGGGTATAAATGGCCCATGAATAAATTTAGGCTGCAAATTAAGTTTCTAAGCAAAAAACCAGTATGATATTTAGATATCCAAATACAAATACTCGGGCAAATAGCCTAACTGTTTCTAAAATGGGATTTGGTTACTTTTATAATAACAAAAAAACATGCTTAGCTGTGGCACCTCCACTACCATATCTGAACTGGCAGATTGAAAATTATTATCCTGTGGTTTTATATTTGCATATGGGAAGATCAGCCTGAAAAAAGCACTCTACATATTTGATATTCCCAGAGTCAGAGACATCATATGTGTAGCTTGTGTGCTTCACTATAATTTCTACTATTTCATTCTTCATAATTAAAAAGAAGTTCTAAACAAATGAGGGTCTGCCCTCAAAATTATGAATTTAAAGTAAAACTTGTACTTGCCTAATTAGCTATGATAGGGTCCTAATTTATGAGAGCAGGCTCTTTTTTTCAAGGCCTAGGACTGCTTCTAAGTTGGAAAATACTTAGATGCAGGTGTTAACAGCTATAATGTCAAGATTCAAATTGTCATTTGTGCACAGTGAAAATTTCCCAGCCAACCTTAGCTGCTGCTGATCTTTCACCACCCAAAGCCAGTGACAAGCCTGTTCTCAAGCAACATATATCCTCACTGCATCAGTGACTCTGAAAATTGAGAAGTGATCTGTGTGTGGTCTACCTTTCTCGTTTGATAGACTGATTTTTTACCTTCCTTACTGTAGCATTTAAACCAAAGTCTGTGTGCCTCAAAGCAGCAAGCTACTTTAAAAGAAGTAGTTTGCAGTGAAGGAAATTCTTTTGTTCACTAGAAGTAACCACATAGTGAACTGCATTGACCAAAATAAAATATGTAAGGTTTTGATATATGACATACACTTCAGTGCATGACAGAAGTATGGACTGAGGGAGATGTTTATGCCAACAAAAGATTTTTGTCTAGACAAACAACATTCATATACTACAGATTTAAGATTTTTAAAGCTACAGACAGGTAGCATCCTATATTTTTTCTCTAAACTTCCTTTTAACAATTTCTTATCCAAGTGGTAAAAGGTAGAAATGAAAGCAGAATGTTTTAAGGAGGTAAAGTGGAGTAAAATTTCAAAGCCTTTCAAACCTTCCTATTTATTAGCTTTCTAGCATATAGGGTGTAGTTGAGGGTTAAATGTCTGAGCTGTGGATCTGCAGCCTTTTGCTGGTTGGATTTGCAAAACCGAAGGTTTATTACTTTGATTAACAGGATAATTAGTGCTGTATTGTAAGCATAAGCCTCAGTGAGCTTTGTAAGTATTAATTTCTTACCTTGACCTCAGAGACTCACCACAATTCTTAATGCTGTACAGACCAGACCTAGGGTGTCTATTTAAAGACATCCTGTACCTTTAGCCAGTGCCTCTTTTCTGCCCTGTATTAAGCTCCCCTTTGGCAATGGTGCAATTTCATAGCTCCTAGGTGGTTTTTTTCCAGGTTTCTGTCAATCAGCTTAAAAAATTCTCACTGAGATCATTAATGCAGTGAAGTCATGTGAGCCATGAGAGCCAGGGTCAGGAAGCTGTGAGCCTCTGTGTCACCAGGGGACAGAGGAGAGGAGACTGGTAGCATTGTAATGGGGCTGCTTGGATGCTACTCCCCTGTGCTGACCCAACACCATCCTCCATATCTTTGTCCTCCTGTTCTCTCTGCTCCTCCTTTCACAGTGGAAATCAGTCCCACAAGAGAGTCTAACTTGCAATAAAGTCTTTGTACTTAAGTTGCTGACTCAAGAGAAAAGCTGGATATTGTCATCAGTCATTTTGCCTATACAATATCCCTCAGTAGGCAAATTTTCTGCTGGCAGCATCCACTGTCATTCTTGAATCTTTTTGCAAAGTGCCCGTTAGTTAGCTCCAGTCTATACACTAAATTTGAGAGAATTCAGAGTTACACATCAGTAATCTGTTCTGAATTTCCAAACTGAGTGAGTTACTTCGTAAGTAACAAACTGATGAACCTGATCCTTGAACAGGAAAGGTTGAGTGTGGGGCCCTTGGTCTATGTTAGCTAAGCAGGCTCAGACATGATCTGGGAGATCTCCCAGAAAATTAAACAGGTGGCACAGCACAGCTGGTTTAGCGTAAATCAATCAACATTAAATCAACACTGATTCTTCTTTTGCAGGTCTTACATTATAATTAAATGTGAACTTGAGATGCCTGAAAGTTTGCAACCCCTGTTGTGATGTTAAAGTAATGGACACCTTCCAAAGTTGGGATACGTGACATTTCATCCAGATGATTACTGCCCTGCTGACCACTCTTTAAAACTTGTGGTATTTTCTGAGGCCAAGAACAGCCTTTCTAGACAGATTTTAGTTTTTCCAGACCCAACAACCACTTTTTCATTTCCCGCTGTTTACAGATGGAAACTTTGGTGTTCCAGAATCTATCATCTAAGTGAAAGCTAATTCCCAGACAAGCTTCAATTTTCCATGGAGGCCCTGAACAGGATGTGGGGCAGAGAAGGCAGGTGAAGGTACAAGTGAGTGGACTGCAGCGCTGTGTCTGTGCTGCAGTCCAGTGGCTTTCCTGGCATTCAAGACCAGCTGGACTGAATACCTAGAAATGCTCCTCCAAACATGCCAGCTCTGTCTCGGTGCACTGGCTTTTGGGAAGCTCTGGTATGTGGAATCAAACCATCCTCAGGGCTTGCCATAAGAATAAATTTGTAAGCAGACTGGTTTTGGCTCTTGCTGTAACAGTCTCTGAAAAGAGCCATTCTTTCTGTCTTTCCTCCACCTCCCTTTCAGAGACATGACCAATGTTTTCCACAAATGGAGAAAGTTACAGTTCTCCACATATAGTAGCTCCTGCCAGAAATTTTGTTTTAGTTGCCACAGCAACAACTTAATGGATTTTTAAAGCCCCTGCCACTGGCCATGCCTCTGCCCTGTTTGTTCTTCCTGTGCATTCCCCCAGCACTGTGTGAAGCTGCAGAGGCAGTGACAGAGAGCTCTAATAACCCAGTAATGGATCCAATTATGGCCGTTGGTGCTTCTGTTGAGAATACATGAATAAGTAAATCCTTGCATAAGGATGAAAGAGTGTGTTTTTAAAGCTGCCTGAGCAGTCTCAAGGAGTAGTGGCCAGGTTGTTTTTGCCGGGCCCTGGAAGGAGGATGGCAGCTCCCCTTGGGATCATGCTGGCCCACAGGCTTCCTAGCTTATGGCTGTTGTCTTACAGGCATGGCCTCACACCAAACATTTGTTTGTGCTTCTCCCAGTTGCACTTCAGATGTCTCTGTGGGGCAGCTGAGTGCTGGTGTGTCAGAGCCTCTCCCTTGATGGCAGCCTGAACACAATAAATAGCATTCCATTTTCATTAGTGAGTGTCACTGTGCTCACACGGGTATGAAGGTTGTGGCTGGGAATGGATTGGGCAGGAGAGAAAAAGTACTAGCAAACTTTTGCAGAAAATGTTGCATGCTTTGAATGCTGCTCTGTAAGTGCAGGGTGATCCTTGCATCCTCTTCACACCACCAGAAAATCTATTTCTTCCTGTATCACTGTGTTTCCTTCCTACTGATAGAAGAGGCATCCATCTTTACCTGGCTGGCACATATGGTGACACACATCTGTGACCTATCATCCAGCAGATGATCAAGACAGGGAAAGTGCCCTCTTCTGTTCCCAATTTTCCTTCCTTGTCTGCCTTTTCCCAGATGATGCACGGAGTGGTAGGAGATTAAATGTCTTTTGAGCGGTAACTGGCAGATTTTGAAAAGGAGGAGCCCAGAGTATCATCTGTCCCAGAAGAGAGCTGAAGGGATAGGTAGCTGAGCAGGAGAGGTTGGCTGCAGAAGACCTTCCAATACCTTTCCTTTTCCCATTCCCTGCATATCTGTGATGGCAGGAGGAGATAGTCATACTCCAAGGTTCACACAGTGAGCTCATCACACCCAAAGTCATTTGTAGGCACCAACTCCTACTGTTATGCATATCCAGACATAAATCCTTATGCTTGTTCTAGCTACTCTTCTTTTTCCCATGTCATTGTTCATTTGTCCCAGATCCCAGGATTGCACAGCTGCACTGCCTGAGTTTATTTTTCTGGTACTTGTGGGGTGTCTCTGTATGGATTGGGTCAAACCAACTACCAAGGCCATAGTGATAATTCCCCAGAGTCAGGCTTCTGTACTTTATGGGTAGAAGTTGGTGAATCTCTTGAGAAAATTATGTCCTGTAAGGTACTTAGTGGCCCCTGTAAACACAAGGGTGATGGTCTCCCATTAGTGTTCAGAAATATCTGTGAAGGGGATTCAGCATCAGCATTGTCTGGATCGAAACTGCTATTTTCTGAGGAGTTGTTGGAGGGCTGCTTTACAGATGAACCAGTGAGGAGCAGGCTGGCAAAGGCTGACAATATGTCTGTTATTGGGTGTAAATCTCCCTTTGAAACCTGAGATATGTTTCTATGCATGTTGGTTCTATATATCCTTTCTTTCTGAAGGGAGGTCTTGCTTTCCTGCCCTACAAGGGTTTGCAGAATTCACCAGCTCTTGTTAACTGTTGGAAATCTGAAATATTAGGGTAGGAATTGCAGTTTGGAAGAGGTCTCTTGTGGTTTGATTCTGCTGGATGCCAGGTGCCCACCAAAGCCACTCTTTCACTCCCCTCCCCAACAGAACGGGAAAGAAAGTATAATGAAAGCTCATGAGTTAGATAAAGATAGGGAGAGATCACTCACTGATTACCATCACAAGCAAAACAGACTCAACATTATGAGATTATTTAATTTACTACAAAGCAAAATCAAAGTAGGATAATAAGAAGTAAAACAAATCTTAAAAACATCCTTCCCCCCACACCTCCCTACTTCCTATGCTTAACTTTATTCCCAGTTTTCTACCTCCTCCCCCTCAGAGATGCAGGGAGACAGGGATGGGGGTTATGGTCAGTTCATCACGTGGTTTCTGCTGCTGGTCCAACCAGCAAACCTGCTCCAGCATGGGCTCCTCCAGGGCTGCAGGAGGACCTTGCAGCCCCATTGACCTCCATGGGCTGCAGGGACACAGCTGCCCCACCATGGTCTGCCCCATGGGCTGCAGGGGAATCTCAGCTTTGGTTCCTGGAGCACCTCCTGCCCCTCCTTCTGCACTGACCTTGGTGTCTGTACAGTTGTTTCTCTCACATATTCTCACTTCTCTGGCCACAAGTACTTCTGCACAATAATTTTTTTCCCTTCTGAAGTGTGTTTTCATGGAGGCATTACCACCATTGCTGATGGGCTTGGCCTTGGCCAATGGTGGATCCATCTTTATTGGGCTGGCATTGGCTCTGTCAGACATGAGGAATACTTCTGGCAGCATCTTACAGAAGCCACCCCTGTAACACCTCTGCCACCAAAACCTTGCCATGCTAATCTAAAACATTTCTGAAAGCAGTTTCTGGTCAGTGAGCCCATTTCACTTACAGATCTGATCACATGATCCAGATTCTAAGAAAGTTTTAAGTACTCTGCAAAATAAGATATTCTTTGGTATTTGTCTCCCAGACATCAGGGAGGCTGAGAAGAGAGTTAAAGGAGGGCTCATCTCCTCCTTGCTCAGCTGATACCTCCAGGTAAAAGGAGGGATTCTTTTCCCCCTCTTCTAACCTCACCTAGCTGTGTCACTGGAGAGTTCATTTCTGTTATGCGTCATTAATCTGAGTTTCTAATAGCAGTAAAAGACTCTGAACTTGGTTGACAGAGAAGTTAACAACCAGTTTGCCTGAGCCCTAACACTTGATCATTTAGCCTTGGTTATTAACTGCAGGCAAGGACCAGTTTCTGGGAGATAATTGGGGTCATAAACAATAGCTGTGTAATGGAGAGCATGCCCTAGGAGAGGGACTAAACATATTCAGCTGCAAGAAACTTACTGCCTTTGGATGGCATCCAGGTGCTATCATCAGCCAGCTAGGGAACAGGCAGCCAAGTCGTTGCTGTAGGGGAAGAGAGGCCTTTAGTGCTTGGCAGAATGCAGCTATGCATGCACAAGCTGGAAAGATGCTTGAATGCAGCCTCAGGAGGCTGGATAAAACTTCTTAAACATCAGTCTGGAAGTTGGGGATTGGAGGCCATGTGTCTTTTCGTCCATTTCAGAAACAGGACTCAGCATTCAGGAGTAGTAAGTTTTGCACCCTGTGCAGGCTAGTTTTGGTGGTGACAACTGGATTTGCCAAGTTGAAGGTCCCTCTTGGCCTGGTCTTGGGTGCCTTTTACCTCATGGGGAGAATGTGGAGATCCCTGCTGCAACCTGGGCAGCAGAACAGTGGCACCTTGTCTGTGCTAACACCCCACAGAGTGTGGTGGAATGCTTGGTTTGGGCCCAGGGAGCTCTCTGCCTCCTCCAGATGTACCAGAGCTCCTGTGAGAGGTGTCACCTGGTGGCCACTCTGTGGGCCAGTGCCCTTCCCAGTATACTGCCCTTCCCAGTCCTCTCTCCAAAAGACCACATGCAGAAGGGCTTCACTGCAGCATCTGGTGCCAGGCCCTCGGTCTGTGACTCCTGCTCAAAGAATTGAGGAGCAGCTGAATTCTCTCATACTGAGATCTCTGTCTTCTGGTCAGCAACTTGAGGAGTGGCTGCATGATCCTCTTGTGCCAGAGTTCTCTGTTTGGGTTACCTGCTTGACATACAGAGAGAGGCCAAATTTGCCTCCTCTGGTGCCACAGGTGCCAGGGGTGTGCAGTGCCCCTCTTCCTCCAGAGCACCAGGCAAGGCTGGCTGCTTCCCTGGCACTGGCAGCCTTGCCCACCCTGCTTGCCCCTCCCAGCTGCCTGGTGGGGCCAGAGGCTTCCAGCCCCTCCAGCACCTTCTTCTTCTTGCCCGTGGCATCATTCAGGTGCAAGTCAGGAGGTGATTTCCATTTGTATGCCTGAAAGGAGAGAAAGGGATTTGCAGAGGTTGCCTGGCTCCCCCCAGCCAACACCTACTAGGCCCCACTTGTGCACAGCAGGCATGAAATGCTAAGTGCAGGGGCTCCAAGGCCATTTAGGCTCTGTGTTGTTGGAAAATTAAGATTTCTCTGCCTGGAATCCCTCAATACAAAGTTGGTTTTGTTAGGGAAAAGGTCCAGAAAAACACCAATAAGAGCTAGGAGGCTCCTTATTTAAATAAAATAGTTTTTTGTCTGTAGTTTGTAAAATAAAACTTGATTTCTGACTACAGAGCCCAGTAAGAAACCCTGCTGGGAGCATAATATACAGAGGGATTCTCCAAGCCATGACAAGATGTTCTGTTTCAGGGGAAAGCTTGTTGGGACTGGAAGATAGCTTGATGGGATTTCTGATGTGGCATCAGCCTCAGATTAGATTCATGTCACTCCAGTTGCTCCCTGTATGTATCTGATTGGAAACAAAGGGAAGAAAATAAAGGTGCAAACAAGTTTCTGTAATGATTTCACTAGCAAAGCTAGAGTGTAGCATGGTGGGATCTGGAGTTTCAAAAGTTTTATCCTGTTGAGAATGAGGGTAGCATGTGCATGCATGTGGACCACAAGCTGAGCTGGGCATCCTTATGTGAAATCTGGGAGGAACCCGTGACACACAGATCCTGCAGCTCTGCAGTGTGGTACTTGAAAGCATCCTTGGATGCTCCCTCATGTTTAAAGGAATCCATTGTTCTGCCCTGTTGCTCCCCTGTGTGTACAGAACTGCAGAAGAGAATTTAGGGGAATCAGTAGAGGAGGGTAATGTTGCTATTCTTTTCACAATAGTAGAAGCATGACAGCATTGCCAGGCTGGGCTGCATCACAGAATCATGACAGTAAATGTCTTAACTTGAAAAGCTGCTGATTTTTTTTCACAGAGCCATTGTTCTGACAGCCAAGTCTGGCTTTGCTTGGCTTTGCTTCTCAACAGATAGATACCAGAGACAGGCAGTGATCCAGAGGGGTCTTGGATTCTCCAGGCTTTCACCCTTGTGCAGCACATCACTGTCCCAATCAGGCATATGGGAATATTTTCAGCAATTGTTAAAGCAAATGAGAGCAGAAGTATTAGCAATGTTTTTGAAACTGGTCTTACATTAATTCCCTGCTGTGAACTGGGTTCACCAAGCTGAAGGAGCATCTTTGAGTTATGGAAGGTTGTGCTTCCATATGGTAGGAGGTTGGTTGATATTCCCTCTCCTGGTGCAACAGGGATGTGCTGCAGGATAAACTCTTCAGGAGAACTAAAACCGGAATAGAGAGGGAATTAGGCTGTCTCACCCCACACACTGTGATTCTGGTACTTTATGGTCAACTGGTCTTCTCCAGGCGGTGACAGGGGATATCCCAAGCTAGAGTCAAGACTAGCTTAGGAGAAAGCTAAGAGGCAATAGGGGCTCCTCCCTTTCAGGCCTGTTTATCAGGCCCCCTCCCCATGAGAGACTGAGAGTGTAGGGAGTGATTTGTGGAAGTAAGCAGGAGTGTCTCTTATTCCAGATATTCTTCCAACTATATGAAGCACTAATCTCAAAGGGAGGCCTAGATATCCTAGCATTTCTGAGAGCCAAACTAGACCCTGGCTCCATGGCAGTCCTGCCACAATATCACAGGAGTCCAATTTACCTGCAGGACCAGGGAGAGCCCTTCAGTAACCACCCAGAAGCCAAGTTGTGCATAGGATCCCTGCTGTGCTGTATTGAAATCTGCCCTGGAAAAAGAAAGGACATGAATATGGAAGGAAGCAAGGGAACTGTCACACTTGTGGGTGTGTGTTCCTAAGCAGCAGCTCTTTGTCTGTGCAATGCAGAGTCGGAGGTTTGATGTCTCTGGGCAGTGATGGTGCTATCTCTAATTTATGCATTCCAGGCTCAGATTTCCAGGTGACTGGCTCACTGAGGAAACAATAGGTAGGACCAGCTGGCTCTCTCTGAAGTGACAGGACAAGGGGACATGCAAGAGGTTTGGGTGCAGAGCTAGGGGAGATGATTTTTTGCACTAGAATAGATCTGATAGTCTGAGACATAGATGGGTCCTGTTCTTCTCTGTTCAGCCTGGCTGTGGGGGAGGGATGCTCTGCCTGTTTGCTCCCAGAGGCAGCATACCTGCCCACTCATTACTGCAGTGCTCTCCCCTTGTCAGCTGAGATGTGAAACAAGATTTTGAGTGTAGGCCATCAAATACCTTCCACTAGCAAAATAATAAAGGCCTATCCTGCCTGTTCCTGGCATACTGGAGCATGAGCAGGCAAGCACATCTGTACCTCCCTAGTAAATCCCCAGCTCAGCTGCTTCTGTAGCTTAACTGCCTTGTTATCCTTTGGATAGACAGAAAGACCCCTGGATAGCCTCTGGGATGAATGGGTCATTTCTATGAGTCAGAGGTCAGTTAAAATTTGTGCCTTTGCTTTTTGAGCTGCCATTAATTTTTTTCTTCAATTCCTCCATGTGCCTTGGAGAGGAGTAGGGAGCACATAATCAGAATAAATGCAGAATTTCTGAATATTTCACTGGTGCCAGCCATCCCACTGAAAAGCATCAGCACCCATTGCTCAACTGCTCCAGGAGTGGAAAGAGGAGATGTCTGGACCTGGATCCTTCCCTACTACCAAGGCAGGATATGTTTCCAACTTTACTAGGAATATTTTTGGACAAATTCTTGGATATCTCAGCTGTAAAATGCTTAAGTTACAATCATGTATTTCCAGAGATGAACAGATTAAGCCTTTGATAATATAAAGGCAGAATATACAAAATATTCATGGCAGTTGGTGAACAAATAGAGGGGACTTTTACGTCTGATCTTGGCAGCCGAGAGCGCCTTCCTGTTAGTCTCACTCCCATGCTTGTCCCCCAGCTACTGCAGGGACATAACTTTATGTGCTTTTTTGATAAATTATGAGTTAGCAATACTACTCACTGGACAAAGGAGGCTTAACTGAGTCTGCCATTGTTTAAAATCCACTGGGTAGCACTAGAGCATGGAAGAAAAGTTATTTCTTACATAAGCTTGGATTATGTTATTTACTCTCCATTGTTTGTAAGGGCCTCATAGAACTGTGAAAATGACCTTTATTTCTCTATGGATTTTGTCCTTTTTCACTTTACAAATATTGATTTTTTTTCCTCCTGTGTCTTTATGTGAGCTAAATTAACAGGACTGTTTAACAAGATTCTCTGATTCATTTGTGGTCTTTTTGTGCCAGGTACTATTACAAGCAGCTGAAAGCAGCTCAGTGAAGAATGTGCAACCACTGCTACAGAATTGACAGAGGAGGTGATGTGCCCTGACAAGAGCTGAGCTAGCATGGGTCAAAGAGCAGGCTTAAAAAGATGGTCTCTTCAGCCTGGGCACAAATGCTAGGAAGGGTTATTTGTAAGGAACAAATTTTTCTGTTGGAAAGCTCTCCTCATACCTTTACAGCTTGAGGCCACTGAAAATCATTGAGTCTGCTGGATTATTCCTGTTCCGCCCACAGATCCCCAAGTGAGATCAGGAGTCCATATTTATGGCAAGAGGTGATTTCTGTCCTTGTGATTCAAAATCTCAGTATAGCAGTGATGAAACTCCAAAAGGAAAAGGAGCCACTGGTGCAGCTTTATGCACTCCTTCTTGCCAGGCTTTTAAACAAGCCTCTTAACTGATCTAAGTGCTTGTAGGTGGAGCAAAAAGTGGAAACTGAAGACAGGCAGGAGCATAAAGTTCAAACAAGTTAAGTATGATGGCCACTTTTGGTGCTTTTAACCCAAGTACAGGAAAGGTAGAGCCCAGCTGATAGCTGTCCCTTGCTGTTTGTACTTGCCATGATGCACCAGTGCATTCTCTAGCAAAGAGCCTAGAGGGTGCCGAGGGTAGGGAGGAAGCAGTCACTGTGCATAGTTCTTTGTGGCAAGCTGGAATCTCTTGCCTTTTGAGACCATCTTTCCACTCTGTCAGCAGCCTTGAGACATCCTATAGGCTTTTTAGTGACCTGTCTGACCAGTAGCAAAAGCCCATTTCTGTATCTATTCCACATGGAGAGAGATACTGCAATGGAAAATGAAGGGGGAATATCCAGATTTCTTTTTTCCTGAAGGGCCAACACCACTCGTAGTTTTGCTCTAGTTCTCTCCTGTGGGATCATCTTTCTTACAACCTATACACCATGGTAAGAGATGATGTTTGCATCACATGAGACAAGAGTCTTAAACCAGCTGCCTATAGAAGGGGTAAATACTCATCCTTAAGCCCTTGTGAGCTGCATCAGAAGGATGGCAAGCTTTGGAGAACTTTGTCCTGGTGTGCACTTGTTTCTCTCTGAGATGAGAGGCTAAGTATGTCAGTGGGAGCTGGGAGATTGTTTCTAAGAAGTACCACAAGGCCAACCTGTTAGTGTTCATTGGTTTCCCCTCTGCAAAGGGTGGACTTCTCCCTTTCCTAGCCCACTCCACTGCAGGTCATGCAGGATCCCCAGCATGCTGTCTGGGCAGTCACACCATCCATGGCTGAAACAGGCCAGGAGGGTGGAGAGGAAGCAGAGGAGACATAGCTGTTAGCAATAATGGTGAGAACAGAGCTGGGTCTCCAGGCTCCTGCCTCATCCATGTCCTTTCTAGTAGATGATACTACTTGTCCAGCAATTCACTTGTGTTTTTCTGGAGCACATGGAGCATTACTTCTGGACTGTGGGACATCCTGTATTCAGCTTCATTAGAAACCATCTCTATACACCAGAATAGCTGAAGTCTTGTAAGAACCAAAAGGGTCCCAGGATATCCTGGTTGAAGGAGACTCTGGATGTTCCTGACAAACTGTTGTAGCTATATAAAAGAAGTATTTCTGGATCAAAAACCCAGTCACCTCCTGCAAAGGAATGGCAAAGCAAAAGAAAAACTGTTTATCAAGAAACAAAAACCCGTATCAGAGGAGATCTTGGCTCTGGTATTTGAAAGCACTTAGGAAGTGAGAGATAAGTTTATGTTTCTCCTCCAATTAGTATATCTTTTTTCAAAGTGCATAGTTAAAAAAAAAAACAACCTAGTGCGAATAGCTTCTGCTTGGGCCATTTAGTGTGTGTGTTTGTGTGTGTGTGTGGCTGGCAGTGTCCCTGGGCTGACTCAAGCCTGGTCAAATCCCCTTGACCACCGGGTTATTACCTGTTCTGAAGCCAATCTCCCTGAATTCTTTCTTCAGTGAAAGTTTGAAGAATACCATCGTGTTTTTACCATCTGTTTTGATGACGAAGCTTTCCAACAAAGAGTCAGGAAACTCCCAACCAACTAAGCCTCACACTTCCAGAGTCAGAGCTTCAGCTGCTTCTCCCACAGGCTCAGCTGAGGAAAACAAGCCACTCCATATCACTGTTCATTTACCCTCCTGAACCCTGTCTCTGAGTGCTTCAAGGTAGATGCTTCAGCAGTTAATACTGCTCCTGGGGCATGTGCAAGGAACAATTAAAGCTCATTGTGCCAGTGAAGAGCCCTGGGGTGAGCTGGGCTGTGGAGACAGCTGCCCCCATTTTGCTGTGTGCAGCAGCTTCCTGAACAATCCTGTTGCAGAGAGACGAGTATGTCTTCTTGCTGATTGCAGAGTAAAAGTTTAAAACTCAAGGGCTAAACTTAATGTGACATTTCTAGGCTTTTTGCTGGTGGCAGCCGTCATGGTTTGTAGCATATGGTGCCTGGGCAGAGCAGGGCTGGGTAGAGCCCAGCTGCTGAGCCTGCAAAGCCTTTTCCAACAGCTGCAGCATGGGCCTGATGGCAGGAGTGAAGCACGAGTGTTTGAGGAACAAACACTTTGTAGTGTTCCCTTTAACATTTTGCCTGTGACACTGCAGGATCTAGATCTTTGATCCAAAAATGCCAAAAAGGACGTGAACAGCAGTTCCTTCCCCTCAGACATAAATGCTTGTAACAGATGTGCCCTGCAAGGTTCAGCTAAGCTTTCTCCAGCAGCAGACAGGCTTGGAAGAAGGTGGTGTTGGTCACACTCTGGAGAAGGGTCCTGCTAGGTGGTGGACAGTGAGATTCCATTTGTGCCCAGCAGTCAGAGTGGTCTCTGCCTGCTTCAGCTGCTTGTGCTAGCCGAGGACCGTATCACCCAAAAGGAAGGTCTGGTCTGCAGGATAAACTTGTGTAGCCCCACAGCAACAGGCTGGCTATGGCATGGAGATGGGGCAAGTTTTCTTCTCACCTTTGTGATTTGTCTGGAAATTGGAAACCTCTCCAGAGATAAACTGAAAGTTGTCGTTGGTCTCTCCACTGAGAATGGGAACAGGAATCATATCAGTGCTAGTACAATTTCCTTGTTTAAAGCAGTGCACCAACTATACCTAATTAACCTTCATGACAGCACTGCAATACAAGGAAATAGGGATCATTAACTTCAGCTTTGCTTTACAGAAAGGGAAGAGAAACATCAGTGCAAGCCCCATGCATTTGAAATTGAGGTAGGCTTGGAAAAGTCACAAGGTTAAAAATAACAGTAATCCACTTGGGGTTCTCTGAGTATTAAGAGTGCACTTGAATCAGACTTTCAGTTTTTTCTCCAAGAAACATCAGGAGTGGAAACTTCTCTCCCGTATATGCTTGTTTGTGACTCAACAACCAAAGCTTTCAGAAGATCACACATTCTCAATCACATTGGGGCAGAGGCAGTAAAGGTCAGAATGACTTACTCAGTGTTGCTTAAAAATGAGCTGGGAAAAGCTGGGACTAAACTGTGTGAGTAGCTGACCCTCCCACCCCCTGCTTGTTCCTCCACACTGAGCGTTTTTATAGGTGAGGGAACCTGCCTAAATCAACCAGTGGCCACTTAATAGCTGTCAGAGGAGTAATTCGGGTTTGAACTAGTGACCTCACCCCTTCTTCTCACATCTGCTGAGGGACCGACTGATGACACTGACTGTTTATGTTAGGTTTCTGAGCAGCCTGGCTGCTTTGTCTGAGGCCCAGCAGAAGTGGAAAGATGCAAAACCAGTGCTGCTCCCTGACACTGCTTGCCTGGCTTGGGGCTGTTTTTATGAGTTACTAGGAAAGAGCAACTTGCGCAAGTCCTTCTTAAAGTAAAGAGTTCACCCTGCTTGTCATACGACCTGCTAGCAGGGGCTGAGGGCAAGAGTAGTGCCTGTGCCATTTGTACTGGGCACCAGAACAGGCTTGCAGTTTGTTTCTCCAAATGAATGCAGTGCAAGTCCACTCCAGTGCAAGTCAACTCCACACACTGAGAAGTGTCATAGCAGCATAGAAAGTTGTATCTGTTGTTAACAATCTCACTTCTGCCTGAGTCATAGATGCTGTTAGGATCAGGTGAGAAGAACTGCCCCCCAGTGGGGCAGTTCTCTGCTCTGGAAGAGAATTCAGTGCAGAGTGCAGGTGGTGGTGGCAAAGGAGGAGAGTGTAGGGAGACACCTCTGTTGTGTGGGTGCCAGCCCCAGCCCAGAATGCAGGCATTAATACAGAAGAGTCTTTTATTTATTTATCTCTTTTCTCCTACTTATTCTTCTGTTCTAAGCTGGCATGGGGTGAAGTGAAGCTGAAGGGACCCTTGAAAAGGCCAGGTCATTGATGGAGAGGAAAAAGCCCTCTGTAGATTGTGAAGAGCTTTCATGAGCAGCATGGGCTGCAGCCAGCTCCAGGGAACAGAACTGTTCTCCTGCTTAGGCAGTGTGTCTGTCTCTCTGATTATTTTGTGTATTTCATCTCTGCTGTCTGTCTTGCTCTTAATCTGGGCTCTTCTGTGCCAACAAAATGCTTAGCTTGCTCCATTGTCTGAGAGACTAATTTGCACTGTAAATCTGATGCTTATCTTACATGACAGCTTACTGTGGGGTTTATTGCAATCCTGAAGACAAACTAACCAGGGATGGCTTGAAAGCTTTCAACGCATTATCTGGAATATAGAACAAATATGACCCATTTCAGCTTGCCATCAGGTTAGGATATGGCCCCATGTGGTTGGGGTCATCAGGGATTTATCTTTTTCTGTTCAAATCTATTCAAACCTGAGCATCTTTGGGTTTTGGTTTGGTTTTTTGTACATTTTGTTGATAGGTTTGGGGGGTTTTTGGTGTGGTACACCTTCTGCTTTGTGTTGGAGCTGTTAGAGTGCTTCTGCAACAGCCTCCCACCCTCCTAGGGCCAGATCCTCCATCCCTTCTGCCTGAGACTTAAGGACTGAGTTTTAAGGACTGTGAGAGTGGCTGCAGACCAGGTGCAGGCAGTATGCAAGCACTGTGCTCCAGTGCACTGCAGCTTTGTTGTCTCTGCCTAGCTTAATCAGAAGGAACCTTTGTCCTTGTCTTCATTAGTATGTCCTGACACTTTGTCCAATATGTTCTAGCTCTCTGCTGGCAGACCAACTATCTTCCCTCAGTCTCATCTGCAGTTGCCATTTTCACTCTGGTCCATAGGCTGTCCACCTGCAGGCATTACATACCATGTAAGAGATTCTCACACTGGTGTCGTTCAGATAGCTGGGCAGCTCCAGAGGCATAAATCTTCCTACAGATAGGTTCCAGGTAGCCTAAGATGCAGTTTTACTGGGAGAGAGCCAGAAAGATTATTGCTACTTTGATATAGGTCTTGGTTCTGCAGCTGAGCATGCCAGTAGGTGTTTAATGCCCAAAGCTTCTGCATTGCAGTCCTCTGGGACACAAAGGATCTGCTTCCTGACACAGGGGAGCAGGAACACGAGACCTGCCATCCTTGAAGGATAGTGTTTGTTTGGAGGACCACTCTGGCTTTTACCTAGTCCTGCTTTACAGTTGCATGGATTTCTGGACCCCTCAGTTCTTCCTGCCCTTGGACTGCAGACAAAACACAGAAATGGCTGTAGTGGATAAGCACTGTGGAGCAGTTGAGGACTAGCAGCTAAACTGGACGTGGAGCCAATGGGTTTCAGTAACATTGAGGGAGAGGAGAAAAAGAAAACCTCTTGAGAAACTGTTGAGGAATAGGTAAGGAATAAGTTGAATGCTGGGTAGAACTGTACACTGGAAACTCTTGGCCGTTCTCCAACTCCATATTTTAGTCCATGTTATCAGACAGATGTGCATTTTAGGGCTCATTCCAAGTCATCAGAGCTAGTGAACATCAGACTCCCTGCCCAAGGGAGACCTCTGTTCAGACTGGGAGAAGCTTAGGAGAAAATGTATGAATCAAAACTCCAGGCTTGGCAGAATTTTAGATGAATCCAGGACAAAGATACCTAGTGAAGGACCATCACATCACTTGATTCTGGTTTAGGGTTAGGGTTGAGTGAGTCAAAGAGCCTACAGTTCCAGGAACACTGGGACTGGAAAAGACACCCCACGGCAACCCCAGCAGGGCCCCAACATTGCTGCTTCTTCATCCTTTTGTTCTGGACCACCCGTGGTGATGAGGTTAAGGTAACAGTTAGGGTTAGGGTTAGGGTTAGGGTTAGGGTTAGGGTTAGGGTTAGGGTTAGGGTTAGGGTTAGGGTTGGGGTTAGGGTTCGGTTGTAAGAGTCAAAGAGCCTACAGCTCCAGGAACACTGGGGCTTGAAAAGGCATGGCACCACTGCCATGGTGATCACAGCAGGGCCCCAACAATGCTGCTCCTACATTTTTCTGTTATGGAAACCCATGGTGATGTATTAGGGTTCCTTTTACGCTAATGGGGAATATTTTAGCACCTTCTGCTGGGCTGTGATAAGCAGGGTCTGTATGCTTTCACACGAAATTGGAGTCTGATATAGCTTTACTTTATGCAAATACAACAAAACTGCAGTGATTCAACAGCTAGCAATATCCTTCTGTACTCCTCTCCACCTAACAAGATGCTCCAATGAATAAAGCCATGGGAACCTCCGTCTTTCAGGAAAAGATCTAAGAAAGCTGCAGGATAACCAAACATATGCCAGCATCATTCGCAAGTAACCACTATTTAGCATTTTACAGACCTAACTCATATTCTGCCTTTTTGTTTTTTACCTGTTTTGTCTGCATTTTTTTACTGAGGCTCACTTTGTGATTCATTGGGGGAAAAAAAATCCACAGCCTATAAACATTATGTTTTCTACTCCTCTGACAATTTGTTGTCCATCTTAAAATTATTCCCACTTAGCACCATCTGCAGTTGCAGAAGCACAAACATTCACCACTTTGCTGTCTTTGTAACAGAGCTGAAAATACAATATTCATTAGCCTAGCTGAAGCTATTTTCTTACACTGTGAGGTCAGAGGCATTATTTCACGCTGGAGAATTAGGAACATTGACAGGTAGGGTGGACTGGCAACTTTATGAACTGACTTCCCCTCTCAGAATGGAAACTTCAGTGGATTTGACATTGCTTGCCCACCACCCCTATTTTTGTGGGTGTTGTCACTTGTGTTTGAACACAGCACAAGCTACAGTGGCATAATAAAAGCAGAAAATTAATTCTCATAGTTAGACCTGCAAACCTTGCACACCAGCTCCCCATGGACTTCAGAGTGAATGCATTCCTTTTTTTTCCTGCCAGGATTGCTTTATTGTGTTTTTGCAATTATAAGTAACTCATCTCTTATACAGAACTGGCAGTGAATCTGAAGTCAGAGTGTCCAAAATACCTTGCCCTGTGAAAAGAGCAGCTCTTGCATTGCTGCCTGCACATCACTTTGCTAGCTGATGCAGAGGGAGAGGGTTGTGTGCAGGCCAGCAGGAGAGTTGTCAGGTTTGAATCCTGTGAGAAGCAGTTCAGAGTCAACCCTTTCCCAAGAGGTGGGGAGCTGTGAACATTATGTCTGCAGTGTTGTGGGCAGGTGTGATGGCAGCTTGGGCGGGTATATCATGCTGGCCTTGATCCAGCTGGCACAGGTAAACCAGCAGTGACACCATGTAGTAACTTAAGCACTGTCTTATTACTATTAAATACGTAGCTGAGATCTCTGGAGGGCTTGTACAACCCAAGGTGACGTTTCTGTCATTGTATCTTTACTGCAGTTTGCTATCTCTGCTCACTCAATTACAACTCTCACAGATAAGTCTGTGCTGTGCGTCAGTTCCATATCTGACATGAGCCCAGACCTGCTTCCAAACAGATGCTTCTGAGGACCTGAAGGCCCCACAAACGTCAGCTGTTGCTGTCTGTAGTTCATGTCTCCTGTGCTGGCATTAGTCTTTGTGATTTACTGGCATTAGCTAACACACACAGGAGGGGAATTACATCTTTTGTAAAATGGGATTTGCTTGGCACTGCAGCACGAAGGCTTTCAAGTTTGGGGCTGTGACTGACCTGCCTTCTTCCCTTCTCTGTCACACAGGCAATTCTGTTCCCGCTCCTACCCTCTCAAAGTCCTTTCCTGCTATGCTGTAGGCCTATGATTGCCTTGATTTCTCCTTCAGGCACCAAGAGGTCTAGGGCTGCAAGGCAAGGCATTATGCATATGAGAGCATGTGCCATGGTTGACAGCCATCCTGGGCTGGAAGAGGTGCCCAGGGAGGTCTCCAGCATGATCACTTCTGACATTCCCTTTCTCTCTTTCTCCCCACAGATGCCAGCAAGGACCACCCACAGCAGCAGGCAGGAGTCATCTGGAGAGTGACAGGCGGCCTATTCAGTATCACCCGGGGAGCTGTGGGGGCCACACTGGGAGGAGTTGCCTGGGTGGGCAGCAAGAGTCTGGAGCTCACCAAAACAGCTGTGACCAGTGTCCCCGCTGCTGGCGTTGGACTGGTGAAGGGCAGTGTCTCAGCAGTGACCGGCGGCGTCGGAGCCGTGGGCAGTGCGGTCGCCAGCAAAGTCCCTTTCACTGCAAAGAAGAAGGACAAGGCTGACTAATCCCTGTCACACTCCTTCCAAAAGATCAACCTGCCCATACTCTGCCCCTACCCAGCACCTCTTTGAGTTGGAACCAGCCGCTTCAGGGAGGGTCGAGCACCCGAGCAGACTCTGGCTGCAGCCTGCTCAGCACCACCTGCCTGGCTCAGAGCTCACAGAGCCACTGTCAATGCCTTTCACTCCCATCACCTACTGGGAACCATCTCTATTCTGAGGACTTTAAAGGCACAGTTGTCTCTGTCTTGTAGTTTCCTTCCTCCCTTCTTGTTCTTGTAAGCATGGAGGGATGGGAGAAGGCATCAGGCTCCATCTGCCTGTGAGGGGAGGGGAGTAACAGGGGATGGGGGGAACTATGCCTGGCTTGAAGTGTGGGTTGTGTAGTCAAATTCAACTTCAGCTGGGAAGACAGCCTCTGAAACACCTCTTCCCTCTGGGAGGTGTGTTTGGGAGGTGTGCCTGGCATAGAACTGCAGAAGTCCCACTGACACAAAGGAGAGATACTGTGAAGAGGGGGAAGCCTCCCTCCTGCCCTGCACCTTTTACCTTTTCTTTGCAGGGCCCATCCCCACAAGCTGCTCCCAGTCACTTACTCCCCAGCTGAATTGAACCCTTCAGAGAGGGAACTCTCAAGCTCAGTAAAACAGCTCTGGGGTGATGCCACACCAGAGTATGATACATCCCAGACCATCAACTTCTGCACAGATTTTCTTGGTGAGAGGGAAGAGTATGAAAGCTGCTGTATGTTCCCATTTGGGGAAGGACCTGACAGTGGCCCTTGCCAGGCCCCTGTGATATTGCAGTACAGGCAGTGATGTTTCACAGAGAGACCAGGCCTTTTGTTTGACCCTTGAAGTCCTTCAGTATCCCTGTCTGTAACAAGGGCATTTTGTCCCTTGGCCACACTCTCACTCCACAGACATCAGTAGTAACCAGGAGCAAGTGTGTTTTCCAAATGCCACCCAAATTCTGCAGCAGGGATGGAGGGGAAGCTGAGAGTGTTGCTCTCACCACGACTCAGCACTCTGGGAGTGATGGCCTGGGTGTGAGTGGGCTGCACCATGTTGGAGAACACTTCCCAAGGGGCTGAGTGTGTTCCAGCAGCAGTTAGCCTGCACAAGGCACCAGCAACTCCTCTTCTGCACCCTGCTCCTGGAGCCCCAGCCCGGCTCTAAATGACCATGTTGCACTAAATAGCCCACCCATAGTCATAGTGCTGCAGAAACCCAGACACCTGCATCCATCTGGGAGTCACAGCCATCCTCAGCCTGGCCCATGATGCTCAAGGGGTCATGTGGCATTGTACACACACATACAAACCCAAACATGCACTCTCTCACTCACTCACTGCAAGGTCCCCTGTAATTCTTGGGCCGAGGAAAGCCACAGGCTCCACCATTAATTCTGCTGCTCCTGGCTTTGGCAGGATTTGCCTAGGTCCATAGGTGTTGGATGCAAGGCAGTGCTTGTGCTGTATTTTATAAATATGCATCTGTGTTAGTGTGCGTGTGTACGTGTAAGTCCACAGGCATGTCTTCAGCCAGGGAAACAAACCTGTGCCGGGCTGCAGAGGAGTTCACATAGTCATCTTTAGCACTTCCAGCATATAGTTTTTATATAGGGTCCTGGTCAAAAGAAAAATCATGTTTTAGAGGATGTTTTGCTCTCTGTTGCCCAAGAGCATAGTTTATTGAAACCAAAGGAATGTGAAAAATCCCCTTTCTCTTGTCTGTGCTGTTTTGTTTTCTCTCAGCCCTATCATTTTGACGTTGAAGCCAACTTTCTTGATCTTCATTTCCCCTTGGAGGTCGTTGCACTTCCTGACTGCTCTCTTGTGCTTAGGACTTAGACATCAGGGAATATTTAAGTACAATACACACACACCCCCTCACCTCTAATTTTGCTGAATGTTCTTGGGCTTGTGATGCAATTTTCATTCTGACCTTTATTAAATCCACATTTTGGGATGTATGTTGCTGTGTCCCCCTGATAATCATGCTGGTGTTAGTCACTCTCCATACCCTTTGCAAGGTATCCCCTGCTATTTGCGGTGGTAAGAAGCTGCTGATCTCCACAGTTTGCTACTCTTGATAGCATGAGAGAGGTTTGACTTACATTTTTGTTTCTGAAGAGGAAGCAGCATTTGGTAGGTGTGTGCGTTTCCTCACTTTGTGTCCTTTGTTCCAGTGAAGGCCAAGTTGACCCAGACATGTCAGTTTTGTCTCTGAAGGCAGCGGCTTCACAGAAAAGATCAGGCCTTGATGTGTGCCTGTACTTGCTGGGATGCTCGTGGCAGTTGTCAAGGCCAGAAGAAGTCTTGTCTGTTCTCCCTTTGTCTCAAACACCCTGCAAAGCTGAGGACAGTTTGCACTGCATGGATCTCTGCTCACTGCTCTCCCTGAGCACATCTCATCTCTTATTCCAGATCACAGACTGCCCCTGAAGCGAGCTCTAGCCCCAAAGCTGAAAGCTGCTTGTGTGTAACTAGCTGTGTTGTCACCAACCCTCTGAGAAAGATAACTTCTGGCCAATGGGTACAGAAGAGTCTTCTCCCAGGTCCTGGACAGGAGAAGATAGAATCTAAGAACCTTCAGCAGCCAGCTCTGCATGGGTGATGGGAGACTGATCATGGTTTTGGCTAAATAGTGTCTCAGGCTCTTGCTGGGGGAGGCAGTACATCCTGCCCAAGCTGTTGTCTGCAGGCACTGTGTGTACAGAGCAGGCATGGCAAATGGGATAAAGGTGATGTAAGGAAGGCCACTGGGGCCCTGAGGGTTTCCTATCTCTTTAGTTCTTCTCTTCTGTGCATCCTTGCAGGAAATAGAGTGAAGCCTACCATTTGTCTGGAACTGCCATTTCCTTGCAGGATGGCCTGGAGAAGAAGAGATGAGTTGGAGAGGAGAACTCACAGCCTAAATCACTGTTCTTACAGCCCAGCTAAAAGAGAGCTCAGGGACCATGAGTAGCAAGAGATCAAATTAGCAGGCAGGGGTAGAAGATTAAATCTACTCCAAAAACAAGGCCTCACAGTGCTAAATAGGTATTCAGGAATAACTGACTCCAGGACTCAAAGACTTTGAGAAAGTCTGTCCTAGGCCTGCTCAGTTCACCATGGTGACACACTCCCATCCTGCTTTTCTGGGCATTCAGTACCCAGAGCAGAGGGAAAACACGGTTAGTCTTCCCAGTCCAAAAGTAGAGATGCTTTCTGACAGCTTTTGTTGCAGGACAGTGGGATCTGGATTGGATGGGGAAGCTGTTGGCTCTTGTCGGATGCCCTGTCTGTCCTTCTCCACTACAGACTCCAGCCACCTGGGCCACCTGGCTCAGCCCTTCTCTCACTGCCCATTCATGGCAAGAACTGTGTTGTGCCTAAATCCCATAGTTACCAGATAGGATAGGTTAGTAGAAAATAGGAGGGAGTGGCATCAGGGTAGAGGGAAGGACTAAAGGGAGTTGGTACACAGATGATGAGGAGAGAGTGGTGTGACAGAAGGAGCTGAGGGAACAAGCAAACTGAGACCATGGAGGGAATTTCTTTCTTAGGACAGGCTTTGAATCAGAAGATGAACACAATGGAATTTGTCCTAGGGAAGAGCACAGAAAAGAGACTGGGCCACTATGGGTTTTGGTGTGGGGTGGTGGTTCATTCCTGGCTTGTGCCCTGCTTCCATAGTAATGCTGATTGCTAGCAATTTCCATTTAGATAGATCAATGGATGGTTGAAGCATCAGATCAGCCCCCTTCTTATCACCCAGCCTTCCCAAATCTCCCCCAGGCTTTTGTCATGATCTCCCCATGATGGGGCTGTGTCTCCCCCCATGGTGGAGGTGGGATGTGGCCCTATTCACAGCCCTGTGTCCCACTTTGCCTGGCTGTTCCCTGTGCCCAATGAACATGTCCTGGCTGAAGGGATACCCACAGGTGCATCCTCTCCTCACTTTTTGCTGACCTTAGTCTCATTATCCTTTACTTTTTTATCCCTCCCTTAGCTTTTGGTCTTGCCCGTGGATAGAGTTCCCCAAAGATTTTGCTGAGACCTTCATTAAACATCCACACTCACAGTGTCTGGGAGGGCAGAGGGCAATTGCCCCCACAGCTCCCCTGTCTGGGAGAGAAGTGCATGTCTTCCACCCCTCACTGTCCCGTTGTGTTTTGTGTGTGGAAAATCTTAATCCACTTCTTTTTCTCTGGGTTTCCTTGCTGCCTCTTATCCCTGTGGGTGGGTTATTTCCGTGTCTCCATTGCAAAGTCATCCTTGTAAAAACAACACCATGAGTGGGAATATGGAGATGGTTAGAGAGAGCTGCAGAGCCAGGGCCCAACTCTGCTTCTCTAGGAGCTGAGGAAGCCTTTGGCAACCCAAAACTGCGGCCACGCAATCCCATGCACAGTGCTGGGCTCCAGAGAACACTTTTGTTCTTTATCATTTCATTGTCTGTAATTGGTTTCCTACTGAATTTGTTTGCTTGGTTTGTTTTGCAGTGTTTCTGGGAATATTTCTGCATCTCTGTATTTTAATTACAGTAAAATTTGAGGATAAAAACCGTGATTATACTGACTCTTATTCCTAGTGGGGGGAAATGAGGAGAGGAAGCACAGTTGAAGGAAGATGTTAGAGATTCCTTGGGAAATTAGATCTCTCCCCTAAGGGCTCTAGATGAGGCACCAAGCAAGGCTGAATCTCCATTCCTGCTTAAACTAGGACATAGCTTTCAACTGCAGTTCAAAAGCCATTTTGCTGCAGGCACCTTTTCTGACTGGAATGGTAAGAACAGTTTGGATAAGACTTCTAAACTCAATTTTTTGTGTTGGTTTAAAGACCAGTGCATAAAAGGGCTTTCAGGCTGGGGACAGCTGGCCTAGCTCTGAAAGTGGGATCTCACAGCTGAAGATGGGAAATTTTGCCTCTACAGCCACTGTTCCTTCAGGCAGGTTTGCACAGCCACTTTTCCCAGCTGAGGAAGCAAATTCTCCTCACAGCAGCCTGCTCTTTCTGCAGGAGATGGCAGTTTGACATCTCTCCCCAGGGCTGCAGCGAGCCCCCATGGGGCAGCCTGACCCTCTGCTGGCTGGCTGGCAGTGTTGGAGCTGGGGGGCACAGCCAGCAACTGCAACCACCTCATCTGCTCCACGGGCACTTAACCCAGGGCAGAGCCACGCAGTGCTCCCGGGAATGCACAGCCCTCCGGGAGCATTGCAGCCCGGTGGCCACGCAGCACTGGATCAGCCACAAGACAGGGTGTCGCTTTTACTGGGTCAAGGCCAGGAGCCAACAGCTCAGCATTTAAGTGCTGACAAAAGGATTAATTTAGTAACTAATAACAGGGCAATCAAGCCATTTATTTGGTTGGCATTTTGCTGCCAGCTGCTTGGGAAGAGCAGCACACAGTGCACCAATAATGCTACCACCTCTGCCACTTACCCCATTCCTCTGTCCTCGCTTGCAGACTCAGCCAGGCAGCGTGGCTTGGGAGGCACCAAGCTGATGGCAGGAGCAGGTTTGGCAATGACAGGGAGGTGAAGGCACTGGGGGCATGGTCTCTTCCAGGGGCTGCCCCTATGACCACTGTGGGGAGGGAGATGAGGGAAGTACCCATCCCCCAGCAAGTGCACGCTATCCCCTCATTGCTACTCCGAGAGCTGGAATCATCCGTGTAGCCTTGCAGACAGCACAGATGAAGTACAGGTGCTGGAGCTGTGAACCCTGAGAAGCTCTTAGGTACATCACAGCTTCTCCCCTTTCCTGCAGCCCAGCTGGTTTGCCACGTTAAGTCGCAAAATACCACTAACAAGCTGCTCCCCCAGAGGTCTTTTAAGGGGTGAAAGGATGGTGCAAAATCACCTATAGTTACAGCTTTGTCCTGTCTCACTCAGGCAGCGTGTTCCATCCCCTTGTGTGCAATTTCAGCACCCAGTCTTCTCCCAAGTCAGTGAGGCAAAAACTGGTGGGCAGCAGAGCTCAGAAGAGACCTTTGGAGAGACCTGCCCAGGTAGGTGGGCTGTGGGTGGCTCAGACACCTCTGGGCCAGGAACGGGCCCAAAGCTGGGAGTGTGCAGCTGTGAGTAGATGTCACAAGTTGTGGTCTCATCTCTCTGTGGGTCGCTGCCCTGCCTGTCTCCAGGAGCAACTGGGAAACTGCAGCCACTGTACGCTGGGGACTGGCCCCAGTGGGCTTCCCATCTGCAGCTGCTTATGGTCTGCATCACATGTCTCAAGGGCTCGACTGCTGGGACTCTGCCAGCTGTTCCATCAGACAGGGATCAAGCAGACCAGCAATGTCTTGTGTAAGGCTTTCAGTATTCCTGCCCTGCATGCCTGGCTCCCCCATTCAGCAGCTTTCTGACCTGCCCAGCCCACAGGCCCAGGAATCTTGCAGGCAGCAGGCAGCTCATGAAGGAATACTTGTGTATTGCCAGGATCATCTTGTTCGTTCATTCTCCTTTCAGTGCAGTTCCGTGATCTGCACCAGAGCACTTTCCCTGTCCTCCAGGGCAGGCCATGCCAACACTGGCATCAGCACTGTCAGACATGGTAGGGGGCAGCCTGATGGGAATGGGTTCACTGTGCTCGTGCCATTGGCACTCTGGAGTCAGGCACTACAACAAAGTCCCATGCCCCCATGCAAACCAACAAACTTTCAGGTCAGTAAACAACCATGGGTTCTTGCTTTTGGGTTAACTGCTTGCATTTTGACACACTTCAGATGCGAACACTCACCTGCCTGAGGAGGTGGCTGCAGCTCCCTGCTGCCCTGTGGGCTGTGGTGTCTCCTCCCCCAGCTTTGCCCTACCCAATCCCAGCCTTGTTGCCAGCCTCGCTCCCAGCCTGCCAGAGTCAGGCAAACCAAGAGATGCTGCTGCTTGCCTGGTGCTGCATCCACCCCAGTATACTTGCTGAGGTCTTTCAGTTGAAGTTCACCCCCCAAGTCAGTTTTATTGCACTTTTATTTACAGAAAACACAGAAATATAGCATTAAATGTGTTGGGCTTCTACCAAATGACCCAATAGCTTTTTTTCCCTTTTTTTTTTTTTTTTTGGTGGGTTTTTGGCACAGAGAAGTATCACAGGTGTTACCAAACAACCATGTAGGAGCAGCTAACTAGCTGCCCAGCCCAATAACAGGACTTAAACAGACAGACATGTCGCACTGAGATCAAAAATGAGGAGGTTGTTCCACTTTCAGCTTCCAGTCTAACCTGCTTATTGGGGGCAGGGGGAGTTATTCTGGAGGGGATGACACCATTCATAAATTATATTTATATTTACCTCTTACATTGTAAAAGTAAACAGTGCAAAAGTACAGTACCCCAGATACCCTTCGGTTTGGAAAGCTTGAAGGTTGCTTTATACATTTTGTGTGTTTTGTAAACATTGTTACCCATCCAGAGTTCTAGCTCCTGCTTGGAGAGACCCAACTCCTCCTGGCATCCAAAATGTAATTGAGGGGCAGCAGTTACTTCCCCTGGACTCGGCCATTGAGATTCCTGCTCAAGGTTTAGTGCAAATTTTGGAGAGAAAAAGACAAAAGAGAGAAAGAGGGGGAAACAAAAGGAAAGAAAATAAAATAAGGCATCAGTTAGAAACAGTCCGCATCAAAACCAGGCCCACTGGGGCTGCCTTAGGAGAAGGGCAGGAAGTCTCTCTCCTCCACCAGGCTGATGGAGAGGTTCTTCAGCTCCTCCTCGGAGCCAGCAGTTTTGTAGCCGAGCTGCGCCAGCACCTGCTGGCAGGCGTGCTGGGTGAACGCCACGATCTCGTAGGACAGACGGAAGCGCCACTTCTCGGCCGTCGCCGCCGAGTTGCGCACCGTGCCGTACTTGTGTTTGGAGGAGGACCTGTCTCCTCGGGTGTTGTTCTGTATCCAGCGCTCGACGTTGCTGTCCATGGGGATGCCCAGGAAATCGTAGATCTCCTCAGTCTTTTTCATGGGGTTCCTGGCCAGGTCTTCGTACCGCACCAGCATGTACTTGCCCTTGAGCCACGGTGGCCGGTTGAGGCCAGTGGACACAGAGTTCCAGAAGTCTTCGCACACTGTGGTGAGCTGGGTCACATCCAGGTTGTATGGCTTCCTGCCAGTGCCATCCCAGATCCTCCACAGCCTGTAGGTGTCTCGGAAGGTCTCGCTCCGGGATGCCAGGATCCCCCGGGGGTCCCTCACCAGCTGGATGACCTTCAAGTTCAGCCGCGGGTCCTCCACCAGGGCCCGGAGGTCGCTGACCTCGGGCACCCGCACGGTTTTGATGGCCACGTGGCCGTGCTCTCTGCAGGACTCAGTGGCCAGCGTCAGGTTCAAGGTCCCACACTTCTTCACACAGTCTCCTTCCTCCAAGTGGAGATCCACAGCTCCCAGCGACTCACATACAGGTGGTGAGCACAGGGCCTTGCTGGCTCCCCTGCGGAAGAGGCGGTCGGTGGTGTGGTTGACAGGCTGGGGCTTGATGTAGTTCTCCAGGAAGTAGAGGTCACAGTCATACAGGCTCCTCAACAGGTCTCGGCTGGCCCCCAGCATGACCCGCCTGTCTGTCGTGCTCTTGCTCTGGGTCAGCTTTGGGATCAGGGTATACTGGACGTGGTAGAGGGGCTCAAATAAATAGAAGACATCAAAGTGCTGGTTGAACAGCTGCCCAACAAATGAGGAGCCACTGCGGGTGGTGGCAAGGATAAGAACATGAGTCTTCCTAGAAAGGTTATATGGGAAAGTGGGATTCTCATCACACAGCCTGTCAGCCACATCAGTGTCCTGGCTCAGGCTGCAGTTCACAGGATTAGGGATGGGGCAGCTGTGGAAGGACTTGGCAGTAAAGGTCCGGATTGCTGTGTACTGGATTGCAATGGATGCCAAGGCTAGGAGGAGTACAGCCTTCCAGGAACATTGCATGGCTGGTCACCTTCATGGAGCTTCTTCGCAGGTCGTCTTGGTGTCTGCAACCCAACAGAGAATTCACAGGTTGAGCACGGACTGCCAGGTATCTAACTGATGCAGGTACCAACAAATGCCCTCCTAACATATGTCCATCAGTCATAACCATCTGAATCCCAGTCACACACTGCAGAGCTCCATTTCAGACAAGAAAAATAACAGGCAAAGGCTGACCAGCCTGGAGAAACATATCCAGCCAGGACTTCAGCCCGGTTCCTTCCAGGCTGTAGGTATACATAAATCTTGTGGCCCATGGCTCACCACATGCGCTGCAACCCAAGCAGGGGGATGTTAGAACCTGGCAGTGACACTGTCTGTGTATCTCCATCCAGCTGCTGCAAACTCTCCTCCCCAGCTGCCTTGTGAGTCACTTGTCACCCCACTAGCCAGTGCTTTTGACCCCCAGTGCAGGAGCTGTGGCAGGGAAAGGTCAGGGGATGGTGTTATCTTGTCTCCATCCTTTCTGTCCAGCTCTCAGGATAAGGCATGGCCCATCCAGGCCACCAACCTCCTGCTTGGGAGAGTGGAAAGGTCTCTCCTGGAGCTGCTAACCTCTTTGCACAGAGGTCCAACAGTCAGCTCAGTCTGTCAGCCTCTGGGGACAAGTGCAGCCAGAGCTGTGCCCTCAGCAATGAGCTCATGGGGCTGGTAAGATCCTGCTCCACTCTGGAATTCAGGGCTTTCCTATTCTGAGCACCAGAGGGGAAGAACAATACTACAAAGGAGGATGCATGCAAAACTGCATCTCTTCTATACTCTATTGCCAACCAGGGCAGAACCCCTTGGCACCAGGGATGGGTGCAGGGAAGAGTGGGCCTGTAGTTGCACAGAACAACTTTGGTGGTGCTAGCCCTGCCCTGCTGCTGCCCACACATGGGCAAGGGTAGGGGAAACTGAGCAGGACCATTGGATGGGATGCTGAGGGACCGTGGCGGGGGGAGTACCCATCGTGCCTGGGGAGCTGCCACATTGCTGGGAGGGCATGTCACTGTGGTGGTGCTTCAGTATTCTCCCTGTTCACTAACCATATGTTCATAGGCTGCTTGCTGCTCTCCAAAGCACAGACATTTAACATCCACATACTATTGCTCTCAGGGGATCGGTGGGACTGGGAGACAGGACATAGAGAATGCATCCCAGAAACTCCAAACAAGCTAAAATACCTGTGTGTGGGAGACACACCAGTATGAGCAATGGTTTTGAAGCTCCCCTGCACCCTCTCTCCCTTGCCCATCTTGCTTCCATGTCCCTCCTCCCACAGAGTGGTACATTCACCTGCCCATCCACCTCAGGCAAACCAAGGGGACAAGACCCAAGTATCTCTGCTCCTCGCCCAGCAGAGCCCACTGTACCATCACTGCCATTGCTTCCCCTTCCCCGTGGGTCCCCAAGGAGAACAATATGCTGGCCCCCAGCCCACGGTGAGTGCCTGGTCCCCTGCTCAGCGCCAGCACATAGGTCACTGTGGGTGGCACTGTCAGAGCCAGTGCTGTTGCTGCTTGTACAAAGTCTCTGAGGGAGACCAGTGGGCCAGCAATGGATTTCAGCATGTGAGGGCTGTTCTAACCCAGAGCACACTGAAATCCCTGATGGGCTTGGGACAGTGCAATGCTCCTTGTGTATGGTCCCTGCAGAGCCCATAGCAGCTGCCACTCTCTGTTGTTCCCATATCCTCAATGTGTTCCACTCCCCAGGGAGACCCTGTCACTCAGCAAACGACACCAGGAAGGCAGCTCAAAACTGCAGGTGAGTAAAAAAGCCTTGCTTTTTAAAAAAAAAATCAGTATTTTTATTGTTTACTGATTGCCCCAATTGATTTGTGGAGGCAAGAAGCTTCAGGAACTATCAACTCCAGAGACCTCTCACTGGAAGCAGGGGTTTACAGCAGGACTCCAGGACAGGGGCTCTGACACAGCTGCTGCATGCAGACCCCTACCAGCACTCCCTGTGTCTGTGCACTAAGACCTGTGCTTTAGACCCAAAACGATGCTTTGGATACAGGTCGCTTTCTCCCGGACTGCCGCCTGCCAAGGATTGTGGCACATGGCTGGAGGACCCAAGTCAGAGATGCTTGGCTATTGCTGCTGCTGGACTGGGGTTACCCACCCTGCAAAGGGGAAACCCAGCCCCAGTGTCCACATGGCATATTCTATGCCTTGGATAAAGTGTTTTTCCAGGTCTGCTAAGACAGAACAGGTCCTGGCCCAAGAGTCTCCTGCGTGTTGCCTAGGCAGAAGCTGCAGTGGGAATGCTTTCCTGCTCTCTAGTGATGGCCAGCCACACTGCAACCCTCACACGCAACATCAACTCCTACTCTTTGCTTCATTGCTGATGGATGCTGGAGCATATGAGACTCAGATTGTCCTGGTTATAGCAGAGCTGCCAGCTCCCCAAAAAAGGCAAACCAGACCAGATGCCTTTTTGGTCCCAATTCCCACCAGATCACTCACTGGATGTGAGCATTTCAGGCTCTCCACCCACACTGACCCATTCCCCTTTGCAATGTCCCACGTGGCAGAGGGGAAAAACAGGACATTGATTCACCTCCTTGACTGAATAAGTGCTAAACCACAGCCCAGCTTCAGCCTTTGCTGCCCCTTGACACCCTTGGCAGGTGCCCTGCCCATCTGCTGAGCTGCAGCCAGGGAGGGGAAGGTTTTGGGAGAAGGCTTCCCTCCCTGATGTCTCATCTGTGGCCTTTAAAGCCAGCCAGAGCCTCCTCTCACCTCCCGACTGGCTCTCCTGCCTCCTCCCATCACTGCCTCTCCCTGAGGGGCTGCAGTTCCTGCTCAATCCAGCCCTGGGCTCCAGGGGCAGTGGCGACTGGCAGCTGAGTGCTCTGGAGGAGCTCCTGGGGCAGCAGAAGCACATGGCACCTGGGAGCTGCCAGGACAACTGAGGATCACTTTTACTGCCACTGCCCCTTGTTCATTTGTCAGACAGAGCCAGGCTGGTGTGAGCACCTGCCAAGGAGGAGCTGTGCCGGGCTCCACATGGCTCAGTGTGGGCAGGCTGAGCAGTGGCTGCAGCCAACGTGGCCCAGGAGGATGTGTCCTGCACACAGGCACAGCAGGACAGCCACTCACATTCCCATTCCTGCCCCGAGGAACTTTGCTCTTAAATTGGCCTGTTCCTCTTCAGGCACTGATAGCCAGGGCCAGCAGTTCAGACAGCAGCTGGAGAGAGGACCATGCCCACATGGGGCTGCATCTGAGAGTCCTTTGTGAGGCATGGATCGTTTTGGCTCCTCAGCCCCAGACCATGGGAGTCATCCAAAACGCTGGCCTCGTAGATGTTTCTGTGCTAGAAGTGTTCTCAGTCACCCTCTGCTCTGTCTCCAGCTCAGCTCCACCAAAGATGGTGAGCAAATGCAGCCCAAGGGTGGGAGCTGAGTTCAGTGTGTCCCTGCAGGCAGTTGAGACTATGAGATGGAGCATGGGGTGGGGGTACATCACTCACACCTTCCAGCCCCTGGCACTGCTGGCACTGCAAGGGGTCTGCCAGAAGGCATGTGGGCTCTTTTGGTACTGTGCTGGGGCCACCACTGCCCCTTTCCCTTACCCTAGCCCCCTTATGGTCACAGCGTGGCAGACTGCACTCTGCTGCCTCGCCTGCATTTCTGTGCAGCTGCCTGCAGTCACACTGGGACTAGGCTGTCCACAAGGGATACACAGCATCCGGCAAGCAGCTCTAAGTGCAGCAGGAGGCCAGCCAGTGCCTGGCACAGGGACAGGAGCATTGTCCGTGCGAAGAGGAAGGTGCTGAGCCTTTCCTCTCCCCTGCCCCACTTCCCGCAGCCTCCTTGAGCCTGGAGGAAGGGAGAGGATGGGTGCAACCTCCCCCACCCTGTGCACCTGCCAACAGCAGCGGATGTGTAATCACCTGCCTTCCTCTTCCTCCTCCTCCTCCACTGACTCCCAGCACTGCTCTGAGGGAGATGAGCAGGTGAGAAGCCAGCAAGAACAGCCCAGGAGCGCCCGGGAGATCAGAGGTGATGAATTGAGCTGAATGGCATCTGTGAGTCACTGGTGCGGGGAGCAGTGAATGTGGCCGGCCAGCCACTGTGCAGCAGGGACCGGGGGCTCCTGTTTTGGGCACGGTCTTCGTAAGTTTGATGGGAATTCCCTGCTTCTGGAGCCATGCAGCCAGACCGTGGCACTGAAGGCTGCACTGGCAGCTGAGTTCAGGTGCTGCCGGGCAGGCTGGAGCCTGCAGGGAAGTTGCAGGGGTCAGTACAGCTGAGAGGTCTCCTCTGCTCCAAGAGCAGCTGGGTGTTATGCAGGGCAGTGCCTCACGGCACTGTGGCACTCTCATCCTAGTGGGCTCCCACAGCATCTCCCCATGGGCAGCTGCCTTGACTCCTGCCCCAAGCCTTCCCTGCAGGCTCCCTTGCTCCCCGGAGGTGGCTGTGTTCAGGCAGCTCAGGGTTGATGGCAGCTTTAGGCAGGAGCCCTTGCACTTAATGATACTGTTATTGCTGTTCCCAGGACTCCCTCACAGGGCGGTAAAAAAAAAAACAACTGCTTTTTGGTTGCCATCCAGGCCGTCCCCCTCTCTCAACAGCTCTGCAGAAGTTGCACCCTCAGCCTGGCTGGGCTCATCCTGAGCTCCCTTACCACTGCCAGGGAAACCTCTCTGCTTCCCCATGGCAGGGAGGAAGGGAAAAGGGAGTGAAAGAAGGTGTGAGACTCTGTGCAACAGAGGTGCCTGCTCCAGCCTTTGTAAAAGCCCTGGCACAAAGATGATGCACTGGAGAAGTGCCTGAGCCTTGCCAGTCCTTCCCGCAGGCCTCCCTGGTGCCAGTCCAGCTACCGGCACCCTCTACCCCCAAAACCGATTCCCGCCAGCAAGGCTGTTTCCATGGAAACGGCAGAGTGACTCAGGACTTTGGGACCAGCTGGAAAACACAACTGTGAGCAGTGATCGCCTGAGAAGCGCCGGGGTCTGGTGCCAGGGAGAGGGGTGGATGCCCGCGGGAGTGGGCAGGGCTGCCCACCTGCCCGCACGCTGGGCACCGGCACACCCTGCGCAGGGCCGCCCGTCCTAAGGCAAAACCCCTCTCCTGACACAAGTGAGACTGCAGCAGGCTCACCAGGGGACACAGCCCAAAATGTGACTCATGGCAGACAACCCCTCTTCCCCGCTCCGCTTCCCCCACCCAGAGACTCATGCATGCATAGAGAATTCATAGCACCAACTTCAGCGCCTGCACCTCTGTCCGCTGCTCCGCATGTAACATCCCTGCGTGCCTTGCCCAGAGCAGTATGGCTTGTTGAGGGCTGCTGGAGGGGGACAAGTGGCAGCCAGCACCCAGCGGTGCCTCCTTGCCCAGCCAGCAGTTCCCTCCTGCAACCTCACTCCTCCCCACCTGGCCACCCAGGCACAAAAGTTAAGTCGCAGGTTTGCACAACAATCTCAGCCAGGGACCCACTGGCAAAGGCCCTGACGCATCCCAGCATTCTCCCGCTAAGCAAAGAGTTTATCCCATAAAGCAGCGTTGTGGCCACTGAGGCAGGGAAGACAGCCTTCTGGTGGGGTGCAAGCATCCCACTTGGTCGCAGTGGCTTAGTCATGCTGTTGGCTCTGCAAAGTCTGGCGGACACCAAACGTGGCTGTGGGCCACCCAGCCTGGGCGCTTGCTGGCTGGACCCCACCACTCCCCAGAAGAAAGAGAGACTGAGAAAAAGCAGTGCCGAGCTGTCCCCTGTCCCCTCACCACAGGCACTACTTGGCTTTGGGCACCACCACAGACATGTGAGCAGGTCTGGTCTCTGCCCCCAAGCCTCCCCCTCAGCAAGCCCCACCAACATGAGATCCTGGTGGGAATGAATTTTCAGCCTTGCCTCCTCTTCAGCCATTCAGGATTAGAGCTTCCCTACAGCCACAGCTTCAAATGCCAGCTGGGGACTCGTGCCCACCACCTTCCCCAGTGCCTCACCGTGTGCCAAGTGCAAGTCCTTTGTGCCCCCAGACTCATTCTGCTTTTGTATTCATCAAATAGTGCTCCTGGTGCACTTTTCTTATGACAAGGCACAGGACTCTTGTGCTCAAAGCCACCCTGGCATGTCCCTTGTCCCCATATCTCTGTTCATTCCCTGTGCATTTCAGAGGGACCAACAGATCCTTTAACACCAGAAGATTACTGCCCACTTTGACCAACACTTAAACGATCAAAGGACTTTCAAAAGGGAATCTGTCTCTTTCCTACTGGCACACAACATAGACATTTTCAGTTAATTAATCACTATCAAGTAATGCCAGCCGGTCCCAGAGTTTTCTTATCGAAACATCCACCTGTGCCTGTTTATCTCTCATCTGTTAAACTGTATTTGCCTCTTCCCGAGGATGCAAATGCCTCGGTAAACCAAATACAGAGGGTTTTGTGCTCTCCACCTTTCCCTGAGCCATCCACCAGCCTGCTGGTTCCTGCTCGCTCCCAGAGCACTCCCTGGCAGGAGCTGGAAAGCTCTTTTGGGATGAACGCACTCATTCGCCACCTCAAAACACTCTCTTTACAACGTTCTCAACCTACGGCCGCGTCAAGAGCCCAAATCTCCAAACGCACAGCTTTCCCGTAGGACTGCTCCATGCTATGGCGTGCTTGCACCCCGCTCTGGAGGTCTCCTGGTCAGCCTGAGCCCTCACGGCCGGTTTCTCAGACCGCCCGGAGGTCTGACAGCAAACGCCGGGGCATTCGCTCCGCGGCTACCCGGCCGCATCTGGCAGGGCATCCGGCCTCCCTGTGCCACCGGGGACTTACTCACTTGCTCCAGGCGGCAGCTCCTCGCCCAACAGCAGCCCAAGTTTCGCGGAGCTCGTTCCGCCGGGGCTCTGGGGCCAGGGCTGCTGTGCCCCCGCCGCTCAGGC
>VXBI01007771.1:0-56128 GCA_013397375.1 Toxostoma redivivum | reverse complement strand
GCGGCCCCCCCCCCGCCGCTAAGGCAGCCCCGGGCGGCGGCTGCCCCTGGGCGCTCGCAGCCCGGGCCGGGGTCCCACCGCAGCCGGGCTGGGCACCAGCGGCAAAAGTCCTTCCCACCGCTGCGGGCGACGTCTCGCCGCCTCGGAAAGTTGGTNCTCCCTCTGTCCTTCCCTCCCTCCCTTCCTCCCTCCGCCCGGCAGCGCGCACGCAGCACAGCACCAGGCACCAGCATCGGCCCCGGCAGAGCCTCCGCTCCGGTGCGCTGCCCGCACCGCGCCGCCTGCTCACCCCAGCCCGGCCGCCGGGCTCGCCGGCTTTGCCGAGCAGGAAACTCCCCCCTTTCCTTATTTACCTCCCGGAGGCGCCCGGCCGGAGCGGCCAGACCCCTCCCGTCGCGGGGGCGGGAGGGGGGCCCGGTGAGGCTCCCGCCGTGAGATGTGTCCTCCCGGCTGGGTGCTGGTCGTGTTACGGGGATGGATCCCTGCGGAGCGACTGGAGGGGGGCAGCGGGTACCTCACACGCTCCTCACGCCCCGCTGCTGGAGAGCCAGCAGCCCCTCGGGCCCTGCTGGACTTGGTAGCGATGATGGTGCAGATTCATTCCCTCGTTTTCCACTGGCCTTTGCTCATCAAAAACAATATTGTCACGGGGACTCGTTCTCCAGCGCCAAGAATCCTCCCTGTGCCGCCTAAATCAGGGCTTACTGCCCCAGGCAGGGTCCAAAACCATCCTCAGTGGTGCCAGTGCCAAAATACTGGCAGGTGATGGCACCTTCCCACCATCCATCCCACCTTGGAAGGTGGGATGGGACAGAGGAAAAGAAGCGTGAGAGTGTGTCAGAGCAGCTGAAGTGGCTGTGCTCTGACAGTCACATTCCTCCTCCTGCTTCTGTTCGACCCCTAGAAACAGGTCAGACATTTACTTTTGGCAACTTTGAATGTTTCTTTTTTGTCCAGTGCTTGCCAACTAAACTGCATTTTTAGCAGTTTAACTGCACCTCTGCGGAAATGGCAACTGCCAGCAAAAGATAGGTAATGATTCTGGAGATGCTACAATGGATATTCATTTTTTATATCCCTGTTTTATTTAATGCATGTTTGGAGCTGCCTGGGCACTGGGCACAGCAGTTTTCTTCTTACATCCATGTGAGCAACATTCATTTCCTGAAAAACCCTGAGCTCTGCAAGGAGCTGCCTCCCCAGCCCAGGGATTTCCAAATCTTTACCTCTGACTCTAGAATTTGCAACATGTAACTGTGGGATCACAGTACTGGCATGTTCAGCAGCAGCTCGAACTACACTTGGCAGAGAGCAGGCTACGAGTAGCAGTGGGGCTCAGGTCTCTGCACTGCACTTGTGTCAAGAGAAGAATAAATCCCTGCGAACACCGATCTCACCTTCCACTTTCAGAGGCTTGCCAGGCTGTGACAGGGGGTTCAAAACTCGGGAAGCACAACGGCATATTGTCACGTTTGTCGCTTAGCATTTTGGACTTACATTTGCTGTTTTTAGGAGTACCCAGATCTCGTGTGTCCAAAAATACTGGTATTTCTCAAGTTTTTCACAATATCCTGACAGCCTTAGCCCCCTTAATCTAATTTTAGAAAACTTTGTAGGGATTTTATATTTATAAACAGTTGGTGCTTAAATATTATTTCCCTCACCATAGCAACAGCTCCCCATTGTAGCATTCGTTATACAGTGCTATTGCATTGGTGTATCCCTGTTTTGAATGAGAAAACCCTGAAGCCTCTCGCTCTCTTGCTTGTTTTCCTACACCTTGCAAACGACAAGGACTGAGGCTCCTGCCTGTCTGACTCCTCCTGGAGCTGGGAAAGAGCTATGCCACCAGCTGCTGCTGGAAACAAGCCGGTGGCCCTGGGGTCTCTGTTGCTGGTGCTTCTCAGGTGATGTGCTGGCTCAGGCCACCTCCTTCCTGCTGATTCATGTGCCGTGGTGTAGCCCACCCTGTACCTGTGAGCCCACAGCACCAGTGCAGTGGCCCTGAGTGCCACCCCTATGTGGCCTTTGGCAGCCCCGGGTGCCTGTGGCATGCACCTGACCTCCAGTGAGTGGTGGGCAGCAGTTGCAAGCAGGCATCCAGCTGGCCCACAGCCATGGCTGTGCTCCACTCCCACTGGGGGCCAAGGCACTGGAAGTGCAGGAATGGCAGGATTTCAAGGATTTTGGCTGAAGGGGGCAAAGCCAGTGCAGCGACCAGTGCCAAGAAGAAATCAGGGGCTTGCAGTAAGAACAGGAGACCAGGCAGGCACCTGCGTGCTTCCCAGTCTTTCCAAGCAGTCAGGGTTTGCTCTTCTCTGACACATCACTGAGACTGCTCTAAAGTACATCTGCAGAAATCCAGGGCATCCCACAACTTGGAACAGTCCCAGAGATACTTGGACTCGTACCCACAGGTGCTGTAGAGGCTGTCTCATACCAAATAAAGCAATTTGAAAGAATGGTGCAAAAAAATGAGGAATAAAACCAGGGCTGAAGGAGAAACAGATGCTTCTAATGATTTCAGCTGGGCATAATAGTGTTTTCTGATGCTGCCCTGGTATTTTAAGTGTTAATCTAGAGAGATGCTGTTTGTTAGTACAAATTACAGCTCTCTATCTCTCAATGTTGAGTGTTAAAATATTAATTAGGCTCTGTGGTGTGTGTTTGTGGTCAGTTTGTTTTCAGAGGGAAGGACTGCTGTGGCTGTACCTCACCCTCATCAAGAAAATTTGGTTGTTTAAAAGGCATCATTTTTCCCCTGTGTGGCTCCAGGCAGGAGAGCAGAGAGACTGCTGGTGACTTGGTGAGTCAAAGAAACTCACCTTGTAAATTTTCATCTGAGCCAAAATGCAGTTTGAAAATATCCAGTTTCCATGCCATTCAGCAACAGATTTCTGCCAAGGGTTTGTATTTTCTTCTCTTGAGGTTCAAAAAACCTACCTTAAGAACATGTTTGGAAAAATATGTAATAAAATATCAATGTGGCTGTTAAGGTGATATGAAGGTTACTGTTCTAATCACTCCAGATGCAGTCGGGAGCAAAGTTATGATTCTGTCAGTAACCTGGCCACATTACATACCCCATACATCGTGCCGGTAACAATAAGAGCAATGCATTAAGGCACGTCAATTTAAAGGCAAACTAATAGAAAACATTATTCGTGCGCTTAAGCACGGCATTTTGCGAGGCTGTGTCAGATGGCAGTGTAGTGTTTGTGAGCCCACCTGCCTGCTACGTGCTTTTTCTGCCGGAGGAGGGGAGGCTGTCGCTGGGCTGTGGTGCCGGCAGCAATGCAGGAGCCCTCCCGCCTGGCTCAGGCTTTCCGTGCTGGAAGGAAGCGCGGCCCAGGGGCCGAGAAGGTGCAAACTTTGCTGCCATGGCCGGAGGATGGGCTGGTGGTGGCAGAGGAAGAGCTGCAGCGGGCTGGGAGGGATGCACGGAGCGGGGCTGCCGCTGCCTCTTCCCCGCCCTGGGGCTCCCTTTGAAGGGCTGGAGGGTGCAAGCTTCCCTTCCAGGAGTTTCCAAAGTCTGCCAGAGCCCGATGGGCTCACTGAAATTGTTCCTAAGCCCCGCAGGAGCACCAGCTGAGATTTCTCACAGAGTGATTTTTTGATACCTTGATCTTAAGGGACAAAGACTGGAATATTTTGGGGACTCCTGACTTTCAGAAAATGTTCTTTCTCATTGGCCTTCATGTAGAAGCTTTAACAAAATACTTAAGACTTACCATGTAGTTACTTCTGTAGTTCTCTAGTTCAGAAGGGGAGATAAACAGCTCATGCTATAATCCCTTCTCCGAGTAGCTTATAAATTCTTTGTGTGCAGGAGTGGTAATGTCCCAAGGATGTGTTTATTTACCCCTGTCTTTCACTCCCCCTTCCTCTTCAGTTTGCCCTCCCAAGAGCCACAAGAAGTCAGTATAACACATAAGGTAAAGGAAATGGATGTGGACAAAAGTAACTGCTTCAATGTTATGCAGTCACTTTGACATACAGAATCGTGGCTACAGATCAGTTTTAAATTGCTGGGCAGGAGTAGTGGGAGAGATTCTCCTCCTCTATACAAAAATAAACTCAATCAACCACTCATTTGTAAAATCCCAGTTTTTTTGGTGCCAAATAGTCATTGTGGCTGCCCAGCCTTTCCCCTGTGGGTGACAGGCTACAGCTTTGTACCCAGTAATTCCCACACCAGAGCTGTCAGCACAGGCACACCTTTGTCTCAGGAGAGATGCCTTTGCTGCTGTGAGTTCTTCCAGAGCGTGATGTGCCTGATGGTGAAACATTCCCCTTATTTCTAGGCTGGAGACATGGAGTTTTGGCTTCCAGCCACTGGATCCCATTATGCCTTTGCCTATTAGATTAAAGAGCTATCTACTATCTGAACTATTTCTCCTGTGTAGGTATTAATAGATCATGATCAAGGCACCTCTTAACCTTCTCTCTGAGAAGTTAAATAGACTAAACTTCTTTATCTCTCGTACTGAAGCAGAGTTTTCTGGGCTTTTCGTGATTCTTGCTAGTCTCTCCAGCCTGCCTGATGTCTGTTTGAAAACACACACCCCACAAGCACAGAGAGCATCTCAGGACTGACTGTGAGAGCAGCTGTGCTGACTCAGATAAGGATCCTGCCTTGGCTCAGCACACCTGCTTAGCACACTGTGATCCATAACAGCCTGGGCTGGACATCCCCCAAGCATCCCATCTTACTCCTGAGAAACCTCTCAGGAGAAGGTCAAACCTTATAAGATCCTGGGGTCTGCCTTACTCCTAGCACAGAAAATAACATAAATGGGACACAGTGCAGTTCTCCCCTGGCTTTGCTCATCCCCCAGGTCATTCCTCCCAGGCCTGTCCCACCTCCCTTGAGGTGAGGCCAAGAGGAAAGTTATCTATTTCTGGAGATCCCAAGTCAGTATCAAAAGCCATATTGGACTTACATATACCTTTGTATTTTTGTTTTCTTCTCTTTAAAGGTGTACTTCAGGCTTCACTATGTTAAATATGCCCCATAAATCATGCTGAATCCAAGTCAACACTTTTACTCAGCCTGTATCTTTTGTAGTCACATTTCCTTGGGAGTTAGAAGTACAGTAGTAACTTTAACACTGCTTCTGGTGTTTTTAATAAAAATCATTCATATATTATGAATTTGCAGAGAGGTTGTGTGTGAGTTTTCTAAGACACTCCATATTTCACTGGACTGAAAAAGGGGGATTCGTTAAAGTGACAATGAAGACAGGAGATTGAACACCTGGTTAAAGAGCAGTTTGTCTTTTTCACAACCCAGACCCCTTCCTAACAAGTCCTGGGCTGCTGCCTCCCTGCCAGTCCCACAGAGCCTTCCCATCTGCCTCAGACAGGTAGAAAAACCATCAGAAACTACCTCTCAGTAATTCTTGGTGGCTTGGTTGATACCATCAGGTACATGGGCTGCTTTGATCCCAGAACAAATGACAGGGCTGTCAAAGCCAGCCACGAGTGTCACCTTCATGCCGTGCCAGGATAAGGTGCTCCACGTTCACACACTCAGGTGTCCTGAAAATTCCTGTCAGTGATTGAAAAGTGAGGGTCATTCAATCATGGTGCAGGACAGCAAGGTCTTACAGAGGGAAAGGAGACTTTATTATACAGAATCTCTAATGTGTTTCCCCACTCATGTTCTCTTACGTACAAACACCAAGATGTGTGCTCCCAAGGGTTCCCCAGGATCTCTGTGTCCCAGAGGACAGGGATGCTGGTTGCTGGGTCCTCCCTATGATTCCTGCATTTCTCTTGCTGGGAAATCCTGAACTGGTTTATTGGGCTGATATTGTCTGTCTGTTCAGAGCTGTCTGTCATAGTTGTGCAGCTATGTTCCTGCTGGGTTAGCAGGAAGTAGTAACATGCTGCTGTCTTCTGCTAACACAATGTTTGTCCTGAGGCTTATCAGACCTGGGATTGGTGGTGCTCTGCTAGATTAACTGGAAATGCATCCTTGCTTATGAATACAGCACTTCTTTTAGCCCTGTTCTGCTTTTCCCCCAGTTCATACACACATGAGCTTGCATTTGTCTAGCATCCATACCAGTCTTAATATTTCTTTTAAAAGACTCTGCAAGGATTAAGACAGGGAACAGCCTGATACCTGCTAGGCCTGGATGCTGCATGTCCTGTGTGTAGGGGGAAATGAGAGCCCCTCCTTGCAAACTGCCAAGGCTGGCATGCTGGCCAGAGAGGAAGGTTTTGGCTCTGCTGGATCTTAGAGCATGTCTGTCTCAGTGTCCAGGCATTTTGTGTCAGATTAGTTTCCTGTTTTGGAAAAAAAGGATGCAAGGTCTTAGGCTGCATGTGGTGCTGTTTGCTCTCATTGTTAATCATAGTGCTTTGAGGGTTTTTAAGTTGCTCTGAGATTGATATGATCATGGTCACCACATTTGATAGGGACCCCACAGTGCAAAGGCCTCTTGAGAGGAACTGACCAGTCTCCAGGGAAAGTGTGGAGGCTACTGCATCCTGTCTGCAGCACTTGAGACTAGAGAAAAGCCTGACTGGAGGGCTATAGTTCTATGCTGAGACAGTTTTGCCTCTATTCCAGCTCAGGGATCGCACTGGTGAGGGCACCTCTGCCATAAGCAGGAAAGACCTTCCTCACTGGCAGCCGTGCAGGGCTGCCCTGGGAGGAGAGGGGATGAGCCTGCTTTCCACTGGGTTTGTGCTGGCAAAGATGGGGAGCTGCTGCTTCATCCTGTCCTGAAACAATCCCTGAAACACTGCCCATGTGTCCTGGCACAAGACCTGGGTCTGGGGCTGGAAGGGAAAATGTTTGCCATCTAACAGGTTATGCAGCCAGGTCACTGTGGAAGTAGTTTTTCCTTTGACACACCTCTCAGGAGAGCAGGGTGGGAGAAGCTGGGGGGCTTTGCCTCTGGCACCCTGCCACCCCTTAGGAGGTACATCCCAGCCTGGCCTGCCTTGGCTGCAGGTGCCGGAAGCCTTGGGGCCAGCTTCCCCAAGCAGGCGTCCTTCCTTCCTCTGATTTGTGTGTGTTCTGGTGGCTGCAGGAGCTCCAAGGGCCAGGGAGAGCTGAGCCCTGCCATTCCACTGTTCCCTCCCCAGCCAGGCTGGATCCACTCAGCCCTGTCTCAAGGAGAGGGGGAGCAAGAGATGGGGAGGCTCCATCAGCTGCTCTGAGGAGCACTGGGGTGGTGATGGCCTTGCTGAGCAGAGCTGCAGCTTCACACAGAGGGGCTGGGGATGGGCAGCAAAGGCAGGTTCGGAGAGCTCACAGAGACGTGATGTTGTGCCAGGGTGGTGAGGCTGGCAGGGCATGGGGTGGGAAGTGCAGAAGCTGCTCTCGTTTGGGAGCTGCAGAAGAGCCTGCCAGGTGCCTCATCCTCCTGCAGCTCCTGGCTGCGGGCAGTGTCACAAACCACCCTTTTCAAGGAGGGCTGTGAGGTGAGGGCTAGGCACAGGGCAGGCTGGTCCTGCCTCCAGCCGGGAGCAGCACGGGCACCCAGCCCCTCAATGCCGCCAGTGTCCCTGCTCACCACTGCCCACAATGAGCCCTTTCAGCCAGCCACAGCAGCCCAGCCCTGCTGCCAGCAAGCAGCAGGGGCCAACAGGCTGCAGGCAGTAGCTCGGGGGCCACAGGAGCCACGGGCTCCTCCTGCAAAGCCGGGGCCATCTCCCACCCTGGGCATTGCTCGCTCCATTCCTGGGCGTGCAGATTGCTTGACAAATGGGCTTCCCTGACAGCCAGGCTGGGGAAGAGGGTGGAAGGTCAGGGCTTTGTTCTAGATGCCAATAGGGAGCTCTACATGGTCCCCATGTGCACCATGGCATGGGGCACAGGCTGGCTGGCGTCCACAGGAGTTTTTGCTTCAGACTTCCTGCTTGCGTACCTGTGGCTACTGCTCTCAGTGTCTGAGCATCAAAACTGTGGATTAGCTCTATTATACGGATTCAGGAGGTGCCTTCCAAGTTCACCCAGCTTCCCAAGACCTCCTGCTGCTTCCTGCTTCCCCTGCCCTTGCTCAGGGCTTGCCCATGCTTTTGGCTGTGCTGGAGGGGGGACAGGGAAGCAGCCTTTTTCCCCACAGGATACCTCTTCTGCTGAGTCTGCATGCTGGTGCTGCTTCTCCTCCAGGCATAACACTGGAACTGATTCCCAGGCTGCTGATCCAGCAGTGACAGGAGCAGGCAAGGACACTGTCTAGGGCAGGCACACTGCCTGGTGTCCCCAGATGAGGACAAGAGGATGCCCTGTGTCCTCTCTGGCCAAAGCAAGGAGCAGGCAGGGTCTCTGGGCTGGGACACCTCCACTCTAAAGAGGCACTGCCTGGCTCCTCCAGGAGATGCCCATGGAAAAGGTTCATGGCTGCCAAAGTGAATGGCAGTGTACATTGTGTTTGTGCACTGTTCTCACAGCAGCCAGCAACACGCCTCAGGACTGTCTCAGGGCCTCATCCTTCCCTGAGGAGCATGGTTAGATAACATGCAGAAACCTGTTAGATAGCATGGAGTCAGAAAGAAGAAAGGGTCACACATGGAGCAGGAGGCACCAGCACAAGAGGCCAGCTGAGGCACAGGGCCTTGCTGGCTGCCCTGACAGGTGCAGGAGATCTCTGCAGAGAGCAGTGCCTGTGATTCCACAGCAGGACTCATGAGACTTGACACTGGAAGTGTGATGTCTTGAGCCATTTTGTTGCCCCACATATCCTGAGCTCTTACTCTATCTTTGTTCTTCCTCAGTGGCTTCTCCTGCTGCCTCTCCCAGGCAGCTGTGAAGCTCCTTGCTTGCACTTTCTGGTTTGATTTGGTGGGCCACTTTATTTTTCCACTTGTTCTTTTGTCGTGCCTGTTTTAGAGCTGTATTGATTTCTCTCTTTGCGTGACTTCCTCAAATCTGCTCTTTGCTCCCAGCTGTGGAGGCTGTTTTTTGCCATCCCTTCTCTTCCCTTTGAAAACACTCACTTTGCTAACCCCTGCAAGCAAGGAGACACTTAAAACCCCTGAGGATGGATAGATGAAAGGCTTGGATTTATTCCCCAGTGTAAACTACAGCAGCTCAGGGTATTCTGTAGTTTAAACAGCCTCCTCTGAGCTGTCTGTGCCTTATCTGTGATCCACCCCCTCTAGGACTGGTCCAGAACTGAGAGCAATTTGATGGAAACTGAGGGGTGATATTTTGGGTTTGATGAAGCTGCCCCTTCCCAAGAATTTTTTGGTTGCCATCCCATTTCATTGTGGCTTTCACCTGCCTGCTGCTGTTCCAGGACCAAGGGATCCCTCCTGTGACTTCCTAAGGATGGAACCAGAGATCATCATGGTGCCCGACAAGCCAAGCACATTAAAAGCTTAATGTAAAACTAATTTGTCAGCCATAAGAAAGTAGAAAAGGCTTCAGCACATTTTCTGCTCATTTTATTCAGCTCCCCCAGCTGACAATGTGTGCCTCCCATCTCTGATGAGCCAGCTCTCACTCAGGTTCCCATGGTGGGAACCTGGCACTGCCAGGGAGGGAGGGGCTCCCTCAGGGAGTCAGTAAAGGGGAAGGTAGGAAGGGGCCTGTGAAAAAGGGGGACCCTGGAGGAGGGAGCTTCTGGTGGTAAGGGGAGAGATTCAGAGAAGAATAACCTGAGCAAAGTTTAGCCCCTTGCAGCTTGGGAAAGGTCTGGGACCACTCCTAAAGTTTGTGTGGGCAGGGGGTTAGGGCCACAAGAAAACTCACAGGGACTTCAGGAGGTTTCAAGTCCTACCTCCTCCTCAAATCAAGATTAGCTATGGGACCAGACTGGGTTGCTCATGGCATTATCCAGTCAGGTCTTGCAAAACTCCAAGGATGGAGGATGCCATGATGTCTGTGGGATTTTTCTCCTCAAATAGTGGCACCAGACCCAGTTTCTGGGACTGTGGACAGTGTGAGGGACCTGGGCATCCACCTGCCAGGGGAAGGGTAGGGTGAGGCATGAGAAGGGAAAGCTTGATGGCCAAATTTCATTGTCTTGCTAGGGAGTAGGGATGGAAGAATAATGGATCCCTACAGGACTGCAAGTTGAAGCTGAGAGTAGTATTTTAGATTGGGCATGTCTTTGGCATGGCTGAGGCAATCAATTGGGAATCTCTGCCTCTAGAGAGCCCCAAGAGCATCCTGGGGCACTGTGTCCAGCCTAGGGTGGCTGCCAGAGGCTGAAACAGATTGGGACAGCTTGTATAAAAACAGGAGAACAGGCTGGAAAGCTGGTATGTAGAGAGTAGAAGAGCCTCATGTCTGCTTAAGAGAGGGAGCCTGGGCAGCAAATACACAAGGGAGGGGGGAGAAGAGGGATGAAGCTAGAGAGAAAAGAGTGGAAGTGGGTGGGAAGCTGTCTGATAATCCCAGATCCAAGACTGCAGAATGGTCCCTGGGAAGGAAGTGTAAAGCTTTCACATCAGCCTGGACAAAAGTCCTCAGGGTATCAAGCACCAGCCAGAGAGCTGCAGGCTGTGGGGGTGGCCCATGGGGTGGCCTCTCCCCAGGCTGCTGCGTGCAGAGGGGCAGCAAGGACAATGTGACATCCCTGGAGGACTCCACTCTTCACGTGATGCTGGTGACTCAGTGGCACCTCGGAGCTAAATGGCAGCCAGGGCCCAGTGGCTGGGCAGCAGGAACTGAGACATCTGTCCCCAGGAGGGAGCTCAGAGGAGGCGTGGCAAGCCTGTCCCTTGGGGTGTGTCCATGTCAAGTCACCCCAAAAAGCATTATCTAAGAACCAAGACTGTCCTTTCCTGCTGTTCCAAACTTGCAGGACCCACAAACAGGAGCCAGCAAGGCCTGACCACCACTCAGCCCTCTAGTCATCAGGTGCTTCTCCAAAATATTGCATTAGGGCTGTTTAAAGCTCTATATTAGCATTGGCATCTGAATATCTGCTGCTACGTACACAAGTAGCTGCCCATTTAATATTAGCATGCACACAGAAGTGCAGCAATTCAATACAAACTATATACTGGTGTGTTGTACTAAATGCATATTAATCCAAAGTGCTTCATAATTCTGCATGGCTATGTACTGAGTATGCAGTGAGGTATTTAAATTTGTAGCACCTATTACTACTGACTCCCATTAAACCACATATTTATCAGAATTGGTTTTTGGATGTCTATAATATACCACCAGAAGCTCTGATTCTTTTCAGCCTTCCAAAATCTTTTTTCCCCTGGCGACCATGTCTGTGATACCAGGTCAGATTGGGTCAAATCCCCAGGAGCTCTGGAACAGCAATGCCCCCACAGAGACATCTGTGCCACAGGAGGTGTTATTGTGGAAATCTCAGAGGTAGAAGCACTGGGATTTCCCTGCTGTCATTTTTCTGCTGGATTAGTCAGAGCAAATGCTGTTGTATTTCTGAGCTGTAGTCATGTGGCAGAGCAGAGCGTGTTTGCCCATTGCTCCCCCCAGAGCACATGGAGGAGCTAGAACTGCTCTAGGGAGTGTAGCAGGGAGGAAAGGAGGGATTGGTGAGTGGGGGCTCAGGAGGGCAGCTGTGGCATTAGTGGGAAGGCTGTACCTTAATGTTGGGAGGGTTTGCAGGGGAGCAGCACAAGGAGTGCAGGCACTGGAATTCAGGGGTGCTGCAGGCAAAAGCCTCTGCCTCAAGGACTGGAAAAGTGAAAGAATGGGAGAGAAACTCAACGCAAGTGGCATCAGAGGAAAATACCAGAGTAAGGAATAGGGTTCTGCCTCTGAAATTTTATGGTCTTGGGCAAAATCATTCAAGTGCTGGGCAAAAATTGGCCCCATCCTCTCTCACGTTCCTGTGCGTCTGTCTGTGCCCTGAGCTGCTGGGCACTCCCAGCCTCCCTGCTGCCCTCCCTCGAAGGGAGGGCACTGAGTTCCCTCCTGGCAGTGCACAATCCATACTGCAGCCCTGGGGGGACTGGGCAGGACATGGCAACAGGGATGGGTTTAGCTGTCTGTGGTCCACAGTGGTGGTATTCAGAATGTCCTATCTGCCACAGCTTCCATCTCTAAGGATCTCAGGTGGTGTCCACAATGCCAGGCAGCTCCATGGACTTCGTTGGTCTTTGGAGAGTTCGAGTCAGCAAAGATGCAGCCCTGCAGCACAGCCCCACTGAGCCAAGGTGTGAGCATGTCTGGGATTCAGCAGAGGAACTGCTTGGTCCCAGCTGCCTTCCTCAGCTGCTGTCTGGAGAAGTGAAGGATAATGTGCTCAGGCAGTCAGTGATGGATGGCAGGGCAAGTCCTGAGATGAGGAGACGGATTGCACCGTTTGTGGGAGTAGCAGGAGGGAGGATGAAGGGCAGGGGCAGCACATTCCCTGGAGCTGTGCAGAGCTGCTGATGTGGGAGTTATGGCCCTTTGGCACTGCAGCAAGGTCCCCAAAGGCTGGAGGTATGGAAGAAAGACTACAGGAACAATTGGGAGCAGTAGCAGGGCTGCTTAGATCCCACTCCCAGCACCTTCTTGCTGGATGTGTGGAAGACGCTGGGGTCAGGGTCTGTCCTGGAGCACTGAGCTGCTCCATCATCCCACTCCAGCTGCAGAGAGCAACATCCTGCCACAGAGGGGGCCTCCTTCCCAGGGTACAGAAACACCTCTGGCTTGGAACAAGGGAAGAGAAGGAGCAAACATGTGGGGACCTGAACCACCTTCTCAGGCAAACAGCAGTCACAGCCTGTCCTGGGAGGCCAGGGAGAAGTGGTGTTTGAGCCCATGTAGCACAACTTGGTTGTGCTAGTGCTTACAGCATGACTGGGGTTTGCTTTTATATTGGTGGGCAAAAGAGCAAAGGAGTGATCTTTCTCCAAAGCATCAGGCAGCTCCTAAGCTTGCCTCCAGCAGGTTCTCCATTTCCCAACAAACTAAGCAGTGTTTTTTGAGTGGAAAGGGATACAGTGAGTCCATTACTGTCCACAGGGCACCTGCTGCTTCTGTCATTTCTAACCAGCTCTGTAAGTGTGTGGGTGTTACTCATTTCTGCAGTAATCTCTATTTCCCAACAGCATCAACAAATGCGGACTGTATCCCAGAAAATGGCTGGGGAAAAAAGCAGTGTGTCCTTCTGGCTAAGGGCTGTGCTTTTTCTGCAAGCAAATCCCTGCTCAGATATGGAAGATTTGCCACAAGCCAGGGGGACACCCAAAATGTGCCCAAACCCACAGAAAAATAAACTGCTATACTATCTTCCCCTCTCTTAATCAATTGGGAGGGAGGAAAGCCATGTGCTGGCATCCAGAGTTTCAAGCATCATCCTCTGATGGATAGTCACGGCTGAGGTTCTGGCCCAGCAGAGTGGGGAGGGGCAGCCCCTGGGGTCCACTGTGACCAGTGCGCTCTTGAGTAAAATGTGAGCCCACCTAAGAGGGAAAGTGGGTCAGAGCACTCTCCTTCAGCTCACTATCAGGTTAATTTGATTCCTCTTTTAGTCAGAGCAGAAGGAAATTGTGTGCTCTGACTCCCACCCTTCCCTTTGATCTGTTTCAATTGCTGCAGGCACTTGCTTCCTTCTGCAAGGACTGGATTCAGAGCCCTAAAAAGCTGACGATTGTTTGCAAGACTCTGGAGCAGGGTGAGATGGATTTGGGGGATGGGCCTGGGAAGAGCCCCTTCCCTGAGCAGAGCAGTGGCATGGGTGAAAGCACCAGCTTTTTGTGCATCAGCCCTGCTAACCTTGCCTTGCTGCTGGGCTGCAGCAGCAGCTCCCCAGGGCTCACCATCAAGGACACCTGGACATCACCATCCTCCCTGCAAAGTGCAGTGCTGAGTCCAGGTCTTCCTCTCCCTGGGAAACAGAGGCACCACGAAGCTCAGCACTAAAATAACCTGTTCCCATCTCTGCTTCCAATGGTGAGCATCCAGGCAGGGTGTGGGGAAGGGGAAGGTTCCCTGGGCTCATGGAATGGGATCTCTGCTACTCTCCTAGAGCCTGGGAGAAGTTGGGCAAAGAGCAGCACGGTGCTGGCAGGTGGCACTGGTGCCTTTGTGGTCCCAGGGCTGTGTGTTTGTCCCATGTGTCACAGCTGCCCTGAACCTGTCTGGTTCCAGCTATCGTGTCCTGGCTGCAGCTTCCCACACCGCAGGTGATGGCTGTGCAGGCACGAGAGCTGCAGGATTCACCTGCCCGAGCATGGATCCACCTGTCCATCCATCCTGCTGCTGCCAGGGCTGGCTGCCCGTGCTTTGGAGGGGGAGAGTGGAGCCATCCCAGTGCTGTTGGTTTATTTTGCCATGATTTTCTGCCTGCTGCACAGTCTTTAATTAACCGCTCAGAGGATGTGGGGCAGAGGCGTAATGAGCACTCCGTTTGCATATCAAAAGGCAGCATCATTAAAATCCCTGCGCTCACAAGGGCTCTCAGAAGGCAGGCGGGTCCCGGGCAGGGATGCTGCGGAGAAAGCGCTGCTGGGTGTGCTGAGGGCACCTGGCTGCGCCGGGGTGATGGGCAGGGAGGGGGAAGCCTCTGCTTCGTGCCCTGGGCCGGCAGCAGAAGGGCTTTGTCAAGGCAGGGAGGTAACGCGGCACTTTCTAAGCAAAGGGGGGATCTCACTGAGGATTTCTGGCAGTGCTGCCCAAACCCAGCTACATCCCAGGCTGCTCTACAGCAGTTCCTTTTCTTGACTCTCCTGCCAGCCTGGAGGAGCTGTCCCCAGGCGACCCCTTGCTGGCCAGTTCGAGTGGCTGGAAGGCTGCACTGAAGTGGCTGATTGTTCAGATAAAGCTTATCCTGTTACCCAGGCTGTTTGTTGCCGTACGGCATTTGCACAGAGAAGTCCCTGTAGATCTCAGTTTGGCCATGCTCAGACAGCAGGATTAAATGTTCCTTTGCTTCTGTCTCCTGCACGGAGGAAATCAGCTACCCGGGTGATGGTTTACTCCTACACATGCACTTGTCTTTCTCCTTAACTCTCTTCTAATTAAATATAAAAATTTCCCAGGGGATAGGGAAGATGGCATGCCAGGGCATCCTTGGCTCTCTCTGCCTGTCTGGACACAGTGTGCTTACTGGGATTCTGTCCTTGCCAGGCTCTTGAGGATTTTGTCAGCAAGAGACTTGTTTTGAACACTCGGGTTAGCCCATCCACTTTTCTGCAGGCTGAGCAGGCAGCCCCAGGTGGGACTTGTCTGGCAGGCACTTGGTTTCACTTCTGAAAAGCTGGGGGAAGTCTGTGTAGGCTTTGCAAAGTTCTGGGATGAGGAATGGGATGGCCAGGATTCCTTCTGCTCTGCTCCTACTTTCTCTCAGTTCCTCCTGCTTCCATGGAGCCTGTGTTTATGTGGATAACCTCACAGAGATGGCCTCAAGGAGACAAGGATTTGCAGCTTCTGGGGAAAGGGGACAAAAGAATTCCTAAGGCTTGATTTTCTCCCTTGATCATCCTCCCAGTTAGAGAGGGCACTGAGAGATACTGTTAGGGGCTGTCTGTAGCTAAGAGCAGACAAGCCGAGACACAAGAGGGGAAAACGCCTTCGTGGAGGTGTAGCAAATACCTGGCTCTCTTTTCCTCCCAATCCAGGTGCACTTGGAAATGCTTTTGGAGGACATAACCCTACCTGAACAGGAATACATGCACTCCCTCAGCTGAGGAAACCCTTCCTGACACCCCTCACCCTGCCTAGCTCCTCAGCAGCTGTCTCTGCCTGAGCCTCCCCATGGCCATGGGAAGGACAGGGAAGGCTTTCTGAAATACAGGAGCTCTGGTTTGGGTAGCAGAGCACGTTATCAAAGGGAATTCTACCCTCCAAGTTCATTATCCATGCTGCCAGTCAACAAAATAAACTGATTTCTGTGCTGTGCCTCAAAAACTTTATATAAAGGCCAACCAAAGATACACTTAAGTGATCATATTGCAAGGCAAATTTACCACCAGGTTCCTTTAAGCCAGTTAGAGATAGAACAACCCAATGATCAAATTAAGGGCACAATTAAGATTAAATTGATAGGTATGAATGTTCAAGTGCCAAGTGAACATAGCAGGTAATCACATCAAACAGTGAGGCTGATATTAGAAAGATGACATGGTATTCATCTTCCACGTGCTCTGAAAGCCAGGGGAATAGCTGAATCACTTTCAGGTGGGGCTTCTGCCAGTGTCATCAGGGTAAGGACACAGAGAAGGAGCTGCAGGACATGCAGGTCCCTAAGATCAAGCACCTGCTGCTGAGAGAAACTCCTGGTAGCAGTCCTCCACCCTGCTGAAGCTGAAGCCCTCGGGGTAGGGTGCACAATGGTGCCATTAGACCTTTTGTGTCTCAGATTTGACTATTGAAAAGACACGCATAGAAGAATAAAAGTAGGTTTAAATGAGTATTAGTTCAAAGAGCTGATCGTGGCCACCAAACACTTCCTTGGACTGACAGGTCATTACAATGTGTTGTATTGATATTGACTACTTGAATTTTAGTATTTTTGTCCTGTCTAATAAACCAGGTATGTGCTCCCTTCCTTATTTGCTGGGATCTGAGCAAAAAGTTAATGTAAACAAACTTTCCTCTTATCCCAAAAGATCTCACTTCCTTCTCTAGAGGTTTTTCTGAGCTTTTGTGTTTGTTTCATTTCTTCCAGCAATGCTGCGCTATCCAGAGCTCTTTTTCTTGGGAAGAAAAGGAGCTGCTGCCCATGAACCACCACAAGAAGGATGTATATCTCAGACAGGACCTGGCATGGCTTGCCTTGGTACCAGAGCAGATGTCTGGGGTGAGGAGGACAGGATCTTCCTTCACATGCATAGCAAGGTCTTGTACTCCTCCTGTTTTGGAGATCACTTTCCTGAGGAGCATTTGGCACATTGTCTGTGAAGCAGGAGCATCATCACTGTCATATCTGAATGAAACATCGGGCTCTCCATATTCACACTCAAAAAGGAGGAGCTGTTACAGTGTGAGCCCCATGCAGGTCCTGGGTGCTCCTTAGTCCTGTCCCTCTTCACTGCCTGTTCTTTAACTCCATTGCTTCAGTGTCTCATTCCCTTTCCCAAGGGGTTAAGGGCAGCCAGCTGCTCCCACCAGCAGTGTTGGCACACACGTGTGTGGCATTAAGTAGGAGAAGAGGCTCTATCCCCAGGCAGAGGGCACATAGCCATCAGGGTGGCTGGCACAATATAATTTCTGGGGAGAAATCCTGACCATCCTTGTTTTTTGTTCAGGACAGTTTCATTGAGCTTCCTCAGGGAGAAGCATTTCCATCTAATTCAGCTCTTAATTAACCCCGTGCGCCCCAAAGAAGCTCAGCAACCACTTGTAAATTAAATATGAAAAGCATTATTTATCTAGGAATAGCAGCCTAATGGCTGCAAGTCTGATGTTTATAGTCAGTAATGATGATGGATATGGGAGAGAGAAGTTGGGGAAGAAATGGAGGGGAAGAGTTTCTTTCCTCTTAAAATGTACAGACACTGATGTGTAAGGGATATGTTCCTCAGGCAGAAATGGACTCTTTCCTCCCTTGATTAAAAATTAGTGTGAAAGAAGCACCAGGAGATTGGAGGAGCATTTTCCCACTGTAATAACCTGTGTCCTATACTGTGTCATGAGCCGTGGGGCTGGTGTTGCTGGAAAAAGAGGAGAATCAAATCTTCTTGGTGCAATGGGAAATAGTTTTGTGGCTGATAGGAGCCGAAGAAAAATGCCAGGAGCATTTCGACCTCTCCAAGGAAGGGCATGAGAGATGAAGATGCCGTTGGCTGATGCACTCACCTGTCACCCCTTTTTGAGCCTGGGCTTTACCCCTGGCAGGGTGACCTCCAGGGCTCACTCGATAAACACTGGCTCTGCTGGCGTCAAAAAGAAGAAAAATGTGCACAAGCAGAGCTGCCTCTTTGGAAGCTCAGAGGGAGAGAGAAAGCAGGAGAGCGGCAGGTTGGGGCTGGTCCCAGTGGGAGTGAGGGATGGCTGGGGAGAAGCCGACACCGCCGGGGCCGGAGCTGCGTGTAAGCCCTTGCAGGCATTTCCTTCAGGCTTTCCGCTTCCTGTGCTGTCTCCACTCAAAGGTTTTGTCCCTGCAGCAGGCGGGAGAGCTGAAGGCAGCTGCCTGCCTTCTCACAGGGAGGTTCCTCCCCGGCGCAGATGGAAGGAAGGTGTTCCTGGTGAGGCGTTCCCCGGGGCTGGCTGTGGCAGGTATGCAGCTGCACACAGCTGTCACACAGACCAGACAGGGCTGGGGTAGCACGGATGAGGGGTAAAGGCCGTGTTTGGGGCAGCTCCCCTGCTATGAGATGCTCTGTGCTGAGATTTAAGACTGTCAAAAGTTTGCAGGTACAGGGTGCCAAGGAGGAGAATTTTTGTTCCTGGGAGTTTTCCTTGTGCCACCCTCCTGCTGTGCATTTGCTGTCCCATTCAGCAGTGCAGTATTAACTCTTGACAGCAAGGCCTGTTCAGGTAGGAGCTGCTTCTGCGTGGGTGCAGACCTGGGCAGGGTGAGGAGCAAGGAGCAAGGCTGGCACAGCAGACATGGGGCAACCCCAAGTCAGTCAGAGCCCCAGCACAAGGCACAAATACACAAAATATCACCAGTAAGAGTGATGCTCTGGGTTATGTGTTTATCTAATGCAGCATCGAATCTCACTGAGTCTCAAACAGCTCATTTCCTGTGTCAAAACCACCGTTACTTAATCTCACATTGGGTGAAGTGATGTTTTCCCTGCTTTTGTTTCACTGACCAGCCCTTCTGCTAGGCAACTAGCTGGGGAAAACTCTGCTTCCATATCTTCTCTCTGCCCCTGTTAATTTGTAAGGCTGGCTGGTGCCTCCCCTCCCTGACGGCTGGGGTCCCTCGGTGTCCCCCTCCCCTTGCTGTCCCCTTGCTGTCCCCGCATCCTGGTGTCCATCCCTGTGCCACTCTCTGCCCCTCGCCCCACCTGTCCCTGTGCATCCAGGCTTCACCGGCTGCTTCTGCTCTCTCAGCAGTGATTGTGGCCCCAGGTGTTCCTGGGGCGTTCCCAGCTTCTTCTGGAGGATGGTACAGAAACCTCCCCGGGTTTACAAGAGCCTGCAAGTTTAGTGCTGCAAAGTGCATTTCCTTGCATCGATACAATTTGTCACTGTAGTACCGTCCATGCGGCGCCTTTGGGATTCTCTGACGCTCCTTGTTGTATCCTGTGCTTGCAAATCACCTGAAAATTTTTGCACTTGTTCCTGCCTCCCGTCTCTGCTCCTCCATCCAGGCTGTTAATAACACCCCCACACAGCAGGAAGCCTAGCACGTGTCCCAACTTCACCACTGCAAATCTTCTGCCATTATAAACCCAAACTATTTATCCTCTCTGTTTTGGGACTTCTTGCCAGGTTCCCATGCAAGAAAAAGATGGTGCCTTTTGCCCTCTGGCTAATTAGCTTTTTTAGCAACAGTCTGGACAATCTTTTGTTGGAGGAGCTCTAAATAAATAGCCACTTCGTTGTTCTGCATCCGCCGCTGAGCTGGTACGTTCAAGGAAATCTGGGAGATTAGTGAGACGTGGTTTTCCTCTGAGACACGCACACTGGGCTGTATTATGAGATGTTCTGTTTTTAATTATCATTCCAATCAATTTGGTGCACACAGATGTGCAATTTACTGATCTGTAATTCCCCAAATTACCCCTGGAGGCTTCATTTTTATTGTCAGTGTAACATTTGCTACCAACTATTTGCTGTTTGGTTTTTTTGGGGGGAAGGCTTTCTTCTTCTTGTTTTTTTTTTTGTTTTGTTTTTACACCTTCAGCCATCTGCTCTCCAGAAATCCATTTTGCCTCATTTTTTTCTTTCTTGTTACCTGCTGTAATTTCTTGTTGCCAGGCAAGGTTTTGATGTCCCCATTTGGGAGTACCCCTGTGTGCTGCAGCTGAGCTGCAGGTACATGGAGCCCAATCTGGGCTGTGACAGCGATCCACTCTGCAGCCAAACCCTTCCTGCCATAACCCCATCTGAGTTTCCCTGTAGTAGCAGGCAGACACCAATCCCACTGCAGCTCCAGGTATACAGCTTAATTAATTAGTGCTTGTAGAGTGCAGTCAGGAGGTTCTGGGGAAGATGAACATGTCATAAGTGCCCTCTTTACAGGGAGATGTAATTGCTCCTCTCGGAGAGCTGCTGGTGTGAGGCAGAGGCAGCTCACAGGGCTGGCACAGGCAGACTCTCTGTGACGAGGAGGGCGGCTGGCTGTGTCTCCTCGAGGAGACACAATTTCCTCTTAGGAAATGGGTGAACAAAGCAAAGAAACACATCAGGATGGAGGTGTCTGCATCTGGCCAAGAGCTCTGCCACCTGGAGGGCATTCCCTGTGGGGGCAGGTGCCGGTCTTGCAGACCCCAGTCCTGGTCATTCTTCGACTTGTCCAGGCCCTGGCAGCCCTGGAAAATCCTCTCTTTATCCAAGCCTTGCATTTGTGTCCCCAGAGCATCCCAGACCCAAGGGTTCTCCTTGTAAACACCCACATCTGTGGCTCACTGGTCACCTGCTCAGCACTGGCCTCCTCTAGGAGATGCTGAATCTCACACTCCTGGGATGCTCTGTGTCTCATGGGGTGCTGCAGCCCTACTCTGCTTATACTCTGTGGCTGCTTAATTGCTAATAACAAATTCCTCCAGCCCTGCTCGGACGTGGAGAGCCACAGACAAGCTTGTAGCCCCTAGAGTCTCCCACACTGCACCTAGGCAAGAGACACAGGGGAGATTTAAATCCAGCCCTTGTGATGATAGGGGACTTGAGCTGCCAGTGCTGCAGAGGCAGGGGACTGCCTGAGAGGGAGATTTTAAAAGCACTGCAACCTGGCAGTGGCAGTGCATGCTAGGTTGTAGTTAATCTCCATTTAATTTTTTTGCAGAAAATCCAGTCTCAGCTGTGGTCCCATGCTCTCTGACCCCTTAATCCTATTGCCACAGAACCAGTTTAATGGGGAAGCTGGTGAGAGCTTGTGTGAAATGGCTTGGGGCATCCCAGCTCTTTGTCTGCCCCACTTGCCTCCCCCACTCCTGCCAGCACGGATCTGGCACTGACATACGCCCTTTCTCCCCTTTCTCTTCTCGGCTCTCTTTCCTCTCCACTGGCTGAGAGAGACCCTCAGCCCAGAAGCAGAGTAGGCAGGGAAGGGGGATCCTTCAGCTCCCAGGCACATGAGCTAGACACCAGTTCTGCAAGCTTTGCTCTGCTTTGGAGAGAGGTGATGGAGATGGACCCAGCTGGAGGGGGAGAGCAGAGCAGCCATTCCTCATTCCCAGCTTTCAGGAGGGAGGTTGGTGCATGGAGAAGCAGCCAGTCAGCGGTTGTGAGGGCACTGCCAGGAGGAAATTTGGGTTATACACTTCAGAACTAGAGCTGATAGAAAAGCAGGTGGGTTTACAGTACAAAAATCTCCCCCAGTGTTCTCCTTGCTAGTGAGCAGGCCACTTGTCCAGGGGCCAGAGCAAAGCATAGCCATCAGGACTGGGTCCTCCTCGCTTTGGTCGACTGGAAATGCATCCTCCTTGCTGTTCCTGCTGGTGCTGGCACATGTTTGCATTTGTATTTCCAGAGGAGTGGGGCTGGGAGCATTGACCCTGATGTGCAGTACACACACACTGCTGAGGGTTTGCTTGAGCAGCTTCCTTGGGGCACTCTGCAGCTCAAAGCTCTCCTTGGGGATGGTTTCTCTGCTTGTGAGGGATCCACGCTGGCTCGGCTGGAGGGGTCATTGCTGCTGCCTTGCCTGGGCTTGCTGGGCTGCTGCCAGACCATAGAGGACTCCCACCCTCCTCCGTGGCTGTAAAGCCACTCATTCATGAACAAGTTGTTCCTGGGAGCCACACAGCCAAGCAGCATGGTCCTCTGGAGACAGAAGCCGTGCCCGACCGACAGGCTGCGCTTCCTCGTTGGCTTCCCACCATCCTTCTCTGAAAGGCTGCTGGGGTTTGGATGCTGCCATGCCCTGCAAGTTCCCAGCAGGAGCCTTTACCCTCCACTGAATTTGGGAGTGAGAGCACAGATGTTCAGCTCCTTGGAGCCAGACAACAGGGAAACAACCTGTTCCTGTTCCTCTTCATGCTTCCCTGGACTGACACTAAGGGCAGATTAAATCATTTGTGAGCCTGGATAGGAAAGAGAAAGGTGAAGTGTCCTGAATTGCCTGGGAAAGCTCATGTCTTTTTCTGCCCTGCTCATCACCCCACATCCCTCCTCAGTGGGAGTAGGGCCCCAGAAGGCATGGGAGCACAGGGCAGTGGGTTCAATGCAGGCTCTGAGTGCTCCTAGGATGCTCTTTTCTGCCAGCTATTCTCTTTTCTGTCAGCTTTTCCTGCAGTGTCTCTCCTTGGCTCTCCAGCAGTGCTCACAGAGCTAGAGCCCTGTGGAGGTTGTGGATGGCCCTGCTGAAACCATCTTTTAAAGCTGAAGTTTTGCAAGGAGACACTTCATCTCTTGCTCCTTTGCTCTTGCATGCATATTCAGCCAGAAAAAGTGCTGTTCCCCTAAGGTGAAGTGGTTGGATATTAATTTTCTGAAGTTCTCGATAAGCTATTGAAGATTAATTTTAGGGAAAGCCAGGGGATATGATGGATTGGAGCCCAAGCTTGCTTAAATATGCAATATTAAAAATTGATCGTTGTCTCTCCTTGTCATACACCCTGCCCTGGTGTCTGGGGCAGTCCCACAGTCTGACAAAATGCCAGGAAAATACTCAATAAGCCCCATGGCCAGCTGAGTGCAGATTTTAATAACTTGTGTTGTCATTATTATTTTTTAAATCACTTTTATGAGTTTTTGTTTTGTTTAATGCCCTGCTCTGTTGTGCAGATTGGCAGCTGGGGGCTTGGAAATCCTCCTCTACATGCCAAGGTGTGAGACATCACCTAAGCACAACCTGCTTCCCTGTTCCCCCCGCCAACCCCAGCCATGGGGGTGATGCTCCAGGTGACTGAGGAGCCACGGTGAAGGCAGCCCATGGTGGGATCAGGGGTCCTGGTGGGTGCAGAGGGCTGGTTCAGCCTGGAGACATCCAGAGGAGGTGGATGCAGCATCATTCACGCTTCTGAGGTTTCTTGGCTGCAGGAGGCAGCACTTGGTACACGGAGTTAATGTTGCATCTGAGTCTTACCTTCCTCAGCTGGAGCCCGTGGGTAGTTAATCCCTTTGCAACAACATGGCATTGTAAACATTCACTCTGATGTTTCTCACTTGCAGAGAAACAACAAAATTTTGCCAAAATACTGGAGTTCATCAAAGCAATGAAGAACTCCTACAGTTATTTTTGAAACTGGTGCAAAGTGGAGGTTCCTCTGCAGCATAGATCCCAAGATGACTCCATCAGGGCACTCAGCAGCAAGAAGAAAGCTCAGTGGGATTCCCATTCATTCCTGCCTGACTAAGGGAAGCCCAGGCAAAATCTACCTTATCCACTCTAATCAGAAAGCTGCTGACATTATTTTCCTCCCTGCAGTTAATGATTGCAGGAGGAGGGATTTGCTGGCATTTGCACTTCACAGAGAGCTGCGAGAAGAAAAAGTGGGTCCCACAGAGGTTTCAGGGAGAACAAGAGGCATGGTGTAATCTGGCATCAGGCTTTTCTAGCCAAGGTCCATTTTATACTAGTAAGCAGCATAACAATACTGGGATACTGCAGTAGCTGATGCAACATAACCAACCATCTTCAGGGCCAGTTTGACCACTATCTACTCCTTTGCTGTCTGTCAGGGGTGACTGAGTTTCAGCTGGACTGCAGGGGGATGTGTTTGGGACCCCGAGGGGTGGCACTGTGACCCATTTTGCCACACATCCCCTGAGATGAGGTCAGCATGAGGAGCCAGATTTGAATATAGAAAAGCAGCATGCTTGAGCAAAGAGCTGTTATTTTCCAAAGGTTTACTCTTTCCTGATTTGCACTTGGGCTGTAGTAGCACTTGTCCTAATGATCCATCTGTGCTCTTCTTTGCAGCAGGCTGATGGTGAGGAGTGATGTGTTTCCATAGCTCTCAGGGATGTGCAGACTGTGCTTGGAGTGCCACGACCCTCGTTAGCAGCTCCTGCAAAGGGACAGGTTCAAAGCACTTATCTGCCCAGGGTGAAATGGGCCAGCTGGCCTCCACAGCTGTAGGCAGTGGTGACCACCTTCTTCTCACCCATGTCCAGAGGTCCAGGAAAGGGGAGGCCCAGCAGAAAGGGTAAGAGTACACCACCAGCAAGCCCTATCTTGAATGGACAAGCACAAATTGATCACAGGCAGTGACATGCTGGTGTGTGTGCTGGGGGACAGTGATGATGCAAGTACTGAAGAATGGTGCCAGGCTTGGGTGCTACATGGGCATTGGTGACTTGGGATGGCACAATACACTGGGTTACTTTGGATGACAGTCCAGGACACAGAATTTTTGTGACTACATTTAATGACACAATAGAGTGTGACTCTTGGCAGTGTGACCCCCTCGATACCCAGCAGCTCAGGCAGCTGTGCTAATGTTGAGCTTCTTTGCAGATAAACCCACCCTGCAGAAATATCAGCTCCATGCACACATCAGCAGCCCTGGGTGCAGCACTGTGCTCCACCATTGGCAAGGCCAGGCAAGGGAAGAAAGACAGCAGGAAGGGGTAAGGAGTGGGGTGCTTCTTTTCTTCACCAAATACAGTTTTATTTCTACGTTAAAAATTTATAGAGCCCTTCATTTAATATTTATAAAGTGAATGTCTTGGTGATAAATTACTAAGGAACACAACAGGGCAGCCTTACTGCTTTGTCTTGGAGTGCTAGGTGAGGATTGGGAGCTCCCCTTTCATCCACTCTGCCCATGCCCTTCATCCAGCATCCCTAGGTGATATCTTGGTTTGTGGGACTGATAGAGGTATAGGACTTGGAAGGAGGCTCCTCACTTTTCCTAGCCAAATTTCAGGGGGTTGTTGGCTGAGCTGTTTTCTCCCCTTCACTCTCAGTTTGAAGAGTGAGACTCCTTTGAGCCATGAAGTGCTGGGAGGGACCCTGGACTGGGATCAGAAGAGGCTTCCAGGCAGCCTGCAGCATGTGCTGGGGACAAGGAAAACAGGGGTTCAGGTGAGGCCAGAGAGCAACCATGAACAGCTCTGGCTGGAGGAAGACTGGATTTCCATGAACTAGGACAACATTCCAAGGTGACCTGAGCATCCTTTGAAAACTGGGCTTCATCAATGCTATTGATCCTCCTAATTGTTTTCTCTCAAAAAAAACATGGAGCCAAGCTCCTGAGCTCACAGACAACCCATCAGCCTCCTCCCACAGTGTTCCAGGGACCAGCTAAGAGCCCAAGGACCCCCTCCTTGTGGATGTGGACCTCTGTGACACCTCTAGTTCCTCCATGGTGTACTTGCACTCCTGGGGAGTAGGGCACTGGGGAAAGCACATCCCTTCCACAGTGCTTCCCCCACCCCTGAGATGGGTGTTCTGGCACGGGGCAGTGGTGCTGGCAGGAGAAAGGCATGGTTATGGCATGTCACCTAAGCTCTGACCTTCCACGTAGCAGCCACACATCCCTGAATTTTCCTGCTGCTGCAGGTGTCATGCCTGCAACCAGCAAAACAGTGAAAGCATCAGTGTAGGCAAAATAACACAAACTACTCGCATTTCAGCTCCAGAGTCACTGGCTGCTCTGGACAGGGTTAAAATGACGCTTCCCTGGAGCATTTCAAGAACATTTTCTCTCTCTCTCAAACTCCCTAACTAGGCCCAAGGAGGCAGCAAGGGAGCAGACGAGGTGGCCGAAAGCAATTTCAGCCCTTCTAAAGAAATAACTGGCGTGTAACAGTGACAGGAAATTGTGCAATTAGTACAACAGGGCAATGTCAACAAGCTCTTAATGCCAGTTGTTATGGCAACACCAGGAAAAGCGATGTCGATGCTGGAAAAATCCAGACTGAGAAATAACAACAGCAGCCTGGGCTGCTGGGATGGCTCTGGCTGTGCCTCCTCCACTGCAGGAGCATCCAGAGAGCTGCCCAGGGCCGTGAGCACTGCCCCGGGGCTAGCCCAGCCCCATGCCAGAGAGAGGATGGGCAGAGGTACAGGACCTGATCCTGCATGCAAGGAGCCAGAGCCATCATCAGACAACAGGGAAGACTTTCCTGCATGCAGCCCCAGGAAGCTCTTCCCTGTGGCACTGCCCTGCAGGAGGGACAGCCTGGAGCAGCCCACGTTATCCCTAGACACAGAAGTAGAACATCAAACCGTGGAGGGCTGGCATCCCTGGCTTGGCTCATCATATCAGTAAAGTGGTGATGAGTGAATTGCAGAGAGAGAATGTTGAGCGTTTTCCTGCTAGCAGAATTATGGTGCTTTGAGCACAAGGTGTGTCTTGTGTGGCTTTACGGGCAGCTGACTGCATCCATGCGCCCATGTCAGGCACAGCCAGGCCTTTCTAGCCCCCCATGTGCCCCCACTTTAACCCAGCACCTCACCCTCCATGCCCACAGCAGGGCTGATGCAGGGGAGAGGAGGGGGGCAGAGGGCTGGCCTGGAATTAGCTCAGCCCCTCTGTTCCTGCTTGACCCACTGCAGCTGTGACCTGCACCAGCCAAACACTGAGCCACTGGGCTTTCCAGCTGGAGCCTGAACTCACCTGGTGATGGCTGAGCAGAGGCTGTCTTCACCTGGTGTCACCAGCCCAGCTCTGCACCTCTGGCTCACCTCTGGTGGGAAGTTCAGCCACCTGGAGGGGATGTGATTTGGGATTTGGGAAGCAGATGGAGGGGGTCTGCAGAAATGTGAGAGAGAGCCATTGATGCTGGAGCTCAGAGCAACTGTGACACTCACCAGTAGAAAGGCGGGGAATTTCTCAACATGCACAAAATGTGCCTCTTTTACCCTGTCCCAAAAATGTCAAAATGGAAAGGATTTGATTTCAGCTCACTGGGGCGTACAGCAGCTCCCTCCCTCCCTCCCTCCCTCCCTGTGTTCCTGCCAGCCAGGGCAAGTCCCTACAACAGGGCTCCCCCAGGAGTCATTCACACTTCTCTGTGGTTGTGCCCTCTGGTTTATCCCAGCATAAGCCAATGTATACTCCTTTCTCAGCATCTGCAGAGCTCTCTTGGTATGAAATCTGGAGCCCACAGAGCAAAGCAAAAGATTTGGGTTGCTCTCTGCTCCCTTCTTCTGTAACATTAGATCTTTTCTGGACAAAAAGAAGCTTTTGCAGGAAGAGCAAGAGAGACTGTAAGATGCTTTCAGAGGGAGCCAGGACTCCCAGAGTCACAGAGAGCATCATCCTTTGCAGCTCAGCTCTGTTGTTGAGGTCTCCTCTAAGGCTTGAGAAGCTGGAGGGGCAACAGCAGAAGGATGCTGGTCCATGAGAAGCTGCTGTAACATGCACACCCATGGAAGTTAAAAGCATATGGCTCCAAAGGGAGTAACATTCTGAGCCCTTTGGAAAAAGCTAAGCAATGGAAGGATCAAAGCACTAGAGAGAATTTTGTTTTGTTCAAAACTGTGGTGTTACAGCAGCTTTTGAAGGAATCTTAAGAAAACGTAATGGGATATCTAAGAAAACAGCAATGCAAGCCTTGCAGTTGGTACAGTGAAGACGAGCAAAGAATTCCATGTGTTGTTTGTGAAATATTGTTGCCCTTGAAGCAGTAGCTGACTTAGTCATTCAAGTAATTTAAAATGTTGGTGACTGAGTTTTTGAATACAAGAGGGTGCTTTTCTGCCACTAGAGAGCTGTGTGTTGTGCTTCCATCTGGCCAGACAGTAACACCTTCCTTCATTCCACGAAGCATCTTTCCATGCTACTGCTCCTATCGATTTTGCTGGAGCTGTTTGCAGAGCAAACCCTGCAATGTGTCTGTAAGGAGGCATAACTGAGTCCACAGTGAGGTGGAAGCTTCTGGAAAGTTAATGAGCTCCTAATGAACGTGGCTGATTACCTGATGCTCTTGCCTATGAAGGCAGTAACAGCATGTGTACAATGGTAGATCACTATAGCATAGCTTTGAAAAACCTCTAGCACTGATCCTTCCCAAAGATGACAGATCCATCAGGTCTCAGCGTTCCCAGGCCTGGGAGGATGTGATGTGGTCTATCAATCCACTCTGCAGGTTAGGTCCAGGTGAAGGAGCATGACAGCAGAGTGCAGGAGGGTGGGGAAGGGCTTGTGCTATCTCTGCACCCCTCAGCAGCTGCTACATCAATTTCAGAAAGAGAAAACTATTCCAGAGAGGTAACAGGGAGCTTTGATGAGCCTATTTCCCATCCCAGCCCACTTGCTAGGAAACATCTGGAGAGCTTACGCATGACATTTCCTCCAGCACAACTGGTTGGCTCCTTTCTGGGCATCACAGAGCATCCTACATTGCCTGTGGCTGTTTTGGTCCCTCACTGGTTTCCTGCCTGGGATCAGAAGCAAGGCAGGAGTGAGCTTGTGTCCCACACTGACCCTCAGCTCCATTTCATCCTCATCTTCTTCCTTCTCATCATCTGTTTGTTCCCTGATCCCAGGTTATCTGCTGGTGTTATTTACAACTGAGAGGGAGGGAGACTTTCTCCCCCTCCCAGTGAGCATGGTCACTCTCCAGCCCATGCTGAGCATCAGTGGACAGGAGATACTTTGTCAACTCCAGGAGAGCAGCTCCAGCCTGTTAATCCATTTCTTTCATCCTTGATGCTACTGAGGTCACAAGGAGAGCAAGTCTCTGATGCTACAAGCATCCCTGGGATACCTGTGGGAAATCAGCTTCCTCCTGAAGACACCGTGGATGTCCTGTTTACTTACATCTGTACCAACTCCCTACTCTGCATGAATACACAGAGCAAAGAAACTGGCAGCTTTGGAGTGTTTGGCTTCCTGATAAGTCTGTCTTGGGTGACTTCATCCTATTCAGGAGGGAATAAAGTGAGTGAGCTGGAGAATACGTGTGAAGGAAATGTGGGCAGGAGGACAGCACACTTGGCAACACAGGAGGCAGGAGCTCTCCAGCAGCAACCCCAAGCTCACCTTGGCACTCTTGGGCTCACAGCAGGAAGGCAAAGATGAAAAACCTTTACCAGGATGGTCAACTCTCTCCTCTTCCTGTGCTCCTGCTCTCAAAGACAACAACCTTGCACCAGGCAGCACCGTTGGTGTGCTGCCAGGACACATGGCTGCTGAAGGTGAGTGCAGAGAGAGAGAGCAAAGGCTCTGCTCAAACACCTAGTGCCTCTTTGTACTGCTGTCTGAGCCCACGAGAGGTCAGAAGCAAAGGGAGCCTGAAACATTGGAAAGGGCTTGCTTCTCCAGGAGGAAAATCTCAGCAAGGACTTTTGAATATGAACAGTTACAGTTTTTGGACAGAGGAAGAACGTGCAGAGAGCACCAGAAATAGGACATAGGACAGGCCCTGTTGTCCTGGGGTTTTTTTGCAGGTGATTTTTGCACTCTTGTGTAAAGTTTTCCAGAGGCTGAAGCAAATCTGCAGATGAGAGGAACAATGTCCCTGGATCACTGTCTTCTCAAGGGCCAGCAAACACCATGTGAAAATACATGGTGAAAGTAGTGTATGCAGTAGGACTTGTCTTAATGAATGGTGCAAAGAGCAGCAAGAAAGTAATCTGATTTACCCATCACCATGTATTTCAGCATCCCAGCTCTTGAGCTTCTGAGGCATGCAACTCGAGGGCCTCTCCTTCCTCCAGCAGTCAAGGTTTCTCATATCCTGGCTTTTCCTCTTGCTCCCAGTTCAGTTTTCCAAGTCCTTTGATCAGCTGAGGCTGACCTCACCTCCTCCCTCCTCTCTCTGGACCGTTCCTTGGATGATACTTTCAGGAACAAGAGAGAAGTCCTCACTTCTCCAGCCCTGTTACTGAATGTGTAAGTTTAGCTCCCAGAGCTTCCCCTCCCAGTCTTCCTGCTCCTTGGCCATACTGAATATATGCCCATTCTGTGCTGCCTCCTTTGATATCTGCAGAGGAAGCCTTTGCCAGCAGTGGATCTGTCTGATTTTTCTCACTTCACCGTGGCAGCTTTGGAGCTGCTGAGATCCCTGGAGACTCAGCAAGTCTTCAAACAGTCAAAGGAGCTGAGATCCGGTCTCCTGAGACATCTGAGCACAGCACAGCATCCGCTTTTTGATACAATGCTATCAAGACGTTTCTCTGTTTTTCTTTTTTTTTTTTTTTTTGCTGCAAATCAAGAGAATGGAGCTGGTTTCTCTCCTGCTGTTGTTGGGGGCTGTTGGAGAAGGAGGTGTTTTCATTTTAGCTCTTGAGTCAGAGAATAAAGGAGGAGGAGAAGGTGGGGGAGAGGAGGCAGGAAAGGAATATCTGAGAGGATGACAAGGGAGAACATCTGCTCATGGCTTTTCTGTAGGGCTGATACTCTCTGAGCCACAGGAGGAGGCAGACAAAGGGCATTGCCTAGTGCTGGAAAACAAAGCCCAAGTGGCTGGAGGTGAGCAGTAACGAAGAAGAGATGGACAGCTAGGGAGCTGCAGGGGTTGGGACACCCCAGGGAGCCCAGCAGCACTTGGCAGGACAGGACTGAAGGAGTCACTGGCTTTGCTGAGCTTCCAACCAGATGCCTTGACCCTTTGGCCAGTAAGTTGGTGTGGCACAAGCTGACCTCCTCCTTTCACCCTTCCCGTGCAGGGAAGGCATTAGTTTTGCCTCCTCCAAGTTCTGTGAGGCACCTTGTTGTACCTCTAATGACATGCAAAGCCACCCACAGGGCTTCCTGACCTGTCCTGTGCTCTGCCCTGATGCCCAAGCCCACCCTTCAAGGACTTGTGGCTCCCTTGACTTGGGAGCCACCTCTGCCAGGAGGATCTGCTTCCTGGATCCCAGTCCCTGCTCCTTCCCTGGAGTACTCCCCATGTCACAGGGATCAAACTGCTCAGATACAGGGATGCTCCAGGTTATCTGGCAGAACACCCACATTGTCCCTGGGTAGCACCTGCCAAGCAGCTGGGCCTGGAGCAGGATCTGGCAACATTCTGCCTTGAGTTTCAAGGCAAATGTATTATTCCTAATCCCCATCAAGCTCCTTCCTTGGGTTTAGCTTGCAACCATTAGTATAAAAAATAGCCTTGGCATACAGTACCCCTCCTGTTTGGCTTAGCTCCAAACTCCTGCCCCACTGGACATCCCAGAGCCTTCTGCAGGAGTCTGCTTTGTCCCAGTTCTGCTTTGCCATGCTGTAATTTCTGCCTCAATAAAACCACCTTGAAATCAGAGCCTTGCTGGAGCCCTCCAGGCACACTCTGTGTCCATGCAGGTACTCTCTGTTCACTTCCCTATCATGTCCCTTGGCACCAGCAGGACATAGGATCTTCAGCCAAGCTTCTGCTGTCTTGCTGGGTCATCTCAGCAGGGACCTAGCTTTCCCTTGGAGCTGGCTGCAGGTATGGTACCACTGATAATAGGCCCTAAAAGTCTCTCTGCACATGCAGGGAATGTGTCAGCTGTTAATACCCATATTTCCCATACTGCCCGTACTTATTCCCTGCTTCCATATGCATATTCTCTGACAAGCTTCCTTTCTTCTGCCCGAAGCAGGTTCATTTTTAATTCATCTGTGATTTCCTCTGGCTGCTCCAGGCACACAGACTCTCCGGCTGCATCCCTGCATGAGAGAAAAGGGAGAAATGAAGGATGCTGGCAGAGTATGGCACTCCCCCCCACCTCTCTGCACTTGATCTCGCATCTTGAGAGTGCATCTCTCCCTCATTCTACCCACAGAGGGTCTAAGAGGCTTTTAAGCCCCTCTCACATAGGCATGCACTCAGCTCTCCACTAATCTGTGGTTCTATTTATTAACAGACCCAGCAAAGGCTGGGTGAAACTTGTGAGTCATTAATTCAGCTGGAATGATGAGCTAATGAGAGGAACCTTGCAAGCTTCCCTCCCCACTCCTGGTTGTTCAGTGCATATTAATCTTCCTGAGTGCATGTGCCAGCAGCATCCCCAGCAGCTGAGCACACTGCTGCATGTTTGCTTTATGGGCCGTTGTTCCCCGTGCCCAAGACCTCTGCTTGACTTGCTATAGTTCTTCCCAGTGAATTTGTTCCAAACCAGATGATTTAGTGGCAGGCAGAGACCTCGAGATAGGGAGGAGAGGCTGTGCACATTAATGAAGCCCCTCTTAGCACTCATGTGCTGTCCCCTGGGCGGGGCCACAGCTGAAGTCCCCAGTTCCTTTTTGCCTGGTGAGACCAAGCATGGTCCATCCTTCTCCACGTGGTGAGGGGCTCTGGGGTATGGATTTGTCCAGCTGGGCTGGATGGAGGCACTTCAGCTGCTATAGGGCAGTCTTAGCATTGCTGAAGTATAATTAATTCTGTGCACTGCCCAGGGGGTAGTGGGGAGTTTGAATATGACGGCTGTAAAATTCTCCTGGGTGAATGCATCCATCTTGATTTGAGCTTTGTGAGCTTTCCCAGTTGTATTTCTCCTAAAAATATTCCCACAGAGTCACAAATTCCTGTAGAGGAACTGAAAGGCTGCCAACAAGAGGCTCAGTTTTCTTACTTTTAGAAATAGCCCACAGCACTCTTGGGATCTATTGACCCCAGGCTGTAAACCACCGACCTGCAGCTTGTAGGGGAGGGAAATGAGAGGGCAGCACTGTGATTTCCACTCAGATAAAGCTGTGCACTCCAAAGGTACCAGGGCAGGCTGTTAGTTTAAAAATCCCTGCCTGCCAGTGTAAACCTGGCACCATCAGGCCAAGGGCAGCTGTCCAGCCCCTGCCAGGGTCTGGAGCAGCATGAGGCTCGGCACAGGCTGGGCTCCTCTGCACATTGTCTACAGCGTGGTTTTCAGTTTATCTTCTGGCCATAAACGTTTGGTTTCTCTTTAAAGGAGAATTTCAGAGGTCTGGTGGCTGCCACCAGTGGAAGGACAACCACTGAGTTTCAGCCTGGGCCAGGAAACAGAAGTGGGTGTGGTTTGATACCATCAAGCAACAACCCAGTTTTAGGTTTGAGCGTGGGAGGATCTGCTTCTTTCTCAAGCTCAGATGGCTGCTATTGCCTGAGCCCTAGGAGCAGGATGTATTTAAATATTACTGCTAATTGGGAGTATTTTAAGTCTGTATTTCTCCTAAAAATTAGTTCTCTTGATTGGAAACTCTTAAGTCAAGGCATAAAATAACTGTAGGTTGATAAACCTCATGCAAATGTAAGTACTCACAAAATGCATGTTTATTGCTCAAAAGTTAACGCTAAGCCAGGAACTCAGGAGGCACCCAAAACCTGGAATTAAACACAGCAGCAGAATATGGCAGCAGCAATGGGCTAAGTGCAGCTAAAGGACTGTCCTTGGCTCAAGGATGAGCTTGGTCACATTTGAGAATCTGCTGCAAATACCAAGAAAGGAGAAAGGCTCATTTTCCACCCTTGTCCTAGCAGTGACATCTGCAAGGTTGAAATCTATACTGCTGAAAACCCACAAGGACCCCATAGCCAGAAACCAAGCCGAGTTCATTAACTGCCTCTAATGCTGCCTTTAATAAATTGTATGGCTTTTAAATGCAAGCATATTTTGAGAGACCTCTTTTGTCTTGTATCTAGGACAGGTAAGGCAGGATCATAAAACCAAGTGCAGATTCTGACTTTGCACATGTTTCGGTTAATTACCATCCAAATTAAAGCTTATTCAACTGATGAATTTTTTAAAAAATCATCTAGTGAATAAATGCAATATTAAGCTTTTCAACACAAAGTGAAAAAAATCCGAATAAATGTTAATTACATAATAGCTTTAATAAGCTGGTTTAACTACAGTGGAAGCTGGGAAAAAGCAAGTGTTGGGTTTTGCTGACCAGCACCAGTCAGCTTGCTTCAGGAAAACAGGGAAGTAGCTCAAATGTGAAACAAGATTAGAGTGGATTATTTAAAGGCTTCCTGTTTACAGATTTAGATCAACTTGAATTGAAATCAATTCATCCTTCCTGCCTGGAAGCAGTTTGCTGAGGAAAACGATGATGGTGGCAGATCAGGGATTGTGGCAGGTGTGATTCCCCCTCACTACCTTTTCACCTCTCTCCACAGAGAGGGGTTGTACCTAGTTTATATTTTTCAAAAGAAGCTATGTGATGAGTGGATCATCTATCAGCACTTCTACTGAGGAGACATTATTGAGCAAGGATTTCCATTTAACCTAGGATGCCACGCTGCTGGATCATGCCATGCAACTGCATGGTTGGCAATACACCCTTGCAAGGAGGGAAGCAGGATGCCGGATGCCTGGCCACAGTCCCCAGACACCCCAAAGCTGTGGTGACACACTTGTGCCCCCCCTGTGCCCAGCCAGGAGAGGGTCTCCTCCTGGCCAGCCCCTCACAGAGCTGCTGCAGATGGGGCTGGTGTGACAGAGAAATCCCCAGCGCCCCGGCCCTGCCAGATGCCTGGCACGTCAGTGTTGCTAAGCGAGGAGAAGTTTTAACGTGTTGATTAATGCCCTGACTCTGGGTGAGTAATTAGAATTAATGTGGGATATCAAATCAGGAAATCAGGCATTATTAGGAGGAATTAGTGATTTATTTTCATTTTACGCCTGGCTCACCCCAATCCCCCAACACAGACGGGGGATTTGGCAAGAGATGAAGTTCCTTACTTAAAGCACGAGGATGAAGAAGTAAGTGGTGATGGGAGGAGGAGGAAGAAAGTGGAGAGACAGCTCCTATGTAGTTAATCTCATCACAGCCACGTCTCATCACTGCCTGTGACTGCTGTGAGCAAGGTGCAGAGCAGCAGTGAGAGGCCATCACCACTGCTTGGACTCCCAGACAGCTACAGCTGGAGACATGGCGAAAGCCCAAAAGCCACTTGAGCAGAGAAGCGCCATTCTGGCACAAACCCTGGCTCTTCCCTGCTCTGGTTGCTTTTGGATAGGACAAATATGCCAGAGGTAAATCCATGCCCCTACAACAAGCAACGTGGCAGCACAGCAAAGCAGGTGGGAACCTCACTGGTGCAAATGCTGGGGAACTTGGTCCTCAGCATCCTCCTCTGGCACAGTAATGGTGGCCAAGTGGTTTCAAGCCCTCCTGGGCTGCAGAACCTTTGCCCAAACACCCTGCCACATCACAGCCAGCTACTCCAAAGGTGCTGTCAGTCAGTGCGTGGGTGCAAGGCAGCACGTGTGGCTGACAAACAGCTTGCAGTAGACAGCTTCCCAAGTCACCACAGGGTGAGGGCAGGCTGGAAATCATAGACTCATGGAGTTGTTCAGGTTGGAAAAGACCTTTAAGAACACCAAGTCCAACCATTAACCTAGCACCATCAAGTCCACCACTAAACCATACTCCTAAGTGCCACATCTACATGTCTTTTAAATACCTCCTGGGATGCAGGCTCCTACACTTTTTCGGGCAGCCTATTCCAAGGCTTGACAATACCTTCAGTGAAGAAATTTTTCCTAATATCCAACTTAAACATCCCCTGGCACAGCTTGTGGCCATTGCCTCTTGTCCTATCCCTTGTTACTTGGAGGAAGATACCAACCCCCACCTCGCTATAACCCTGGTGAAAGGAGCAGGAATGCTTGGGGTGGCTTAGCAAGGACAAACAGCAGCAAGAGCATCCCACTAGCCTTTCATCACCCAAGCTCTGCATTTGCAGGGAGAATTTAAATGCTAATGAGAGCAGAGCTGGGGTTGGAGTAGGATATCCAGTAGGATATGCCCAGCTGGAGTGCTGGTAGGAAGAAGCAGGGGGTAACCTCAGGGGGCAGTGCCCCAAAAAACTCCCTTTCATGATCAGACCCATTTGCAAATCCATCCTCTTAGGCAGAAGTTTTAGGCAGAATTTTTTCACTCTTTCTTTTTTTTTCCCCAAGATGAAAATGTCATTGGTATAGTTCATAGTACCCCCTGTAGCATCTCAGCCGTGTTTAGTGCCTTTGATATGTGCAGTGTGCATCCGCTCTCCCTCCCATGCACTGGGAGAGAGCTTCAGGAACAGTGCTCAATATGCACAAAGGCTGTCTCTCAAGAAGTTTATCTTCACCAAAAAAAGCAGGCAACCTTTCTATTTATAATTACTTTGAGTCTATAAACAGGTTAAAAAGCCTTCTCTGTCTTTCCTTTCTGTTCATTTGCCAGAGAAGAGAGGAAAGCAAACAAGCTGCAGCACTGTGTGGCTCAGTCAGGCTGTGGAGTGGAAAAATCCTGTGCCATCCTGGGCATTGCAGATGGAGCCTGAGTGCCACAGCTCAGCCTTTACCTCGGGCCTGAAGTTTTCGTCCCAGCTGAAGAGGCAGTTGATCTGCTCTTGCACAAAAAGAAAGCAAGGCTTAATCAATGAGGTGCCCAGGGAAAAAAAAACAGTCCCTGCCCTGGCACATAGTCCTGTGCAGGGAGGCAAGGATGAAGAGCTGGGTTTGGCAGGGTATGAAGACAGCAAGAGTCCTGTCTCCCAGGCAGGAGGGCTTGGGAGGTTTCAACTCCCACTAAGGTTCATTGACCATGCACTCTCTGAGGAGGCATAAGAAATTGCAGAGCCGACTGCTAAAATGCAGCCTGCTGTGAAACATCACAACGATTTACATGTAGATTTTAATCAGAATTGAGATGTATTTGTTTAATTATCACCACTGTGACACTGGCTTGGATGGAAAAGCTTCACCGGGAAGTCGGGTTAATGCAGAGCTGGACACTGGGCACCCCAGGAGAACGAGAACCTGCTACATTGGGACAGCTTGATCACTCCTGCATGAGGAGCCAGAAGAGGCTTTCTAATGTGGCACTAGCAGGGCAATCAGCTCTTGGCTTTGACAGAAGATGCTTTAGCCTGAGGAGGAAAAGCTAGGGGCCATAGCAGCAATCTGCAAGAACAAGTATGGCAGGAAACAGTGGTTTTTCACCAAAAACAGTATATGTCACTCAGTTGAGTTAAGCAAGGCTTAAAAATAATAATGATAATAAAAAAACAAACCCAAAGGGAAAGAAACATGTATTTAGAATAGTCTGCTTTCTCAGCCAGTGTCTGGAACATTTAGTCTCTGCCTGAAGACATCCCAACCAAACCTGGAGCAGGAGGGAAGGGGTGATGCCAACTGGCACCTGCCAGCCCAAACACAAGGACACTCTTCAGAGCAAAACCAGGAGCTGCCTCAGCTGCATCTGAAGGGACAGGGTCATCCAGCTGGGGTTGCAACATGTTCTCAGCTGCTCTGTGGTGGCACTGACAGCCCAGCTGTGCATTTGCACATCAGCCATACCGACAGCTAAAAGACATGAAGATACCGGAAAAAACCTGCAGATGTCTGCATGAAAGTTTTTGTAAAATTTTGTAAATATCAGGTGTTTTTAGCCTCACAGAAAGAAACTGGGCATCTGCTCAGACCTGCTGGCAGAGCAGTGGTATTCTGGGGCCTGGGCTTGGGCACAGCTACTGAGGCACACCATGGCAAGGAACTGATGAGGGGCAAGGAGCAAAGCCAAGGCTGGGAAGAGGAAGGGAGACAGAACTACATGAAGGGGAAAGCCCAGCACAGAAGGATGTGAAATCACCAGTGGGATAGGGTGGTTGGCAAGGGACAGGGGTCCCAGCTGGCAGGTGGAATAGGAGCTGTGTCCTCCTCTGGCCATTTTCAGGGAGCAGCAAGGGGACAGTGACTTTCCCTGACCAGCTGTGAAGGAAAACTTGGATTACTGCAGGTGTCACTTTCAGTGCTGACTCCTGTACAGGGCAGGAGCAGGCTGAGGGTTTTAAATAATGAAGCATGATACGCCTGTGAGCTCAGTGATGGAGAGAGAGTGGCATTAAATGGGACTCGGTGCCTGTCTTTATCTTGTCTTTAGCTATCACAGAGCAGATGACATAAATGCTGAGCATTGAGGCCATGGGATCTGCCACCTTTGCTGGCCTGGAGGCAGGTAATGCCAGCAGCAGAGTGCAAAGGAGCTGGGGGCTTCACAGACCCCACAGCCCTTTTGCTCCATGGTGCTCTGGAAGGTCCCTTCTGAAAGGAATTGTGTTTGGAGGCCCTGTTACCCTGGCTTACTAAAAATTCGTCTTATGTACATCCTCAATACAAAAGAATTTGAGAAAGAACAAGTCAAATCAAAGCTTTTTCTTTATAGGAGGCTTTTTCTTCTATCCCATTACAATGAGGTAAAAGATGTTCCCCCTGCCACTTATGTCCCTGTGACCCTCTTGCTTTGGTGCTGTCAGCCCTGATGTCCTGGGGATGGGCTTGACTCACCCTGTCCAGGGCTGCAGCTCCTCTTCCCGGGGCAGTACTTCTCACAGGAGCCCAGAGTGGGAGAGGGTGGATGGGCAATGCCCAGTGTACCCCTGAATGCCCAGCCCTGATGCTGGGCTCTGCAGAGCTTGTCTCAGGGGCTGTCATCCCACTTGGCCCATGGGCTGCCATGCTGCCTTCCACAGTGCCCCTCTGCTCCTTCTTGTCCAGGGGCTGGGATAGGTTTGCCTGCTGCCAGACACCAGTGCCCTTCTCTCCCTGTCTGGAACCTGCAGGGCACACCTCAGCCAGCTCAAAGCAGGGGGCTGCTGAAACAAAACCCTAAGAAAGGGAGCAGCAAGTGCCATGTGGGGACAGCCACAGGCCAGGGGCCAGAGCAAGCATAGAGGTCCCTGGCTGCATCCCAATGCCTCACTTGCTGCCCTGGCCCCGGGGTGGAGCCCTGCACTCCCAGTGCTGCAGGATGGGCAGCTCCCAGGCAGGGGAGAAGGCACGGTGGCAGGCTGGCCACAGGCAGAAGGCTGCAGGCAGGCTGTGGCGCTGGCAGTGGCAGGCACACAGACAGGGCTGGGCTCCACTGCGGCAGATTGATAGGTGTCTAGTGGAAAACATCCTACTGATAGGCCAAGAACAAAACACAAACAGGGAGGAATGACAGCTGCTCCTGTAGCTTTTCCATCATCTCTGCCGATAGCAGCCACAGCGCCTGCAGCTCCGCGATTGATGCATCTCCAGGGACTCCGGGAGCGCGGATGCCACAATCAGGAAGGATAAAAGAATTGCTGCTGGAACCCAGAGGAGACTTCGGATCCTTATCAGGAACAAAAAGGACATCAATCTGGTGCCAGCACAGGCCTGTCAGATGCAGCCACACACTCAGCAGCCAGCCTGGCAAGGCTGGCAAGCACATCCAGGGCTGCCAGGCCCCCCTCCCTCTCAGGGTAGCTCTGTTTCAGCCAAACAGCACCGGGCAGCAGCACCGAGACTCAGCCGCTGCTTGGCCAAGAAAATCCTTGGCAGGAAAGATGTGGTAAACAGAGCAGGAGATGAGCCTCTTAGGAGTCCCAGCTGGCTCTGGAGGGGTTGGCCCTCTGGCCTGTGCAGCCTGACAGACCAGCTGACTGCCCCACGAGCCCCAGCCGGAGCTGAGGTGCCTCCCAGCTGGTCCCCTGCTATCCAACCCCTCCAAGTCCTGGTGCCCTCAGCACGTGGGACTCCTTTGCACTGTACTGACAATGGTGAGCATCAACTCCTCCACAATGCACAAAGCTGGCATTTCTCTTTCAGCTCTACAATCAGGTTTAGTTTCTGGGCATGCTGAGAGGTAGGGAGGAGGCACAGAGCACACCTATTGGTTAAAAAGCACCCAGCTGGTTGTGTAAACTGGTCTCCTGGGGCTTCCAGCCAAACCCTGCTGCAGGAAGCCCAGCTGCAACACCTCTGTTCTGTGTGAGGGACCTGGTACTCAGGTGTCATAGCAAATGCAAGAAGCATCCCTTTGTCTGCCAGCACTTGTGGCTTGCAGCAGTGATCTCAAAAGACCTTATTGCTGCCTTTCCTGATGCAACCTGGCTGGTATGCCTCCAGCTTCTTCTGGGGTAGGACAAACCAGCTGCTTGATAGCCATACCTTTCATGCAAAGATTAGAGATGGCCTCACAGGACAGTCTGTCACCTGGGCACAGCCAGGTCCTGGGCAGGCACAGCTGCTTTTGTCATGGGTGGCCAGGGCAGCTGGGCTGGTGAATCTGGAGCTGGCCAGAAGAATGGAGGCTGCCAGCACTGACTCTGAGGCTGCTTTCTGCAGCATCCATGCCTCCTGCTGAAATATTACATCCCCAGAGCCAGGTGTGGAGCTTTTTTACTCTCTAGTGTGCCACAACAGGGCTGAGGGGACCAAGGCTGCTTTCAGGACTGCACACATCCCCATCACCCACTGTCCTCCACTCCAAAACAGATGTATAACACTAGGAGCACCATCCCCATAAAGCTAGGAAGAGTTGATTGACATCACTGTGCAAGAACTATTGCCTAATGCACCTGTGACAGCTTTTGGTGAAAATACAGCTGTTTCTTAAAGCCCGTTCCCTGTCTGATGGGAGAAGTAGGACAGCACACCAGCAGCCTGCTCTGAGCTGCTCCCCAGCCTGCAGAATGGCTCGGGGACCATGAAATGTCATGGCACAGAGGTATTCTGGGATGTGCAGGTACACCAAACCTCTCTGTAAACCATGACTTTCCTGGTCATGGTGATCAGTAGCAAAACCAAAAGATTTGTGTGGAAAAGATTATTTTTATCTGCAGAGGTGTTTCTTTTTTGGCTCTGTGCACACAGACACACAGCCCTCGTGTGTGCACAGCCACAGGGAACTGTGCTGATCAAGTTAAGTGTGGCAAGACCTTGCTACGGTGCAGAGCAAGTGCTAATGCTGTGTAAAAAGTTCTATTCAGTATTGAACCGAAGCTGAGAGAGAGTTTTCAACATCATGGAGAAATTACACTGTGGCTATTTGAATGTCCACTGCTACTGCCCTCCGGAGAAAGCTGGAGGTACTTATCCCTCTTCTGGAACGATTGTCTCTGTGACTCTGTTTTGCATAAGCACTTCAGCTCATACAGGGCTACTGGAGAGCTGAGCTCCAGAGGAGGAAGGAGTCTTGGGATGGGTTTGGAGTGCTGCAGCCCACACACTGGGCCATACAGGGCAAGCCACAGTGGTGAAGGAAGGTAGTAGGAGACACTTGGAAAAATATGAGGATTTGGGAACAAGGTTTTGAGACTCACAGCAAGCTGGAGAACTGTATAGAGTGACCCCATTGCTGTGCATTTCTCAGGACTTGCTGTTTCTTCTGCAAACCCAGTTCCCAACGGCAGGAACATGTTTTTTTCTCTCTCCCACTTCACTTTTAAATAAGCTTCTATCCCTCACTGCTTGGAGAAACACTTTGAAAACCTGACCCTGATGCACCCTAAAAGCTCGGAAAGCAGGAAGTAAATAAAAAGAGCATTTTCTCTTCTAACTTAAAAAAATCACATTTAAGAAAAAAGCCCAGCAATCTCCTAACCCTTCTTGCCCTGATACAGGAGAAAATTTTTTCCTCTTTCCTTTCAAGGCTAGTGCCTCTGGGGGATTTGGAGTTGTGATGCCAGTGCAGAAGAAGCCAGTGTGGCCTCTGTGCCCCTTCCTGAGGATGTTCAGTGGTCCCAGTGCCTGACTAATGCTGTCACCTGCCAGCCAGCACTCAGTGGCTGTGGGGGACCATAGCACTGCTCTCACTGACATCCTTTCCTGATACAGAGCTTTACCATGAGCATGGATGCAGCCACAGAAGCTGTACCTGTGCTGAGAGCCTTGCCACCCTTCTCTGGCCACGGTGACTTTGCAGTCTAATTTATAGTCTGGCCAGGGGCTAATGCGCTCATCTAGAGCTCTCTGGTGTTCAGTGGTCCCTGTCCTAGTCCCATAAACCTGTCCTGGGCACACAGGTGTCTCTGGCAGAGAGGGCATCCAGCCCTCAGAGCATCCATGGATGAAGGTTCTCCATATCTGCTCCCCACTCCTACTCATCATCTGTAGATGCTGGCAGGAGATCTCGAGCTGGAAGCAGGCTGTGAGGCACTGGCAGGTAATTGCCAAAGCAAGCAGGGCTGCATTAATTGAGATGACGGCAGCCAGCAATGTGCTCTCCATTAGGCTTGGCTCTGCAGCAGCCCGTGGGGAAGCAGGAAAGACAGGGGGACGGGACAGAGTCTGCTTTGCTACAGTGATGCTTCAGGCAAGGCACTGCAAGGGGACAGATGGGAAACCTGTCTCCCTCTGGGTGCTCTGAGCATGGTTAGCTGCACCTCTGCCACTCACTGTGGCTCCACACCCCATTGGTGTGGGCTGTGCCTTATCCAGCCCTGGAACTGGCTTTGCTGATGTGTGCTGGGGGATCCCTGCCCGGTGGACAGTCCTGCCAAAGAGATGCAAGCGGCTGACGCAGCCACAGGGTGGGAGGCAAGCAGCCATCTGTGACAGGCATGTGCATGCCCAGCAGGGAGGGGGAGGGATCTGCAGCCCCCCTTTTCACCCCCTCTCCTCCCACCTGTTGTAGAATCGTGCTCAGAGGTACCACAGGCCCTCGGGGGATGCTGCAGCACCCTGTCCCCAAACGACTCATTGACGCAAAGGGAAGATATTACTCAGGCAACACGTGAGAGTGGGAGAAGAGGGAGGTGATGCAGGCCAGAAGCAAGGGGTGTAAGCAGAGCTGAGGAGGCAGCTCAGGGCTGTCAAGGCAGAAATTTGGCCTCTCTGAGCTGGAGAGTGGCTGGCTGAAAGTGCAGCTGGATACAGGAGCACAGCACAGCCAGATGTGGTTGAGGTCCTACTGCCTGTGGCCTCAGATCTTGCCTGGGGCCACCCTGCCAAGCTGCTAGAGCAGGAATGCTTTGGGTTAGCCTGGACTTGCCAGATCAGAGGGCTCACAGCACAGTCCAAGGTTGCTCTGCCACTGTGGAGGAACTAGGAGCTGTGGCCACAGGAGCTAATGGTTGCAAAGTGAATTGGAAAGAGGTTAGGTGCTGTGGTTTGTCTGCAGTGACAATGAGATGAACAAGGCTGGAATGGGGTGTCCAGGACATGGGCAGCAGCCAGTGACCACTTGTGCCGTCCTCCCTGCTGTGTCTCATGGGCTGGGCTGCTCTGGAGATGGATGCTCCTGAAGCAAGCGTGTCCCATCCACCAGGGATGCACCACTGCCCAGGCTGTCACCAAGATGAGGGACCCTCATCTGCTCGGTATGGGGGCCAGAAAACAGATGCAGCTGCCTAACACCGTGTGCTGCAGAGATCAAAGCCACCCTAATCACAGGTGTTTCTTTCAGCTCATCCACAATGCTGCCCACTGAGCTGTAGGGGAATGGTTCAGTCAACGGCTTTGGGAGAAATGGTTCAAAAAAACAGCTGGTGTCACTGATGTGGGATGTGAGAGCCAAGGGTGAGGGCAGAGCCCCTCCCCTGTGTAAGAAAGGGACTTGCAGGCACTGCATGGCCCAGAGATGCTCTTTCAGCAGGCTGTCTCTCCCACACCCAGCACACAGAGGTGTGAGGAGGGACACCAAACACCTGCAGGAGTATAAACATCTCCTCTGGACCCGACCACCGAGGGCCCAGGGACCCCCAGGGCAGAACCTCACTGTGTCCCATAGTGAGGCAGCTGGCAGGGAGAAGGGAGGAGCTGGATGCAGCTGTTATGGCAACAGAAGTTCTCAAGATAGGGAAGGGAAAAGGCACTCTTTACAGCATGTTTCTATGGCAACAAGCATCTTCAAAGGACTCTATAAAAACAGAAATTTAAAAAAATAATAAAAAGGTTTCCAGAGAGGTGGGGACTTCTGTGAGCTGAGCTGCCTCAGGTGCTTTGAGAGATAAATGAAGAGCCTGGGACTTCCTGGGAGTGGATAGGGCCAGCCCTACAAGGCAAAGGGGATGAGGGGCAGAGTTTTGCAGCCTGCAGGCTGTGTCATGCCCCCTTCCTCCACCCTATGTTTGCTGGTTTTTTTGCTAGGTGGGCCTTTGCCTCATAAGATGGCCAGGTCTGGCAAAGATAGCAGGAAACAAAAAGCCTGGAAGAAGCTGAGGGGAAAAGAAATGCCTGTTGCTATTGCTCTGGCTCTTCCAGGGAAAGACAACCTCACAACAACCCTGCTGCAAGAGCTTGTGAGCTCTGCACCTCCCAGGGATGAAAGGGCGTAGATGGTGAGCTTTGGGTCAACACTGCAGCTGGGAACATGCAGAGTGACTGCCTGCTGAGGACAGGGATGTGGCAGCATAGCCATGACTGATGTGACAGCAAAGGGCCAGCTGCCCACGTGGGAACAGCAGTGTGGGACAGCCTGCTCTGTGTGGGTCTGGCATGGCATGGCTTGGCATGTCCAACCCCTTCTCTGCAGAAATCTGGACTCCCATGACTTAACACTGCTGCTTAGCTTGTTGACTAACAAATTCTTCACTCAAATGATCCTGATGCAGAATAATGCTCCTAATCCTGCCACTCGCCTCTTGGGATGCTGGAGAACAAGCACTTCCCCAAATCCATGCTCTACAATCACATACTTCCACTCCTTTATGCCTGATATAATAATCCTGCACATGCTCTGGTCTCTCCACTTTTACCAACAGATTTTGAGCTGTAACCTTGCCTGAAGACTTCTTTGAGAGGCTTTCTTGTTTAATTGTCTGCAGCACAATATTGTTGGCAAGTGGTGCAGGAGAGTTTGGCCTCACACAGTGTAACAGTCTAGAGGTATGTTGAAAAGGACAAGTAATAAAACAGAAGTGCATTAAAGGGCTTCCTTCAAGTGTGTGAGTGAGGGAGAGTCTACAAAACCAAAAAGGTGCAGCTTAAAGGACTGTCTGAGCTAGCTGGATACAGCAAGGTAGCTTGGCAGAGCCTTTTCCTAGCTTGGAGGAGGCAGGAGGGGAGTGATCCAGAGCACAGCACTGACTGCCCAGGAGTTCCCTGTGCTGCTGCAAAGGCAGGAGGCACCTCAGCTGTACTCCAGCTACTGTGAACTCCCACCAGCAGCTCCAGGTAATAACACCAGGGTAAACCACTCACTTCAGTTACATTCATCAGGCAATCAGAGTCACAACAGCAGCCCCACTAGAACAAAATGAGATATGAGAACCCATGTGCTGGGGAGTGTGGAGTTCAGCATGGAGTTTGTAACAGAGAATGGCTAGTGATCCTGGGGGGATCCAAGAGTGCTGGGAAGTATGAACAAGGGATGAGCTGGGGATAAGATGTACACCAACAGACCTCACTCCTTTCCCTATCAGCCCCCAGGCACCTGCATCAGGACCAGTTAATGTGGAACATGTGGGATGATTCCCCTCCAGCCCTTGGTACTCGTTTTTCTCTAGCCTGTCTGCCTGTCCAGCAAGGTAACCTGGAGATCAGACAGAGCTGGAGTGGGGCAGAAGTTGAGTGCTTGTGTTCAGTGAGCTCTCGGGTATTATCTTTGTACCCTTTTTATATCCTTTGATGAATATGTGGAAGCAAAGAAGGGGTGCCTGCCTTTTGGTTCTTACTCTAGGGACCCACACAGAGCAGGGCAGCAGGGAGGCAATGCCACAAGATGCACTTCTGTCATTGGAACACAAGCTGCTGCAGAGCCCTGCAGCTCCTGGGTTATGTTACAGTAGCCAACAGCTCCTCTGTGAGGCGTAAACTGGCCCTTCTATGCTTTAATCCATGGAATAATTGCAGGCTGCAGTTGCAGTTGCAGGCTGACACGTGCTGTGCACTGGAGCACCGTCAGCAGGCCTCCTGCTGCTCATATCCTGCAGAAAGGTAAAAGGGATTGCTTCAGTTCCACCGCAGCAGGAGCACTGAGCCACCTTCCTGGCCCCATGCAGGAGGAGCACTGAGCCACCTTCCTGGCCCCATGCCCAGCCTGAGCCTGCTTCCCAGTCTCACACAGGCTTCTCCCCAATTGCATTTTACCTTTCTATTTGCACAGAATCACAGAAGATGATGAGTTGGAAGGGACCCACGAGGATCATCAAGCCCAGCTCCTGGCCCTGCACAGGATCATCCCCAGAAGTCACACCATGTGTCCAAACACCTCTAGAACTCTGTCAGGCTGGTGCTGGGGCCACTTCCCTGGGGAGCCTGTTCCAGTGCCCAACCACCCTCTGGGTGAAGAACCTTTTCCTAATATCCAATCTAAACTTCCCCTGACACAACTTCAGGCCATTCCCTCAGGCCCTGTCACTGGTCACCACACAGAAGGGATCAGTGTCTGCCTCTCCTTTTCCCCTCATGAGGAAGTTCCAGACTGCAACAAGGTCTCCCCTCAGTCTCCTCTTCTGCAGGCTGAACAGAGAAAGTGACCTCAGCCACTCCTCATACGGCTTCCCCTCCAGACCCTTCATCATCCTTGTGGCCCCTCTTTGGACAGTCTCTAAAACTCTCTAGTTTCATGTCTTTCTTACATTGTGGCATCCAAAACTCCACACAGGGCTCAGCTTTACTGAAATCCAAAAAGATTATATCAACTGGCTTCCCTTGATCGATGAGGTGGGTTACCTTGTCATAAAAGGAAATCAGGTTTGATTTCCTCATATGAAGCTCTCTGGCTGTGGCCAGTGACTGTGTTACCTTTCAGTTGTCTTTCAATACGTCCCGAAATAGTCTTCTCCATAACTTTACTGGGCCCTGATGTGAGATTGACAGGCCTGTAATTCCTGGAGTTCTTCTTCTTGCCCTTCTTGAAAATCAGGATAACATTCACCAGCTCCCAGTCAGCTCAGACCTCTCTGGATTCCCAAGACTACTTAAAAAAAACATTGAGAGAGGTTTTGTGATGACATCAGCAGCTCATTGAGGCTTCTAGGAGGAATCTCATCAGGTCCCATAGATTTTTAGGGATCCAGCTGGAGCAACAGATCCTGCACAATTTCAGGATCAACTAGGAGGTTATCATCCTCACAGTCATGGTTCTCCAGCTCAGGGCTCTGAGACCCTCATCTGTGTTGAAAATGGAGGCAAAGACTGCATTAAACACAGCTGGACATCCAGAAGCAGCTCCTGCCTGTGGGCAGCCCTCACTTGCTTTCCTACTGCTCCAAGAAGTTTGGGAGGTCAGAGTTCCTTGCCCCATTTCCTCCCATTTGTTCATGAGTACTGGACTCATGTGGGACTTTCAATCTTATTAATATTCTGGATGTGAGAATGTTCTACATCATGTCAACAGGAGCCAGAGGTTAAAAAGCACAAACATAATATCATGAAAATTCTCCTGTGCAGCCAACTGGAATGGCAGGGGAGGAGGCAGCTGGAGATAACTTTGCTGTCAGCCTCCACTCTGCCCTGGGTTCCTCTGACCAGGACTGATTCTTGACTTGGGGTAGTGCTTCCTCAGTACCAAGATCCCAAGCTACATGGAGGTTGAGGATTTCAGCTTATTAGTTTTGGAAGACACAGTTCCAATTTGATCCTCTGGTCCCCATTCCAGCTCCTGTCCCCCCTCAATTGCTCAGGTGCAACAGAACTGGGTGCTTGCTTTAAAGCATCCACTCCTGCATTTTCAGCATGGTCTTCATGCTATGCATATTCATTTAATAATAGCCAAGGCCCAGTGTATTCCCAGCCAAGCTTGACCTAAATTCAACAGCAAGGTTTATTCTGCAGCTTGAATTGCAGTGGATAGGAGAGTCTGCAGCAGCTGGAGGAAAAAAACAAACCTTGAAAGGGAGAAACTTGGATTGAATCAAATCTGAATCAAATCACACAGCCATCTCCTCTGTGTTTCTTTCATTGGAAGTTCAAATTCCGTTTATTGTTCCCAGTGCCATCATTTTTAGTTTCCAGTGTGCTGCAGGATTTGTGATCTCAAATGGCTGTAATTGTTATGCAGGGAAATTTTAACTGCTGTGGCTGCTAGAAATTGAGCAAGGGCTGTGTTGTAGTTTGGATGATGGTTTACCAGGTTTCAGAGCCCTCTGAAAGGTTATCTAGCAGCAAAGTTACTGCCTCTGTGAGGCATTACTGGTTCATTCTTTCATCACCTGTGGAAGGTATTCACTGGGCTGATTTATTTTGTGTTACTGCCGTGGCATTCAGGCATAAAGAGGTAGCTTCAACAAACTCTGTTCTCAGGGAAAAAGAAAATATTCAGGGCTTAATAATGACAAGATAACCAGGTCTTACTCACGTGCCTTTAACGACCATAGCCCCAGGAGGATTAGAGCAATGATATGCTTAATCCTGACCTGCTTGGCCAACTCTTTGTTAGTCAGCTCCCTGGAGGAGGAACAAAGCTGCTCACGTATGTATAGCTCTAAGCTATTGGCTGTGCTCCAGAAAACAGTCCTCTCTGCTGCTGTAGAAGGATGCTCACCAAAGCTTTGCTTGTGCTCATTCAAACACAACCCCTTAAGAAATTAACGTTCAACAGATCCCACCTGAAACGTGCAGAGAAAGGAAAATGCCACATTTCCCTGAAGAGTGGCACGGGCACACTGTTGGCTTCAAGTGTGGGCAGGAGATGATGCTGGGAGCTTTCTGTTAATGCCTTGTGCTACTGAAGAAGCTCAGGCTCGGGCACCCTCTTTAGCAAGGCCTTGGGTCCACCTCCACCATCTCAGCCAGCTCAGCATCACTGGAAGAGACTGGGAACAGGGATGGATGGAGTAGGAAGAGGAGAGAGATGCCTCGGCTGGCCCTCCCCAAAAACACATCAGAAAAAAGCAAACACCTGAGGGAGCTAGGCAGGAGTTTTCAGAGCCCAGTTAGGGGCAGACACTCTGCCCAATTGGCCAGCAAAGCAGATGCCACAACAGATCCACCTCTTACCTGAAAAGCCAACTTCAGCCCAACTGCAGAGAACAAAGTCAGAACAAAGCAAAAGCAGAGTCACACTTTGGTTTCTCCACCTGACCTAGCCTTAAAAACTCAATTTGAAGGTGGCATTAGGGAAGTAAGACATCATTTATCAGGAGTGACAGATACAATCTATAAATTAGCATGCTCAGCCTGGGAGTCAGGAGGCAGAGATATCTATCACTTCCTCCCTAGCAGGCTGATACAGGCACACAAATTTGGCCAGCTCCCCAGAGCATCATCCAGTCTCCAGCAAATCTGACAACCTAGAAGTGCTGGGGAGGCAGGTGAGAATATTACATGGGAGAGACCTGGAGAAGAATGGAGCTCCTGACTCCACCCCACCCTGTCCTCTCTGACCTGGGGACAAGTGGACCCCCAGCGAAATGGGGTTCATGTCTCAATCCAAAGGCACACTACATTTTTGAACATGCTGCCAAGGCATCTGAAATAGGATGAGTTGCAAAATGGCTGCAGTCCATTAGAGAAAAGCTGGCTATTTTAAGATACTTCTACAAAGTTTGCATCAAAAAGAAAGGATAATCTATGGAATTACGTTTGCTTTTTATGTATATAAACTACTGTCTCTGTGCTCAGTAAATCTGGGGTTTTAACCTAACCCTGGGAGGTTCTGGGTGGCTTTTGGTGATGCCTGGCATTACTTTGCTGTAAAAGACACACAAGCAAGGACATTCACAACATTGTCAGGAGGTGCTTGTCTCACTGAATCCCTTTTCCATGTAAAACCAGGGAAGCTGGCCCGAATGTCGGAAATGGGTTCATCAGGATGCTCCAGCACAGCCTCACTCCCACCCCAGGCACCTGGGTCTCTGAATCAGCCAGTCCCTGTGGGGAGGAAGGGCTGTTGGGGTGGCTGAAGGGGCCACTCCCTCCAAGGCACATGGAAATGAAATGATTAGGGAGCTCAGATGGTGCAGCCAGGAGCACTGTTAAAGGCCTCGTAAATAAGAGCCCATGTAGACAGCAGGTACTGTGGGGCTTTATAGACCTATAAAACACCCTGAGCTGCCACAAAGGCTGGAAGGGGTGGGTAGGAAATCTAATTTCACAGGATTTAAAGCAGGTGAGAGAGATATAAATGTATGTTTTTAATAGTAATTAATGCTGCCATTCAGAAGCACTTAAGCAGTGGGTTTGGAGAGTTTCCAAGGGCTTGCCTCATAAATCACAGCCCACTACCTGCCTGCCCTGCTCCTAAGGGGCTGGGCTGCTGCTCCCTCACTCGACCTGGCCTTGGCAGCAGGGCATTTCCAGCTACAGGCAGAGAGCTCAGCCATCCTTTCAAACTGGGAGTCACCCTGGGATGCTGTCCACCTTCCCTCAAGGTTATCCCCTCTTCTTCAGAGACAGAGGGACAAAGGAGCATCTTCTTCACATCTTTTCTTTGCTGCTAGTTTTCACCCTGCCTTGTAGAGTCATTTCTGCTGCACAGACAGTGGAGTCCCAGCCAGCTCCTGCCTGGCAGGAGTGGAAAGCAGAGGCTGCTGTAGCCCACGGGGATGAGGTGCCCAGGAAACATTCAGGAACTGGGCAATGTATTTAATCTGTGATGTTTTGTGTCATGCTGTGATTTCTAATTTGTCACCTGGGCCTTTAAGGTTTGACTCCATACCGTTCTGAGGTGGTGACAGAGGCCAGCATGGGCAGCTGGAGATGTGCCCCATGCCTTATCATCCCCATGCACCCCAGAAAGCAGTCGCACAGCTCCCAGCCCTTGCTGCATTGTGTGCACCCACTCCTGCTTCCCACGGCTGCAAGCGGGTGGCAAAGAAGGACGGGATGTCCCGGGTCCCCCTCCAGCCCAGCCCCAGCCCCTGTCCTGCCCACCTGCACCCCAGGCTTGTCCCACCTCGCCTGGGAAGGCTCCAGCCGTGTGCCAGCCCTGCCCTCTAGTGTCACTCCTGCCACAGCCACTCCTTGCCATCCAGCTCGTTCTCCAGCACCGCTGGTACAGATGTGCAGTCGGGGCTTCGGTGTGTCTGTTCCAAACAGAGCTTGGCTCTCACGCCAGGGGAGCAGGAAAGGGGAAGGATCCGGGCTCAGATATTTGCCCGATTATGATGTTGTAATTTGTTTTGGAAGGAAATTGCTACCACCTTTACCTCCAGTCTCTGCCCATTGTCAAAGCAGGTACTCACCATTTCCGCAGTCCAGGTAAAATTCTGAGGAAACCAGGAGGGGAAAAGACAACCGGGAGAAACCTTCATTAACTCTTTCTTATGCACTTCCACTCATGCACAGTGAGACTATCCTGGCTGAGGATAGAGCATGCCCCAGATGCACAGAAAGTCTGAGATGTGGCCAGTTTTATTAGCTGATGGGACACCTGCACTGCTTCCAAAAATAGCTCAGATTTGCAAAGCTCAGGGCTGCTTTGGTGGGGTAGAGCCCTTGCAGAGGTCCTGCTGCCTCTCTACAGAGCTGAGTCAGCATGACTGCTCCAGGGTCCTGGCATCAGATGTCCAGAGATGGAAGAGCCCCATGCGGGTTTTGATCCAGCTTCAAAGCTAGTTTGGATCCAGCTGGGAGCTAGCCCCTTCTGGGCTGAGCTCCAGCAGATTCTGTGTGAGTGCCTCATGTTCTAGGGTCCAGGAAGGTGTCTGAGCTGGGTGCAGCTGGATCCAAGCACTTCCCAGCTAGTGTCAACCAGGCTGCTGGAGGACAGCATGTCGGGGAGGCACCAAAGAATCTTTGCAGGAGCTGTCTGGGCCAACAAAGCTGGCACAGAACCACAGCTAAAAAATCCACCTAGACCAAAACTGCTCCAATTCTGCAGCGACACTCCAGTTCTGCACTGGACTCCCCTGGAGTTCCATGTTTTTCCACAATGAAACTGCAGCAACATCTATTATCCTGCTACAGCAGCAGGAGGGCTACAGCAGTAAAACTCTGCAAGGCCATTTCTCCTACAAACTGGGGGAGTCTGGAAAGAAGCTGTATTGTAATGGAAAACACCAGCGTTAGAAACAGGTGTTGTTTGAGGACAATACCAAGAGATTACTCAATTGTCTCCCCTGATTCATGTTTACTACCCTAGCAGGGAGAGACCTGATGGAGCTAATCTGATCTGACACATCAATCTTAGATTTTGCATTGGCCTTCTTCTCCTGTATTGATTATAAGTAAAAACTAAATAATGGTATGACAGCTGAGACCTGTTGTTACCAGGCGATATCTGCAGTTCAGACTTGAGACCTTGAAAGCTCAAGCTAATTTTTATGAGATACAAAGCAAACCAGAGGAATCACCAGTAGGTCCAGTAAAGTAATATCCCTGTCACAATGAAGTAATACTCCTGTCACAGATGAACCCTCTTGGTTCTTAGTCCCTGCTTGGACACCATTGTGGCACCACACCACCTGTACATAGTCTGAACATACTGACACACATATGCATATGTACAGATATAAATATACTTACATGCTTGTATATGTGTGTGTTGATACATGTTTGAATCTAGATTTATATCTTAACTTGTAAGCTCCATACTTTATAAATGTCAGCATCAAGGATGTTTGTGGAACTGGAAATCAGATACCTATGCTTGTAAGAAACAATAAATTCTTAAATACACTGGAATGACCTCACTGCTGAGCAGATATTTTCCCATCTCCCATTTTAGGTAGTGGAATGAGTCCTGTTTCTAACCCCAAACCAAGAAACAAAACTGGCAATGTTTTCTGCTGCTCTGTTTGCTCTTCTGCATGACTTATGGAGGGCCTATTCCTACAGTAACATAGTTGATAAGGTCCAGGTTCCTTGTGTGGCCAGGGAATGCAATCTGTGCTGTCTCACCACCAGGTTTGACATACACCCCAAAGCCCATTGCTGTTTTATCAGCCAGGCTGCTGGCTATCAGCTGATTTGCATGCTTTCAGGTAGGTCACCTAATTTTAGGGGAAAGGGGAGAGCTCTCCTCTCAGAGGAGCAGCATCTCTCATAGTTAAAAAGGTTTTCTGATCACATAGGAAAGAAGTCAATAAGATGCAGGAGTGTGTGTGTGAGTGTGTGTGTGTGTGTGTGTGCACGCCAGCAGCAGGAAAGACATCAGGCACCTGATGGGAGCAAGGACACTGCCAGCCAGATTTCCCTACATAAAGAACCTGTCAGAGCTGCTTATTTTCCAGCCTCAGACCTCCACTGGTGATAATTGTTTATTTTGTAAGCACTCAGGCAACATGAAGCAGCACACTCCCAAGCCAGGAATAATCCTGTGCTGGCTCCTCACAATATGTGCAACCATGTTAATACACAACCAGGCAGTAAGGCAGGAAAATACTGAGGTCTCAGCTGCATAAAGAGGTGAATCTTTGCTGCTGTAGCATAATAAACATTGAATACTTCTGTATTGAAGTTAAAATTATTTATCTTCTCACAAAACAAAACTAAAAGGTAACTTCATCTGCTTGCTTGTAAAAGAATCAGCAAAGCTGTAACAAGATCCAGAGGCCTGAAAACTTGAACCAGGAAATTCCAAGCATGAAAAGGAGTGTGCATTATTTAGTGGGAAAGAACCAGCCATCAGTATAACATTGCTAGTGCCCTACTGAATTCAGTCTCTGGAAGTATTTTTAATCAGAAGTATTTTTAATCGCAATTGATTTTTTTTCTCTTAGAAGATCAGGTTTAATTCAAGTAAGATTTAATTCAGGGAAGCTTAAGACTGATGTTGTACAGGAGGCCAAGCTACATTGTCTAAGCAACTTATATCAGCATTATAACCTACTTATTCTTACCTTTAAACTGAAATATCTAAAGCTACAACTTTAAACCACCTTCCCCCCAAAGCAAAGCACTCTTGTGAGGCAGGTAGACAGGGAGGGCTGTGGCAGAGCAATTCTGCTGGTCAGTTTTTGCACTTAGGAAAGCCTTCACTCAAAGCACTTGACAAAACCATTGCTATGCTGTAGACAAGCTCTGCCTAGGGAGACTAACCAGCAGAACTATCACAGAACTACCTCATTATTCGAGAACAAATCACTTTTATTTTGGAATACACTGTCACCACCAGGGAGTTATATTGGCAGAGGTGAGAGAGTTATTCTGGTTGATTTTCCTATGCAGACGTGCCATACATGTGTGATAGGGCTGTAGGATAATCCCCCAGGATAAGCAATGAGGATTTTATTGATTGCGTTATTTCAAACTTCTGCAGGCCAAAACAATCTTCTGTGCACTGAATGAGTGGACAAAACACAATGAGAGAGGTTTTTTGCCTTCTCTAACTCCTGTGTTTAGTTTAGAGAAGGCACTTTGAACAACATTAGAAATTGACAGAGAAAAAAGAAGATATTTATATCTGACTCTGATTCTGCCAGAGGTACTGTCATTCTTGCAACATTAGTGGTAGGAGAGGTCAAATTCCTTGAAATTCAAACCAAATTATGTGATGCTGAAGCCACAGGTATGTATAGCAGGCCACAAGGTCCCATGGAACCAACCGAGTGCCCCATACACAGATTGTTTGCTTTCTTTTTTTACCTGACACCATTTATGAGAGGAGTGCTGGACCAGGCACTGAAAGAAGGTGGATGGGAAGGAACACAGGATGTGAAGTAAGGAGTAAGTGCTAGCTGAATTCTAGCAGCAGCATCAAAGCGTGGCTGAGCTACAGTGACCACCCGCTGGTCATTTCGATAGCAGCTTTCTTTCCCTGCCTTACTGCCAGCCCCTCTGCAGAGCCACAATCTGCTGTTTCCGTGGCAGGAGCTGCATCCACGGGATGTCACACCCCATGTGAGCTCGGGCAAGCACCATGCATGGAGTGGCTCTCCTGGTTGTGCACACAGAGCGGGGAGAGGTGAGCAGGCAAAACTCGCTTGGGGCTGCAAGGGCTCTACCAGGCACCTCTCACAAGGTGCAGTGTTGAGAGATGTTGCCCAGAACACAACCCTGAACACACTCCCTCACCCTGCAGGGCACTGCAGGGTACTCCAAAGCAAGTGCACCAGCACCAGCTTTCTTTGTCCAGAGGGAACATGATTCCCATCAGAGCACAGATGCTGCTTAGAAGGCAAGGGCTGTGAGGAAGGACAGCATCATTTACTAAACCAACTGATGCACCTAGGAGGAAAAAAAAAAACAAGTGTGACTTCAGAGATTTGAGAAAAGCACATTAACGCCTGAAACATTTTCCAGCTGCACCAACTGGCCCAATTAAGAGCATCACTTTTCTCCCCACAACCCCTACTATGGTTCTGTCCTTCCCAACTGTAAGAGCAGCAAAGATTGCCATAGGGGCCAATTAACACTGCTGGCTTTGCTTCCAAAATCCTCTTAATTATGCCCTGTGGAAATTACTGGGCCCCAGGACATTGCAAACCAGACACTTTGCAGCAGCCTCAGCTGAAATAAGCGAGGGTCATACTGACCAATGTTTGACAGAGCTCACTGCTGCCTCCCCCACTACATGGAATCTGGCATTAATTTTAATTTATTTCATCCTGTCCAGCAGTTTGAATTCACAACATGCTAGAGTTTGTTATTGAAAGGCTTCTTTGTTATAAAGCACCATTAAGAGAACGTGGGATGTTTTGGCATGTGATTATGGGCAGATGGGTGTTTTAGGTGTTTTATACCTAGAATGATGATGTGGGACTGTGGGATAACTGCATTAGCACAAGAATGTGTGCAGCCTATCCTAACACCCAGGCTACATGGAAAGCAGTTAGCCCCCGTGTTGCTTCCAATGTAGCGAGGTAGTGCACATGTCAGTACAGGCTGTACCTCAGTACTGGAGAGGTAAATGGCATTGGCAGAGACATTCTCCTGGTCAGATATCAAAATTATTGATGCAGGAATGGGAACTAGGCAGCTGACTCTTGCCTGTGCTGCTCCTCGTTAAACTGCCCCAGTTGCTACCTGCCCCTGCTGTCCCAAAATTCCTTTCACCCAGTGTGCAAGACACCAATCCACACACAAAGTTGAGGTATTTGATTTATTTACAGTTCTGCAGGGAAAGCGGTGCTGGGTGGCAAATCCACAAGGCCAGTGTGACAGCAACCAAAACTTTTCACTATTCACACATTTTCGCAAACAAAGGCATTGTTTGCTATAGAACAAAGCCAATTCATTGGCTACAAATTACCTATATATTTTATTGATTAATATTCTATCTTCTATCAACCGATGATTTTCTCACTTCTCAGCCTGCATGCTCAGTCTTTCTCTTCTTTTGGGTCAATGGGTTTCCTGAGTTGGTGGTCAGTGAGTTGGTGGTTATAATCTCCTCCTATTGGAATTACCTTTTACCCAGTTGGAGTACAGTTGCTGAGTCGTCTTTATTAGTTTTTTCCTTATCTTAGGGGTCCTGACAAGTGTCCTCAGGGCCTGTAAATTCTATATTCTTTGTGTGTCCTGCCAGCTTGCCCCCCGGGCTTTGCTAGCCTCCACCTGGTCTGAGGTCGTTGAAACGTGTCCAGACCTAAACCTTAAGGAGGCTATTCTGCCGACAAGTAATTTCTTTTTGACACCCGGGAATCACTTAGAGCTTGCTTGTTCGCTGCTCTCTGTTCCATGGATTAAATCTCCTTCCTTGCTGATTCGGCCTGGAAGTACACAAAGTTCAAATATCAGAGAGCATCCTTTCTCAAGAATTTCTTTATAAATTCCGTATTTCGCAGGAGGCGCTCGGGCGCTGCCCCGGGGCGGAGCGGGCGGCGGGGGCCGGG
>VXBI01007769.1:71988-101085 GCA_013397375.1 Toxostoma redivivum | reverse complement strand
ACCAGCAGAATCCTGTATACAGATAGAGAAGTAGGAATACACCACTTATAATCCCCATTAAACAAAAGCTGATTCATCATGTGAGAAGGTACAAATTACAGAAAACATGAATAGTCAATAAAAGAGAAACAACTGGTTTACATGAAAGAAGAGAGAACACTTCAGTCTGAATGCAGTTACTTTGTGAAAGCTGCTACAACAGCCCACAGAACCTCATTCGTGTTGGTTTTCATACATTCAACCTCAGGGTCTAAATCCAGGAGCTGCCGCACTCTCTTTGTGGCTAAATCATACTGCTCATCCAGGAGGGGGGCAAAAGCGTTCTCCAGGACATCTGAGGCGTGGGCTAAATACACGAGCGCCAGCAAGCGCTTGTCCATGCGGTGGGGGTCGTTCACCCACTTGTCAAGAACCGCCTCCTGAACCTTCTTGATGAGGCGCTGTTTGATGTTGTTGTTGGTGAGAGGGTGTGTAGTCATATCAAAAAGAAGGAAGTTTTGTTTTTCTGTGGTCAGTACACCTTTTTCCACTAGATTTTTAGCTAACCGCTCACGGACATTTCGTAGTTGGTAGTGCAACTTCAGTGGGTTCCATGTTTCACCTAGAACAGCAAGAAAACCACACAACAGTCAGACAAAGTTTAGGCTGTACTGCTGCAGTGATGTTTTTTTCCCCGTCTGTGGTGCAGAATGAGCTGTCAAAATCATACAGCAGACTACAAGATACTGTGCTCCTGTCAGCATTTCTCTGATGCCTGGCATGGAGGCAGAGACCAGGAGAACTTCCTTGGACGAGATCTGGAGTACATTGAAACTTTGGAATAAATGATAGCCATGTCTTGATTACAGATATGAAAAATAAATAAAAACCTTGTATTGTAAAACAAAAAATGAACCAGTTATGCAGAATGAATTTATTTCTAGTAACAATAAAAATAAGGTAAAATCCACCACCTTCTACAGCCTTTGTGCATTTTTATGAGTCCAGCCTTTTACCATGTCAGAGACTGGAAGAAGTGTTCCTGCCTTTCTTCTGCCATAGAGACAAGCTAATGCACACCTACCAGGTGGGATTCTTTATTTCTGCAGGTTTCCATGCCTCTCCCTCTTCCTGCTTCCACCAAATGAAACGGTGACCTTGCACTGTGAGAGTGTGTGCGACACAGGTGTGCCCTCATGAAGCACATGTTGGGCAGAGTCTTTAATGCTTGTATATAAATTATTTCTAATGCCTTTTGTTAAGGCAGAAGAACCGGGCCCTTCAGTGTGTGATTGTGTGCATAGAGGAAATTGACAGAGCAAAAAATCAGCATCAACAGCTCCAACACTCTTCAGCAGTGAGAATTCTACCTTTGCTTAAGAGCTTACTTAACAGGCTAAAAAATTTAATTCCAGCTTACTTACGAATTTATCATAATCCCCTCCTGATGTAAAAGGCTATGCATTTTAAGGGGCAAGAAAAGGAATAGCATTAAGTATTTCTTACATAGATGGAGGTTTACCATAAATGACATGAGAATATGTGTATGAAACTTCTGAAAAATTTATTGATTAGCATAAAATAATAGCAACAACAACAATAGTAAGCCACAGGTTTCTCCCACTGTGATGGAGGGTGACACACACTTGTATCCAAGGAACAGCCAAGAGAAGTAAACAAATGAGGTGAGTCACACTGCAGAGTGAAAGACAGAAAACCCAACTACACATCACTGAATGCAATTCCCCAGTTTGATCATGAATGGAACTATCACACAAACACAAGAGAGTGGTTTTCCTTATTACCTTTCACAGGGCAAAGGCTATTTCCTAGATTTTTGTACACTTGCCATGTGGCTGAAAGTCGGTGCTGTGGTGACACCTTGTGACCAAGCTCGTCAATTACACAGACACTTGCAGAAACACAGATGTTTGCTACATCTACAGGAAACCTGACATTTCGATCTAAACTTCTATATTCCCTGCCTTTGCTTTCCTTAGAGGTCACCTGATAAACATCAGCCTGGCAAACATCATCTTATGAGTCCATATACTTATTTACAAGATGGCTTTGAACTCACATGTACTGCAACTCCAAGTAGCATCCTGCATCACTGACAATCATGGCTAGAGTAGATTTATTCTAGGATCGACCTGGTCATCAAAACAAAAGTCTAACAGAGTTTATGAATTTATTAAATGAAACTAAACAAAGCAAAACCAACCAATAAAAAAACCCCTCCCAGAACCACTGAAATATTTTTCTTCATAAGGAGAAATCTCTAAACCATAGGAAGTACAAAGAACACTGATGCCATCTAAAAATTAGCAATTGATAAGCATGCGTTAGTAAAAATGATTGACTGAAGCCTTAGCCACAGCACTGATGATAACTATCTTCCAAGAGCCAAAGCCCAGGAGGGTCAGGAAAATCTTAGCTCAGCTCAAAGAAAACCTACAATACTAGTTCATTCATTAGCTGACCTTTTTTGAGCCAGACCTAACTTGATGTGCATTGCACTGGGAGACGAGGTGAAATATCAGCACAAACTACGCATTTGGGACAAGAAAAATGAATTGTTTTTGCTGGCTGTAAGAGGGAAGGGGAGCTGAGTGAGAACTGAGCTCTGCAGCAGCCATGCCCCTCCTGACATGGGCTGTTTTGTAGTCCAGTCTCCTCCCTGCCTGACAGCCAAGGAGCAGGAGAGGAGGGATGGCAAGGACCTGAGAATGAACTGGTCTGCAAGGAAGGCTGTTTAAGGTGGTACAGAATGAATGGGCAGAACAAAGAAAACAGGAAAGCAGAGAAAGGCAAATAGATTTTGCTAATTTCTGCAGCTCATTGGTTCTAAGTAGCAGATTTTACACAGGCAACTTCCAAATCTCATTATCCCCAACCTCCTAGTCACATTGTTGACAAAACAGGGTTTTTTTCCTGCACTGTTTGCACAACTGAAGGACAGCTCCGATCTACTCCAAGGAAGCTGCATTTATGTGCTTTGTGAAAGCAGATGAATGCTGGTGATCAATTCTGCCTGCAGTTCAGCCTAGAGAGGAGAAGGCTCCAAGGAAACCTTGCTGCAGCCTTTCACTACTTATTGGGGGACTGCAAGAAAGATGGCGTCAGACATTTTAGCAGGGCCTGGGACATGGAGTAATGGTTTCAAAGTGAAGGAGACCTGGTTAAGATTAGATACAAGGAAGAAGTTTTTCACCATGAGACACCAGAATGGATTGCCCCGAGAGGTGGTGGATTCCCCATCCCTGGAAACATCCATTGTCAGATTGGATGTTACTCTGAGTAACCTGGTCTAGCGGAAGGTGTCCTTGATGAACGCAGAGGGGCTGGACTATATGGCCTGTAAAAGTCCCTTCCAACCAAATCTATTCATAATTCTATGATAATTGATGCTGCATTTTTTCTCAACTATTTACTAGCTTTACAGAGAGACCTGTGTGCAGAGTACTCATCTTGAGGACTTTGTTTTGACCAACAAGAAGTATCTAACATTTAAAAATATTTATTACATTTCTTCAAGTAATGAAAAATGAAACTCCTAACGCTTTATTTTTTCTTCATGATTAATGGCCAAATCCTCAAAACCCTCAAGTTTTATGTATGAGCTATGAGCTCTTCACCTCCTTTCTTTATTGAAAGATCTGAATACTCAGCGCACAAACTCAGGCTCCAAACTTCTACCAGCCCTCATTTCCAAACACAGAGAAAGGCAGTTACATCTCCAGGCTGCAGTCCTGATTCACTTCAGAGTCAGTGGAAGGCACCTCTTCCACCAAGTTGAGATGTCCTCTGACACTTCTATCTAGATCCTTTCTGTACCAAGTTAAGTCAAGAGCAACAGTTATTTATATTTAATTAAAGGCTACAATCAACAAGAGACTACCCTAGAGGACAGACTAATTAACATTTTTGCATATTTTCTCTCAAAGAATCTTGCAATATAATCTCTAGTGATGCCAGATAATTAGCTGTATTTGGATTAAAAAAGCAAATATGTTATGTGCAAGGCTTACCACTAAGCAGTTCAATCCAATTTTGTACTGTTTCAGGAGGCTGGGTCTCTTTAATGTGTTTCAGAGCTTCATCAAGCAGAACATCCCCTGTAGGAGCATCTGACTTGCAAATCACCTAAGAATGAATAAAACACAGTCAGTATTTTGACATAATTCATATATGACAAAAACACACCCATCAATAAAAAACCTACTGTTATGAAAACCAAAAGAATTTTTTAAAAAAACAACAAATTCTCCCTTAATAATATACAACTTAAAAAACCCCAAACCTTTGTTGTCAAAAAACCCCAAAACTATCCATGCTTTAATTCAAAATATGTTAAGTCTAAGGTTATCTGTAACTTAAATTAACCTTAATGGGCTAAAATTATTGTATTAATAACAAATTTAAAACCTGGTTTTTTTTAAGGAAAATAACTCGCTTATCCAGCCAGGTCCTTTGCTATCTCCCCAAAACAAAGTACACTACACTAAATTACTCTCCAAATACAGTTCATTTTACTGCTTCAAGTCAATTTATTCAAAATACTGAGCTAAAAAATCAGGTTGCATTAAAATAACAAAAAATAAAGAAAAAGTACAAAAACTAGTTTTCTTCAACATATTAATGGATAAAAATAGGTTCAATATTTCAAGTTTTGCAGCTCTGAAGAACACACTGCCAGATAATAGAGTTTCATTTAATAACAGTTAAACCACGTGTATTAGGGAAAATACACATGTACCAATAAACCCCTTAACATACAACAATAAATACAATACTATTTAAGTCTCATATTTAATAACTTCTAAAATTATTTGAGTTCTTCACTCAGGAAAGCACAACAAAAAAATTGATACAGAGTAACATAATAAAATTCAAAAATTTGAGTAAATGCTTGTTTATCAGTCTAAGTAGTTACAGAAACCATGCCCAAATACAATGGTTCTTCTGGAAAGAAAAACAAGAGCACCAAATGAAAACTTACAGATTAAACTAGTATGTTTAAATAAAATCTTTATTTATAGAAGAATTACTACTGTTGTTAATAGTAGTAGTAGTAGTAGTTGTTTTCGTTGTTGTTATTCTTATTGTTGTTATTATTATATCTGGCAATTTAAATAGTTTACAAGTTAGCACTTTACAAGCCTTAGGTAAAAAGTACCAGGCAATTGACAGAAAAATTAATACAGCAACACAATTCCATATATCTATATGTATATATACACACACACATAGGAAAGTAGGAAGCAAAAGCTCTTACTTTTCCTAACACTTCAGAGTAGTCAAAAAGGTGGTCTGGAAATGTCATACTGAAATATACTCCCAGTTTATTTCTGTTTCATAGTTTTTATAATTCTTACTACAAACAACAGAGTGCAATGCATTTTCATAGGGTCTATTGATGACACTGAAATGAGCTGCAATGATAAGACAATTTCAACTCCAGCAAGATGATCCCTAGCCGGTATGTAAAAGTGAACAGTATCTATGAGGTTAAAATTGCTCAAGAGATCTTTGTGAGAACCTAACAGGTCATAGTCGGAATGGTATTTCCAATTCAGATGGTCTACATAAAGCACAGAAACTAAGATTTTCAATAAAAATTAGCAAGAATAAACTGGCACTGTTTTTCCACTTCTCTGCTACACTGAATATCCACAGCATTGTTTCCTCAGTCAAGATTATCTTTTTCCCTCAAATGAGTGTACATTGGTTCACATTTCCATAATATTTCTCTCCCATCCCCTTCCCAGCACATGGAGAGAGGACCAGCAGAAGCCCAGCACCTCGAATCTTCAGAGATCTGCTTTTTCTTGATGGACTTAGTGGTGAATGCCTCTTAGCTAACTCTCTTCAGAGCAGGAAATTGGCTGGGTTTGGAATCTCATGAGTTGATTCACCACAGAAGATTAAGCATTCAGAAGAGTGACCTTTTTCCTCTCTAACAGAGGGACTAAAGTAGAAAAAAGGAGGGAACATCCTGGTTCTTCAGAGATGCTGGTCCTTAGCCTGATTGCAAAAAAAATATTCTGTATCCCAATTTTTCAGTGATTAATGAGGTACTAGATTTGACTGGTACTTATCAATTACGGAAATTTCAATTATACAGAATATGCAATTTGCATTTTTCACAATGCAGCTATACAATTAAGCAAAGCTAAAGATTAAGCACAGATTTTTAAGTAAACTTAATTTTCTAGTTTTAATACAAGAATTCACTCTTGCATGAATTGCTCAGAAATGTTAGCAATAAAACACTGAAGTAAATCTGCCAAGGATTTGTTGGGATTCCTTTTAATAACTGTCAATTTGGTTTGCTCTCTGAGCCTGTAAGGCAATATAGAGTTACCATCTTCTGTTCTCAATAACCACTTGCAAACCTCAACATTCATTTATTTGTTTCTAATATTGATTCCAGTAGACAGAACTACAAAACGGTGCAATGATTACATACTCTTAAGCCAAATTTACAACGATGTTGCGATGTGTAACACACCATATCCACTTACAAAGGTCCATCAAGTCATTGTCCACTTTTATCAGTCTCATTTGACTCCCTATGGCATTCAATCACAGATTTAATGCATCATGATCCATTCTGAAGTACAAAATATTATCAGCAGAGATGAACCTGATTTAAGGCTTTAAGTGGAAAACATTGGAGCTATCATTCTTTCAAGTTAATTGAATGATCAAATCCACAGTTAGCTGGTTGCAAATCTGTGCTACTGCCCAAAAAACCTTGTTCTACTCTCTTCTCATCCTCACCTTACCACTTGTGCCCTACCTGATGACAAGATCAAGAGAGTGGTTCCAGCAGAAACAAAACTGATCGAAGTAAACTAGTTTTCACCCCTGAATCACAACCTTGGATGTATTATTAGACAGTTCTTTCTACTTATTAGGCACAGTATTTATTTCACAGCCAAAGCTAAGGGCATGGGGAGCAAAGCCTGCAGAAGCAAGTAGTAGTAGTAGTACTTGACAGAGTAGAGACACTTAAATCTGGTCAACACAGAAACAAGACTGAAATTAAGTGTTAATGGAAAACTTCAAATAAAGTGCAAAACAACACAAATCATTCACAAGAATGATTTCTAAACTGATGAATTGATTGAAATGGTGCAGTTAGGGATTTTATTTGCAGGAAAGTATTTAAGCAGAAAACAACCTTCATTTAAATTTTAAATTAATACCTATTTTTATAGAACTCTCCTGCCCGAAAACTGAGAAGTATCTCAAATACTTTACAACAGCAGAAAAAAACCCTCTAAATTGTGTAGATTTTAGATCACCTTAAACAAACACATCTACCCAATCCCAAAACCACATGATAAAATTTAACAAAAAACATCCAACCACAATCAAACGAAAACCAATCACAACCCAGACCAATAATTTTGCTTGTATTCTTTAGTGAATATACATACAGGTTATTTTTCCGTTTCCCTAAAAAACTCAGCAACCTCACAGTTAATATTCAACTAGATAGAACTGACAAGGTTTTCACAGAATGAAAATAACTCCTGACTGAATGCCTAAGAAGATTACTGAATGCCTAAGAAGCCAAAAGCTCTAGAGGAAAAAAAAATGTGCGAACTAATCAATGCTGAATATGCTTAAATGAGGCTAAAAGAAGTAGGGACTGTTTGTCGGAACAGAGGTTTGATTTTTCTGAAGTGAAGGGAGCTGGGAGAAGGTTGGGGAATTCACAAGCTTGCCTTAAAATGTAGCAAAAGATAATATTGACAGGGAAATGTGCCATAAGAGAATTTATTTGTGGTGGACAGACAACATTTGACCAGGTTTTCAATAGGCTTATTTTACAAGTATACCCTTCTTCCAAGAGTATGACTTTGCACATTTTGCACAAAAAGAAAATTCAGTGGTAAAAGTAAAAAAATTAGGGCCTCAAATCTTCAGCCTAATTCTACAAAGGACCATAGAGATGTGGCCATCTTGAAGGTTAGAGAGCACAACCAATTTAAAACACTAGCCTCATGCTTGAAACTAAATAGTTTTGTGCTCTCAGGGGCCACAAGAACAAGAATGGTTTCCTTCCCGTGCAATGCCAGCACAAACTGCAGCATTGTGTACACCAGATGTAAGCTGGTGGCCTGCAGGACACATCTGGCATCTGGCAGTTACCCACTTTTTTAAGCCTCAGCCCACATCCCACCGGCATTGCAAAAGCCAGTTCCTTTGGCAGATTACAGCTGGTGCCACTGCCAGTAACTGCTGTCACTGCACCCCTGCCACAGCCACTGCCAACGGTTGGTTGGCAACAGTACCAGCAACACATCCAGAGAACAAACATGAGCACAGAGCAGGTACCAGAGATATTCCAAGACACTTCACTCCAGCACCTAAACACTTTTAAACTTTGCACATCTGCTTTAGGTCATTACTCAGAATCATCATCCTTCACACAAAGGAAAAAAAACATCCTTTTTCTTAGAACCACTTGCAATTTATAGTTCCTGTACTGTGTGGAGCATGACAAATAAATGTGATCATCTTACTGCACTCACCTTTCTTGTTAGCAGACTTTTGCGCCTCATTCCACAGGCCTCCAGCTGGAGTCGCCCCCGCAATGCCAGCTCAATTAACATACAGCCACGCAATCCTGAGGAGATGCAATCATTCCAGAACGATGTGTAACCCTGTGAAGAACGAAAGACAGTAAGATATCTCCGTCTCCACCTGAAAGCAAACACAGAAAGGGCCTTGCTGTGTTCTCTAAGCAGTTCTCCTGCTTTCACACTTTTGAAGTGGCATCACTAGTCACTATCACTCCTGCCCTGAAAACATGAAAGAGAAACAGTCTCATCCTCTTTAGTTTAGACACTCAGTCTCAGCCTTGTGAAGAACTGGGAATCCTCACGAAAACGATACAGAATGAAAGAGGGTGATACCAGGAACTGTGAGGTATGAAGTGTAGTTTTATACACAGTCAAAATAAACTTACGATATTTTTAAGACATCAAGCATTTGGCATTACTGACATTATGTGACTTTATGAGTGACCAAGAAACATTAACATGACTTTACATGCATAAACAACATGGCACTGAGAAAGCAATAATAAACTAAAAATGGATATTAAGTTAACTATGGAGTATACTGAAAAACAAAACCATGGCAATCAGCACAAATCACAGAACAGATTCATTTGGCTTGAACACAGTAAACTAAAAGACAAAAGCTTTCAAAGAAATATTTATAACAGCTACTGTTTTGTCATTCAAATCCTTTGAAAACATGTGCTTTTACAGCTTGAAGCATAGTTCTTATACAAACTACAAAACTGCATACCACATTTATTCTGCAAAGCACACCACACCTACCGTAATTTATCTTTGATTCTTCATTGACAGCTGTCTGTTTAAATGGCAAACAGACCACTTGACCCAACAGTTATGACCAAAAAAAAATCTTACAAAAAGAATTCTCTTTTATATGGAGTAGCCAACAACATTCTTGCATGTTTTTTAATATTTTAGTACCTAAGACAAGAAAAATAATTCAGAAATGTTCTGTGAAATGTTTGAAATTATTCATAAAGATCTTTCCAAAGTCCTCTAGTGAAGCACTTCTGAAAACGCCAGCTTTGGGATACTTCAGAGAAAGGTGCTGTGCACAAGAAAAGGTGGGGGAAAAGCAGAAGACAGCTCTCTGTTTCATAAATTTGTCTTAATCAATAGCTTAAATCAAGAGCAAGTCAATCTTATTACTTTTGCAGACAAAAGCTGCCAATGTATAAAGATATAAAATGTACATACTCTCCACTAAATTTACAAACCAGTCTCTAACTAATGCCATAAATTACAGATTCCCAAGAACATAAGAATACTTGTTTCAATTTTGCACATAGCTATTTTCAAGATATAATATTTTGTATTATAAAGATGACCAATACTTACAAAAAGTCTACAAAATCTCTAAGGTAATTATGGAATCTCTAAGGTAATTAAGGAAATAGGTCCCATATATTTATTTAAAACACCACAAATATGAGTTTGGAAAGGCATTTGAGAAGATACCTAATCAGCCTTATACTCTAGAGCTGTTACTTTGCTAGTATCAGCTACCCCTATAATGCTGTTCTGCAATTAAGATTTTGGTTGGCACCAGACATTTTTGCCAAATGACACACATGATAAAGTGCAGTATTTGCTTGAGCGGGAAGAGATATGACTCCCACATTTTATTTCCAATCAGTCTCTTTACATAATAATTTCTGAAGTCAGACAATACACACACAAACTAAAAATCTACGGCACAAACTCACAGGCACAATAAATTTACCCTTCTCTGTATTCATAGAAAGTTTCATATTGTTATGCAAACAATTTAAGTGCTGATGCTTTTTCCCTTTTTTAAGCAATAAAAGCTGAATTTTTTTTTAATTACTATTTTTCAATGAAGTGACATTAACTATACCTCTATCAGCACCAATTACCAGATGTAAACTCCTCTGCTGCAGTAGTTAACATGGGTGGCCATAGGCCGACAGCTGCAGAGAAATACAGGCTCATAAGGTAATTTAGGTCAAAAGTGACCACACGAGTCTCTAGTCCTACCTCCTGCTGCACGCAGGTTCAGTTATGAAGTCAGGTCAAGTTGGATGAAGACTACAGTTTTTAAACAATCAATCCTGAAAAACAGCTCAAAAAGACTACATCATAAATGGAGCTGCTTGTTTTTGTGGGTTAGATGACAGTGAAGTCATGAGAATGTATCCTGTTGCCACTATCTTCCTAGTTTTCTTCTGCCCCCCAGGCTCAAAGTTCACAGGTAATCCTCTAGAGAAGGAATATGATATTTCCACACACAGAAATTGCACAGCTATTAACAGAGTTAGGAAAGAGATTCTTTTCAATCCATTAAACTGATCTTTCCAGGTTGTTCTGGTAGATGAACTGGTCAGTTTTACCTACTGCAAAGATACCAGACAATCGAAGGAACCTTCACAGAATATCAGTTTAGCACACAACAGTCTAACTAAATCATCCTTTAAATTAGCTTGATCCTCCTGAAGTAACTAGAACTGAATGGAAGACACTTATCTTTGACATTCCAAACACCCACCACTTTAAATGGCATATAGCATAACTAGAAAAGGTGCACAAAAGAGAACCAAAGGGGTGGAGATTAATAATTTCTGGAGAGGTGGAATTGCAACATAGAATAATGTAGTATTTTTAAAGGAAACAAGGGTTAAAAGACAATAAACAAAGCTAGCTCACAGATTAGGAGTCAGTAGCCAATTTCTTTTCTGTTTTTCCATTCAATTGTTTTAACAGGAAGGTAGAAATTTCTTTTTAAATCCTTTAAAAAACAAGATCAATAATGAAGTTTGACAGACAGAAATGAATCTGTAAACCACACGTGGACCAGGATGAAGTCAATGTTCACTGAGGGAATTGTCATCCTGGCCCCACCCTCTCCTGAATGTGACCTGGCCACTTCTCATTACAGCATATGTAACAAGACAGGGATGCAATTTTTAAAACTGTTTATTTATTCCAAATTCTTAGCAGTCTCAAAAGACTTGACTGAATATCAAACACCACTACTCAGAAATGCAACTCATTCTACTATTTAATGCTCTTAAACAGCACTAGTTTTCTCACAATAAAATATCAAGTATTTTTACTTTATCCATCCTCCTGCAAGTCTTATAGCTTTATAAACTTTTTAACTCAAAGAAATACTTACTTCATTAAAGTTGCTAAGCAGCAGGGGGTAAGACTTACAAAGCAGATTATTTTTATCAGATAGCAATCACACTAGAATAGCACTTTAAGCTATGAATAGCTTGCAAGACAAAATTTTAAATCTACAATGACTCAAAGATCAAAAGACTGTTTACAACTGTCATGTTTATTTACACAAACACAGCACAAAAGCATTTGACCTAGAAACTTTCAGCTAAAAACTAGTTTTTATGCTAGACAAGCATAAAGGAAAATAAGAATAAAGTTTATACCAAATACTTGTCACCATATTAACTTTGAAAGCTCGGACTTTCCACCCAGGTATGGCAAAGCACAGAGCGGGGACCAAGATCTTCTTTCCAGTTTAAGAATAAGTTTTGATATCCATGTTCATTAGGCCATTTCTTTCCCTCTGGCATTTTTCCGCTTTGTCCTATTCCCTTGCCTTTTACCCACTTCCAGCTCACACAGGTATTCCTGTTCAGTTATTCATTAATCACTTGAAACTCTCATCTACTAAACAGTCCACTGTATAACAAAGGTCAATTACCAAAACTACCTTACTTTCCACTTCCTGCTTCTACTTAGTCTCTTTAGAGCCATTAAGATACTTGACAGATTTTAAAATTCAAAAGGTTGATCCAATTTTTTCTTCTTTAAAAAAGATTGCTAACACACTATCTCTGATCCAACAGGGCACTGCAGCCATGATGACTATCATTTCATAAGTATGTAAAAAAATCAGAAAAGAGAAACATGATGAGATGTGACTGAAGATACTTGGTCCTAAATATGTTAGTGATTTCGAAACTTCCCAATCATTTCACTTAGGCACAAAACAGCCAACCTTCACAGAGCAATGACTCTCACACCTTCCAGGCTATTGTCACACTAACTCTATTTGAAACAAAAAATAACTAAAACAAACAAACAAAACCCAAACAACTAACAGAAAGACCCTGCTGAATAAACATCACTATATTCTGTTTCCCAAGTGCAATTGAAAGTTACCCAGCAGTAACAGTGCAAAAAATGCAATTAAGGTGTAGATGTCATTTTATGTTTATGTAGACAGAAGTAATTCCTAATGGATTACAAAGTTAAAAAGAAAAGAAAAAAGAGAAAAGAAAAAACTTTCTCAATAAACATAGAACAAAATACTCAGAAAAGACTGGGTAACCTTTTACTCATGAACACTTTGTTTTATATGTCAGAGTTGCTAAAAATCTATTCCCATTACAGAAATATATACTGTCTCTTCACTTCTTCAGTTAACTCAGAATAGGTGAACAGCAGTTCTACTACACCTGGCACAAGAAAAGTGAAGAGAAAAAAATCCATGAAAATACCTCAGATTCAAGAGAAAGGAAAGAATAACGCTTGCAGAGTTACAAATCCGAGGCTTCAAAATACACACATGGTAATATAAATAAATATGATGTGTTTAACTCATGTGGTTAAGGGCAGCCGTTTACAGAACTCAGACTGTAGCTGCCAATGCATTCTAAACTAAGAAGTCTCAATCCATTGCAGATTACTTTGCAGATCACAGGGCCGTTGCAACTGAAAATCAACTTCTTTTAAAAATGCACTATAAAGTCATATAATGGTATGTGAAGATAACTTGTGGATTACTGACATCTACTCACCAAAAAAATTAAGTATTTCTTTATTTTGGTATGACAGGCCTTGCAGGCCCATCCCCAGATCCACACAGCCTCATATTTAGTATCACACATCAGTGTTAGGTTGAAGTTTCGGCCCTGACTCAGACTCAATTTACATTTATGAAGAACCACAACAGAAGTTTCTCTGGGATAATGCACATAACACTGCTCAGTCTATGCTTCTCTTACTAAAAGCCTTTTCGTTTTACATTCAAATTTAATAGTACTCCTTAGACCCTCACCTAGCACCCTTAACCAAAACACAAAACTAAAACAGCTATAGGAAACAACTGAAACAAACCAAACAACTGAAGGGAACTTCTAAAGAAGAAACATTACTACAGCTACCCAAATCCCTGAATTCCTGTTCTCAGGAAATTCCAAATTTTTCTTTTATGAAAGACACAAAAGGACTTTGAAATTTGGCAAATAATGTAATTTCTGAGCCTTCATGTACAGACAAAATAAATAAAACGTTGGTTAAACTCTTTCCAGCCATGTCAGCTCAAGGGAAGCTGGCCAACTAACAGAAAGAAGTGAACAATTACAACTCCCGAGGAGTTCGGTAGTCCCAGCTCTGAGGTAATACACCTTAATCTTGTCAGAAGACATCAAATCCTTAGCTTCTGGGTTTCTCATCTAGGAAACACAATCCAGGTTAAAGAAAGCTTTTACATTAGCAAACAATAAATTCTGAATTTACAGGTACTCTGGTCTCTATCAGAATATCATTTTAGGAAAAAAATTGCAACAAACTCTACCTAGATGATAAAAGAAGACTTCCCAAACTTGCTGGAGTTTGCTGTTACTTTCATTACTTCTGCATAGACACACTCACAAGCTCTGTTGGGGGTAGCAACATAAAACCTCTAAGACACAAAACTATTGGTTTGTTTATATGCAAACAATTGAGCTTTCCAAAACAGGTGTTTCTTCCTTGCTATCTATTCTTTCCAATGTGTGGCAGACTATTTTTATGTTGTCACAAATTACAAATAACAAACATACTGGAACATACTCCATGCTTGCTGGCATCAGGGGAAGTTACTGAGGACAATTATCTGCAGGTCCAATTAGGGGCCCTTGCCAAATACACATGCCAGAACAATAAATATACAGTCTGGAGACATATAAAACAGACAACGTTCAATTCTACTGTTCAGATGATCATAAGAGGAACTAGCTGTCAAGAGACATAAGCCTAAGATGGACTAACTGAAATGAATGTGGAACTTGGGAGAAAAACTTTTCAAAGTCAGTTCAGATCACTTGTAGGACGGGACAAGGTAAATTGGTATCCATTGGTATAAATTTTATATGAGCTGCTTTTCATTTCGAATAGCACAATTACCAAAGAGTCTACTTATATCTAACATTTACACAGCAGTGTCATGGAGCAAAAATGCATCTGCATGCTCACTGTGTGTAGTTAAGTCTGAGAAAGACTCATATATACATGTTCCATATACACACAAATTCAGATTTCTTTTATTAGAGGTACTAAGAGCAGCAGAGAGAAACACCAGGGGAAAAACAGCAGGGAAAAAAAAAGGACAAAATGGTACCCCAGTGTTCAACTACTTTCCCATCACAAGCAATTCTTGTGAATCACTACTTCTTACCTTGGAGAAATTCACTGAAGTTTAACTGACCTTTCAAGTCAATGTCACCACATGTCATTTTAGCCTTGCACAAAACCTTGCATGTAATTGGAGAAGATACGTCCTTCCCCATTTCTTCATTTTTAGCCATTTGAGGACTAAACCCAAGGAAGCAGTCCAAAGCCTGAACTGCTGCTGAAGACAAAGTATTTCTTCCTCCATGGAATCACACTGCTGTTTCTCTCCTGACTCCACAGCAGCATTTGTGTAGTCAGCCAGATGAGCAAGTGGTCTTTCTGAGAGCTAGTATCAAGTTCCCTCACCTGATTCACCACGAAGGCAAACTAATTTCAGAGACAGCGTGGAAAAGGAAAGGAATGTGGTTGGGACAGACGGCAAAATGTAACATCATCCCATTCCATGACAACTTACACTTCAATAGATAAACTGCATCCAAACCCTGAATAGTTTTTATAACCTGCATACTTTCAGCTAGAACTTAGTCTTTGGGGCAAAAAACAGGGGAAAAAATTTGTACATTATTGGGATACCTGTTCTGAAGCCATTCATGACCAAAATATGCTCAGAAAAGACAAAAAGCATAAAGCTTAAGGTATCATGCACTTTTTGTCATTACCTTCAGCTCCCCATTTTGGACTCCAGCAATGACTACCCTGATGATCATAAATTGGAAGTTATATTATTTAAATCTGACAAGACATATGACAATAGCATCCCTTTCTGATTCTCTGAAGCAACAGCAAGTTCTTTCAGAGGCGACTACTAGTCTATCATTAGCCAACACAAAGCACAGAAAGAACATAATATAAAATCATCATCTATCACCCATTTGAAATCTACCACAAAAGACAAGAAAGAAATTTATCCTGAAATAGAGGCTGCAGCAAGTCGTATTTCATAATGGACTTAATCACAATTGTGACAGAACTGTCAGTTTTTCAGTCAACGAGTTCCTCCCTGAAGTAGTAGTTTTGGGATAACAGAAAGACAGCTGTGGAGAACAGAAGGGAAAGGACTAACAGCATACACTGTCCAGGTGCTCTGTAGCAGGTGAAGAGTTATTAGAAACTGGTCTGCCAAGGTTTTCATGGCAGAGATGTCTGCTTCCTTCCCCCGTATCCTTTCTCCAATGTAATAATCGGTCACAAGCAACTTGACAACTCTAAATGCTTCGCAGTTATGACTGCTAGTGAAACAAACACCACCTAAAAGTATATCGATTTTAATGAAGAGTATGAGTGGAGTGAAAAGCATTGGGCTAACATATTCCCAAAAAAGACAACCACCATCCTAATACACTGCTTCCGTTATGTAGTCTCTCTACAACTACTAACATTACTTTAAAGTTTTGAAAGCACTTACATCACCTGAAGAACTTCCACAACACATCTCCTTAAAGCTGCTCCCAAATCCAAACAGGCGAAGTACAAAACATAAGCAGAACATATAGAGAAAGGATAACAACAGTTTTTGGTTTATTATAAATAATGTTTTAGCGTAGAATTTCAATTCATTCAAAATTGAGCAAAAGCCTAATTTTAAGCATTCCAAATGCATCTATCATCAGCATTCTTCTATAACAAAAACACTATGCACTGTTGGATTAAATGGAGATATCGGCTGATAGCACTAGGAGAGGACAAGCAACAGTATGGAGCATTGTCTTCTAACACCAACATATGATTCTGTTCCTGTCCTTTCTAGCTGAAGGTGAAAATACTGATTGGAACTGCTAATTGCAGAAAGATAAATGGTCTGACACCATTGCAGGTAAGTGAACCTCTTATTTGTGATAACACAATGACAAGCAGAAATCTCAGGCAAATCAAGGTCATAAATGAGCTACTGGGCAATAAAACAGAAATAAATTTACAGATTCTTTAGATATGAAAAACTGTTAAAAGTTAGTCATTTACTTAGGAACATCATTGCTCTATAAGGAACAACTAATACATTTCAGCATCTCTTGAATGGGTTTGGAGTCAGAAAGACTGATGCTATACATGCTTAATTTAATACTGAACATGTTTTACAAAGTATTTGTCCAACGAATTTGACACCTGACCTTCTCAGTCAAAAACTTCTATTACATAATTTTAGATTATCCCTAAGAAATAAGGAATCCTTTAAAAAAAAAAAAAAAAAAAAAGAAGTCTTTCTTTCCAGCATACTGTTACAAGAAGCTTCACAGCATAATAGCAGGCAAACTGGTCTGGTAACACAAGAACATGAAATTCAAAAAAATCCACAAACTTTTCCAAGTCTTCAACGACAAACAGAAATGCTGGTCAATACTAGAACTCCCCTTCTGCAGCCACCCAACATTTGTTCCACGACAGCTAGGTCCCTATACAGACTTCTGTGAACCTCTGATTCAGTTTTAGAAGCCTTAGATGGACTAAACATATAAAGCACCTTGAAGCCCAGTGAGACTCAGTCAAAAGTCTTTCTGTCAGCCTAACTAAAAATATTTATAAGAACATGGGGAAAGTGCAAACAACAGAAAACAATTACAGAAGACAAGGAAAAGGAAAAACTATTGCAGCGAAGACAGTCTGGGATGTCCACAATTACTTGAATTCTCAAGGTAAAAGTAGACTGCTCTCACCATAGGTATTTTATATGAACTGATCCATTTTCATATTCAGGAAACCAAAAAGATCTCCTCTTTTCTTTCCAATGCAGGTTACTGTAATTTATATCAACCTGAATGTAATCACAGCACAGAAGCTGCAGCAGGCAGTAAGTCTCAAGACAAGCTGACATAGTCAAAATATGACTATGACTCATTAATTCTTGCTTTCTAATACACATTCAATATATTCAGTTTATTAACTCTTAATAGCTATCAACTTATTACCCCTAAGAAAATCTCATACTCCATGACACTACAGTACTGCACAATGCCAGACAGACAAAAAGCCAAGCCCAGCTTCTCTGGCAGCATTCTTTGGCAAATAAATTTCTTCTGGAAAGGAACTGTGTGGCCTTAGCCCAAACTGAAAATAAAATGTTCAGGGTTAGGCTGTCTTGCTTGACTAACTCTTCAATAATAGTTTTGATCTTTTCTCCCGTCAATGGACTTATCAAACAAGAGAGACAAAAAATCTCCACAATTCTGGAATACAAGGATGATAGTTAAGCTGAGAACACATTCAATGTCTTTCCTCATGCTTTGATTCCAGGCAATCCTGAAACACAAAACTGAATTTTGGTTCAGATGACAACATGATTCAATAAAATTCTTAATTATTAGCAATTTACTAAAAGACAAACCTTCCATTTTCCTTACTAAATGGTTTTCACACCTGTCTGTCATATATTGTTTTTCACTGCTTCTACAGACCAATCTGTTTTAAAACGTTTGGTTAAAGACAGGACCCAGCTTCACTTGACATGAGTGCATTCAAAGAAGGCTATTTCCTATGTATTATATAGACAAACAACAGATTTAATAACCAAAATATAGAGTTTCATTTTTCAGTATCTCTAAAATGGGTAACAAAGGAATTTCAGATTCAGCAAAAGAAATAGCTGGAAAAAAACATTTTTAAGACATTTTGAAAACAAAATAATTTTAGGAGGCATTCACCCCTTTTACCAGTCATCTCTCAAAAATCATAGCATCATAACCTATCATATCCTGTATCCATAACCTCAGGTGGAAGGAAATGACAAGGATCATCAAGCCCAACTCCTGGCCCTACACAGGACAGCCCAAATAATCCTGCTATATGCCTGAGGCATTTCCAGAATCTCACTCCCACCCATATCCAGGGTTGCCCCCTTCCAACTGCAGAATCTGGCACTTGCCCTCATAAAACTTCATGTGGCTGGTGATATCCAACCCTCTGATTTATCAAGGTCCCTCTGCTGGGCCTCTATGACTTCCAGGGGTCAACAGCTCCTCTCAAGTTGGTGCCATCAGGAAACACAGTAATAATACTAAAAAGATAAAAACAAGATGCCCAAATCTTATAAATGCTAAAAAAGTATTCAAGTAAAACACTGCTTTAGGAATATTCTGGATTTTCTCATGTGTCAAAGGAAAAAAATTCAAACTTCAATCATCACGTGCAGTTCAAACAAACTGGATTCCTCTTCCCATTACATTAGATCTTTTTCCACCTATACCTATAGATAGCTCTTTCCTGCAAATCTGACCTTTCAATTAAACCACCACCTTCTCAACAAAGAAACTTGCAAGAAACATCTAATGACACATCCTAACCTAGGAAACTTTTGAAAATTAAGAAGAAAAAGTGAAGCCAGAATGCAGGAGTGTTTATTATTGGAATACTACAAGGCAAAGACTTTGATGTTTGACTCCAGTCCCTCTTGATTTCCTCTTTTCATGCAAATGAAATCATTAGCCATTTACTGGAACATAAATTGCACTCTAGTTATAAATAGAAGATAAGTTAGTGGGGGGAATCTCTGAAACGTTCTGACAGTCAAACATAGAAGTATTTCAGGAAAGCATGCTTACATATTCTACAAAGCACGGTATTCTTGACAAGGAACTTGTCAGGTATTTGACTAACCTGCCACTGCATTTAGGAATAAATAACACACAGTAACTGCTGTCAGGCACTGAAAGCACTAAAGCCAAATTTTACTGCGTATGTTTGCAAGCACGTACACATGCATATGCTACACAGGCACATCTCTCATTAAAATGAAGGTAATAAAAAACCCTAAATTTGCTAAAGAGGAGGCAACTAGGGCACACACACTGCTGAACCCTTAAGAGACCTCTGATTAAATCAACATTTAACAGTCTCACTGCTCATTTAGAAATTAAAAGACAAACTTAGAAGCCTAACTTTCTTCATGATTAACTGCATACACTAACAGATAATGATTTCAAATATTTGCATGACTCTTGCAAAGCCACCTTCCATCAGTGTATAATCTCTATTCTCCATATTGGTGCAAAATTAAGACGTAATTAGTTTGATCGTTAACCTTTGATTTCAACAAACTGACGTCTAGTCTACCTCCTATTGCCACTGAACATAAAATCTGGTATTTATACGAAAGAAATGTTTAATTAGAATTTAGTGTCCTCTACTGCTGGGCTGAGCTGGGATGGCAGCTAAGTCCCACATAACTGTTCCCTCAGTCACTTTGGCATGGATAGAAGAGAAAAGGAAGACCTTAAGTGAAAAAACAAAAGTAAGTGATGCCAAGCACTTGCTTACCACGTCCCACAAGCAGACTGATGCCCAAGTGGTCCCCTGGCCATGACCACCTACCCAGCTCTCTCCACTCTCTTTTTATTGCTCACCCTGGCACTGCACAGCCCAGGGTACCCCTCTGGTCAGCTGGGGTCTGCTGTCCTGGCTGTCCCCCCTTCTAGCCTCTTGCATCCCCCACAGAAGGGGTGGGCAGAGTGAGAAACAGCAATGGCCTTCAGGCTGTGCAAACACTGCTCAGCAACAGAAAACACAGGGTGCATGCTATCACCACTGTTTTGTGTTATCAACATTGTTTTGGTCAAAAATAAAAAACTTGGCAACATACCGGCTGCTATGACGAAAATTAGCTCTATCCCAGAAAGGTCCAGTACGCTCCTCTTCAAAACAATAGGAAAATCCTGAATCTAGTATGTCTATCTAATACAGATAAAGTAGCCTTACAGCCTAAAGCAGCCTTATAGACTAAGAGGTATAGGTTTCACTAACTTTGACTAACTAGGCCACATTGATTAAAATTATAATTCCATCCTCCAGGTTTATAATTACAGTGCATCTACAGCCGAATAAAACATTTACCCGTCCCCTCTCTACCTTTTCTTTTACAGCAGCCACAATTAAAAACAGTGTGTAACACTGTATTATTTCAAACTGAGGAGGTGCACAATGTTTAATTTTGAATAGTCTATATTTCGTCATTAATGTGGATGGAATTCTAGAGTCATGTTTTGGGTCTTTAAAAAGCTGTGTACATAAGGGAGACAGATTCCTCTGTTCTTAAGCCAAATCTCATCTATCTTCCTTTCAGGTCTTTTCAGAACAGCTTCTAGCTCCTCACTTATTTTGCTTTTCCAGGTGCAAACAATTTTCAAGAAACAGAGTACCTCACAATAATGCCATGTCTATATCTTTGTTATGAGGTTAAATAAAAAGTCCACCCACTGCACTGTTCTCACACTGAAAGGAACAATTCCTCCATTTAGCATTTAATATATATTAACTGTAAACTGAAAGTCTCAGCCATGGTTCGCAGAAGCTGCTAAAGCAGGAGTTCCATTTAAATATCCAGCTCAGGCAATGTAGTTGCAGTTTGCCCTTCCTGAGTGATCAGTACAGACAGAATATCCACCTGACATTTGCCTCAAGCTACACAATGAGTGTCATATACCTGCCTTGGTCACCGTGCACTGCAGAAGACAGAATACTGAAATTACAACACAGTACACACAGAATGCTTCTCTCGTGGTATAGACTGCCCAGTGTGGAAGTGTCCCAGTAAAATCAAGTGTCTGTTGAAACAAAAAAACAACAAAAAAAGAAAACAAACCACAAAAATAAGACAAAACAAAAAAAAAAAGTGCAATGTGCTGTGCTGTACAAGAATGACACGTTAAATACAAATCTCCTGGTAAAAACCATGTACAGAAGATGTCTGGCAGCTAAGGGCTCTAAATAACACAACTACATAATGCTATCGAGTAAGACCATAAAGGCAGATGACTAGAAAGTATATAGCAAAAAGCAGCTTACAAGTGCTTAAAAGAGTATCTGCAACAGAAATTTATGCAAAAAGCCTGACAACTAATTTCCCAGTGTGATAAATAAATCCTGTAACATCCACAAATAAAAAGTGAGTTTTTAATGTAACACCTCTCCCATTATAAAGACCTAGATTGTAGGGTGTGTTATCTCAATGGTCCGTCACAAACACGGGAAGAAAAAAAGAAGAAAAAAAAGGGTGAAACACAGCAGTTTGGCTATAGGTTGTACCGGGAGAGGTGGGAAAGACTTGGCACACACAGTTCTAGTTCACACTCTGACCAACAGCACAGTGATTTTGTCCTGCTACTCATTTGTGCTCCTACTCATCCAGGTTTACATACTTGGAGGAAGAGAGCAGTTGAGAACTATTTTATGTGCAATCTCATAATTCTTATGTCTGAAAAGCACATGTGAAATCATTCTGCAGTAACATTTTATCAATATTTCTGAGAGAAAGCAAGTTACTGAAAATTATCTAAGACCTGTTTGCAAGCCAGAAAAACAAAAACAATTAAAAGTAGCTCATGGTTAGTTAACTAATCATTTTCTTCTTTTACTAAAACTTATGAAAAAATGGACTGAAAATGTTGTGCAGAGGAAACCAAGCCACACATTTACTCCAGACTAGCTTCCCCTTTTCCCAGCAATGCAATACAGAGATGAGTATGTGCTGCAGTAATTATTTGATCTGTAAGAAAGTGATTTTTAAATACACCGTCTGCAATACTTAGTCTGGTCAATGTACCCTTGCAAAGAAGTCCACTACATGAACCTTGCCTAATTAAAATAAATGCCATCTATATAGCAATATATGTTATCTACATTAGGATCAAAGAACACCTGAAAAAATACACTACTTCTTTAATATAAAAAATTATTATCAGTTTCATGGTTATTTCTCTTCTAACAGTAAAGAGCAAAACTTTCTTATATATATATACTTATTTCAAAGTGTTTAATAAAAGCAGCTTGCTAAAGGGAGAGGAAAAATATTTATGGTGTGTTTTTAAGAGTGCTCAAGTTAAAGCTTCGTTTAAGAGCACTTAAAAAAATGGAAAGCACTGCTAAAAAGGCTCTGACAATATTTTTGTCTTTGCCCTACACCAGACAGTTTGCCATAAAAAACAGACTTTGCCACACTCAAAGTTACCCATAGGAAAATAATCTAGATTACAGATTAAGTATGCTATGAAAGCAGGGATAACCACACCACCTGCATGCAAATGACTCAAAATCAGCATGCCCTCAAAAGAGCCCAAAAGCAGGATTTACCCAGTAAAGAGGCACTTTACTCATCTTGTAGCAAAGAGAATTGGGGTACTCCTCCTCCTACACCTCCTATCTTCTAGTCTGTAATTTATCTATAGACATGAAATAAAAAAATAAAAAAGACCCAAAAGGTAGGCAACTATGAAAGACAGAATTTTTCACCACAGACATTACACACTTCGTTGCTATTAGGCCCTGAACATTTGAGAAAAAGCATGTCTTTGTCCAGGTTTCAACACATTCATACATCACTCTTCAACTGCAATGTGAATGAATTCCCAGTAGACGTCTCTTCCAGTTACACTTGTTTGTCTCAGAAATTTTCCAGCAAAACTCGGGCGCTTCTACTTGGGCGCTGCTAAGCTGACATTCAGCCTCTTGCTGAAACTGTCTTCATGAGATGAAAAAAGACTAAAAGGATATAAAGAAGACATTTCAAAACCTTTTAATTTCTTAAAAAGACAAATCTCCTCAAGACCTCTGCATCACAGTATCCGTTTTACGAAGTCAAATCTTAAGAGCAGGAAAAACACCACCCACATGTTGAGTATTTTCAAAATTCCTATGTAACCTTCCACACAAGTACCTTTAGGATTAAAATATAAAATTCAGAAACCAATTGAGACGCTCATAGTTGTAAAAATAATAAAGAAACTACATTTTAATACTAATCAGATCAATATAAAATAGCCCACCTGAAGCAGACACACTAGTTCCCTAACAGTTTATTTCAATACAGTGAAAAATATCCTAAGTTGGAGACCTTCATGTGACCTATTTGGACACAAAGCCATGCTGCAAAACCAAATTTTCAGCAATAAATTAAATTTTTGAAGGCCAAACATAAGCAACAAAGATCCAGGATAACTTCTGTACCTAATGAAGTGATTTAACATTACTTCACTCTCACAAATGACATTTTAGTCTTCAGCTAAGAAAGGGTAAAAAATATAAGAAATATTTAATGTTGCAGTAGACCGCAGCAGCCAGGTATTTTTCAGCACACTTCACATGAGTATTCTTACAGCAAGTGATGAATTAGTTACAGATCAAATAAACATTTTATCTTGGTGGGTGCCAGGTCTCACTAGCTGCTTCAATTTGTTTAGTTGTGGCAATTGTACAGAGGATAAAAGCAGCTGAATGCACTGCTATTATTTAAATAGATTCCAAACAAATACCAAAATAAAAATTTTAAAAGGAGAAAAAACCAACCAACCAAACCTACAACTAGAAGAAAACCTACAAGGATGAAACACAGTGGATCAAGTTACATACGACCACCTGACATCCTCTCCATTTTTATGGGACTGAATTACAAGACACCAGGAATGAAACGGCTACCCTGTACTCTTCTCTCAGCTATAATTTTTAGGTTAGAATATGACTTCCAATATTTATCACTCCCTTCTTTTGCTTCAGTGGTTCTACATCACAACTCCCTTTCGCTGTGGCTTTGACCTCTCCTACTGATGCCTGGAAAGGCTGACCTGGAACAGAGACTAGACAAAGCAAAAGGAATAAAATAGGTATTTATTGAAAGGATACACTTTGGGCAGTGCAAGAGCCCAGCCAGGGCTACACCCAAACCAAATCCAATATAGATCTCAGTCACAAGTTTTTACACTTTTATAAGTTTTGGATCATCTACATATTGGGGTCAATTATCCAACCACAGTCCCAGGCTATGGAAGATCAGCCCCCTTGCTTGCCTCCTTTCCCTTGCCATTGTTTATGCTCTTTGGATACCGGTTGTCCTTGATTCTCTGGCTGGGAAAGGATTGTTTTGTCTAACTACCCTGTGAAGATAACTTACTAACAACTAATATGAAGTTTTAGAGTTACACACTAAGCAGCTGAAATTCTGAAAAATATAAAAGCTGAAACCCAAGGCATCTCTATTACAATACCAGTGTTTCACCTAACACAGCACTGGTTTACTTCAGTGCATGCTTTTCATTCCTATAGCAACTGGCTATTGCTCTGCTTTAAATGGATGAACCTGGCTCTCTTTTGCAGACATGTTTCTGAAGGATTTCCAAATACATACAGTATTTCCAAATACATATTGTGATGGCTCCCTGAAAAATTTTAGTAATGTATTTCCTTCCAGTTATCACCTGCTCCTCCAAGGACACCACATCTGTCATGTCATGCAAGCATGTACATATTCAGCACATATCCCTTATAACTTATCTTGAATTCGGAATACAGAAATAGTTACATGTTACAGAACATACAGATTGAAGAAGAACTGTTGGTGGAAAAGAGCAACCAGAACACATTAGGTACAACTTAATTAGGCCAAACTGGTGGGGGACCCAACATTAACAAACAAAAAAGGCCATGTCCAAGAAGCAATTACAAATGCAGTTAATTGTGTTTAGACATCAGGAATAGAATTATGGGGTGGTGTGCTTGTTGCCAGGAATTCCCGTCACTGAATCCATACTGAAGTGGCATCCAGACAACGCAAAAGTCCTGCTGTGGTTGTTTATAACCATCACACCACTGTGAAAACAGGACTCATATGAGTATCTAACAATCTCCTGGAAACACTGAACTCATCAATGCATCACTAAATGCATCTTCCTGAAAAACTGTTTACTAATAGAAAAGACTCTTCCATGTACACTTAGAAATGAGAAAGGTAGCTCTGTACACGAGGCATTTTGTATACAATTTACACAAAGTTAAGCCACATCCCCTAGTGTTTAAAATTACTTAAAAAATCTGAAAGCTATCTTATCAATGCATGTATCAGTGAGTGTTCTGAGAAAGAAGCAATTTTTAGGGAAACATGCTCTTCGGCAAAACAGAGTCCTTGTTTTTATATTTTTTATTTATATGATCTTTGGCCAATCCAGTCTACTTTTTGTATTTTTTTTTCTTATTTTAAAGTAAACATTAAATTGCTTTATCCTGTTGGAATAAACAGGAAGGATATTCTCAGCTTTAAATTTACAGGCTTTCAATCAAGCTTGTATCTTGTAAACTTGCCTTTGCCTGTCCCTTAGACTTCATACAGTTTCACAATTACGCTTCACAGACCTTATATTGCTCTTCTTTTCTTCTCTCTTGAGAAAGTCTTACTCAAATGCTACAGTAAATCAGTTCTACTGTTGTAGAAAAACATTTCCAGATGTGTAAAGTAAGTTAGTTCTGCTTACTTGTCATTAGAACAACAGAAAACAAAAAATATTCATATTGGAAAATATGCCCATAGTTTTATTTCAAATTTTGGAAGGAAAACACATGACAAATGTACCCTGTACACAGAGGCACAAGCAGGCCCAAAACCAAAGTCCAAATCCCAATGCTTCATGTCTAACAAAGCTCACAAAGAGGGTATGCTACAGCTCCTGCATTTAAGCCCCCTGCCCTAGAAATGACATTATAATTCTTTTTGTCTGATGTCTCCACTGCAAAATCCCAGGGGAGTTACAGATAGCCATGCCACTGTGACCATTCAGTTCCTTTTTCTATACAAAGGAATATTAGATCACCTGCAACGTATGCCAGTGCTGTGTTTAACAAAGTCAGATAATTTATAACTTTGATGCACACCATTGCAAAGGTAGACTTTTAGACCCTATGTTAACTATTGCCTTATGATACACCACAAAGGTTGTGCCTATTCCCTGGGCAGACACAATGCTGCCTACCTTGAAATCTTTACAGCATAATGCCTACCAATGTATCAGATTTAGCACACAATCCTGGTTAAAAAACAGGCTGAAAGATCACCCAGTTTATACCACCTTCCTCAAGGTAAGGTAACCTCAGCCAATCCTGCAAGCAATCATTCTTGCCACTCCTAACTGACTTTCCTGCAACTATTCAGGTGTGTAGAAAGAGAAATGCTCATATGCATTCAATTCAAAAAGCCTTCAATTTCACTCATACAAACAGAGATCACTATCTACTGAGATTATCAGGATGCCATGGCAAGGTCCACCTGAAAAAATGGGACTACAAGAATATGCTCTGAAACACAGTCTGAGAGAGAAATAAAATGCTATTGTAGCAGGTATATACACAGATCATAGAATCACAGAATAAGACAGGTTGGAAGGGACTCACAAGGATCATTGAGTCCAACTCCTGGCCCTGTACAGTGTCATTCCCAAGAGTCACACCATGTGCCCAAGACTACTGTTCAAACGATGCTTGAACTCAGTCAGGCTTGCTGATATGACATGTGTTAAAAAGCAAACGTTAATCAAGAAAATCACTCTTTATTCACTATCAAGCAGTAAATTTACTTTAGAAGCAATGCCCCGTCAAAGAACATATAACTTACCAGCTTCCTTCCCATATTATCTTGTTCTCCTGAACAGGCAGTTTCAAGAGACTTCTATTCAAATCAATGAACTGGATTAAATAATTTACTTGTCACACAAATTAAAAAACAAAAGCAAGTTTACTCGACAAAGTAAAAGAAAAGCTGGTTACTTAATCAAATCCATTCTATATCTCATATCTAAAATAAGGGTGTATTTACGCTTTAATCATATACCACATCAAATTAAACTGCTTCCCTGACAGAACTCTCATTCTGCAGTGTGTGTGCTTTCTCTAATAACTGCCTTTTTCAAATGAAAAAAAAATCCAACGCACTGGTGGAAATACACCTTCCTCAATGACTTACTCAGTATCATGGCAAACTATTCATGGCAATGAAATCAGTAAAAATATAGAATTAGATAATAATGCCTTTTTTTCCTTATTATTCACAGATCTTTTTTGTCATATAACTGTCCCTCTAATTTTAAGATATTTTTCACAGGCATTACTCTGAAAAATCTTAGTAGAAAAGGGCTGCTCAGTATCCTAGAGCACTTGAGAACCTCGTAAGTACCAGAGTTCTGTCTGATAAAACCCACGGGAGTAGAGAGATCTCCTGCATTAGAGCCATGGGTAAGCTGAAGGAGAATAAATGTGCCAGGTTCACCCAGGCCTTCAAGTCCAACGCTGGTCTGAAGACCTGGCCCCCATAGCCAGGTCCCAATCTTGTCCCAAGGCCTCTATATTCCCTCTCATACGTAATCATACGACAGCCCCTCCGCGAGCCCCACAACCAAAGGGCAGCACCACAAATTCTGCCGGGTTCCCCCTCCCCGAAATCCGTGCACCTTTTCCTCACCTCCTCCAAAACACCAAGCCTGTTCCAACCACACCACGTCCCCCAACCCCGCTGCCCCTAAGCCCACAGACACACTCACTCTGCAGCGCCCCTGGCCCCATCCCACCACCAGGCTCTTCTTCCTCATAGCATCCCCCAAAAACCGCAGTTCCCTCGGGCACCCCTTGCCCAGCGCCCGTGGTCGCACCTCACGGTCCTTGAGGCCCAGCAGTAGCACCTCCTCCATGAGGGTGAGCCGCGTTTCCTTGGAATCGCCCTTCTCGTCGTCGCCAGACTCGTCCCGGCGCCCTTCATCCTCGGGGCCGCCGCCGGCGCCCCGCTCCTTATCGGCGGCGGCGGCGCTGCGGGAGGCCTCGGTCCGGCGCTGCACCAGCCCGGAGCTGCGCTGGGTCAGGGAAGTCATGGTGGCGGGCAGACAGCGAGGCTCGGGCAGCGGCTGGGGGAGGGGGACGGGCCGGGCTGGAGCCGCTCCGCCCTAGGCGGCCCGGCCGGGGGCAGTCATGGGGAGCGGGCCGGTACCGGGGCGGCCGCGCTGGCGGCGGCGGCTCAATATGGCGGCGCGGGCTGATGTCAGCGGAGGATGTGGCAGCGGCGGGCGGGGCGGCGCCGGAAAGAACCCGCGGCTGAGGGAGCGCGGCCGTGCCCCGGGGCGGGCACTGCGCTGCCTTCGGGTGCAGGGCTGCCATTCCGCAAGCGGCTCCTTTACACGGCCGCCAGCCCGCTTGGCTTCGTACAATCACTAAAGTTGGAAGTAGCCCTTCGAGACAATCCAGTACAACCGTCTGCCCTGAACTGCCCCTGTAACCCCTAAACTACATCACCCAGCGCCGGATCCAGACGGCTCCTGACCTCCAGGGAGAGTGACTCCAGCACGTCCCTGGGCAGCCTGTTCCAATGACTGACCACTCGGGTTTAGGCACAAAGCAGTGTCCGAGG
>VXBI01007769.1:22551-71967 GCA_013397375.1 Toxostoma redivivum | reverse complement strand
TTAGCCACAAAGCCGGGTCCGAGTGCTGGGGCGGCCCCCCCAGCCCCCTTTCCCCCAGGGGAAAGCGTTCGGGGCCGGGTGGATGTGGCGATGAGCGGCCCGGGCTGGTGGAAGGTCAAGGTGCGGCCCAGGACCAGGGCAGTGACCCAGTGACCGTAGCTGGGGCTCGGCACCGGTGAGGCCGCGCCTCGAGTGTCCAGACAGCGCGGCTGGGCCCCCCGCAGGACACTGAGGAGCCAGCCCAGAGAAGGGCAATGGAGCTGGGGAAAGCTCTGGAGCACGGGTCTGTTATAAATGAGAGACAAAAGTCTCGATATTCAGCAAAATTTAGATTGCTTTATTTGATATAGACAGAGCAAGCAGCGCGCTGGGGAACCTGAGGGGTCACCGCCCACTCTACGCCCCGTCAAACCTTGGTTTGCAGCCTCTTCTTGAACTATGGTTTCTCGTTGTAATCAATAATTTTTGGTTTTTTGCTGTCATAATTTTGCCAGGTAAACAGTGGTGGTCGAATAAACATCCTTGCACAAATTCACAAAGCCTCTGGGCAATAATCGGTCACAGATAACCATCTGGTCCTTGTAGATAACCACCAAGAAGTTCTGAAAGTCTGGTCCTTGAGATAAGCAGTATTGATCAGACAAAGGCAGGAAGGGCTATTGGGAAGTCTATTTTACAAGCTGGTAGCCCGTACAACTTATTTGGAAAACATAACATAATATAACATAACATAACAAGGTGATTTTAAACAGGTGATTTTGATAATATAATTTCCTTTATCTAGTGTCCATGCTTTCCAACCCCAATGCTTTTGTGATTAACACAAATCTTTTATCAATTATCACTTTTATCAAGTGAAGAGCAGCTGAGGGAGCTGGGGGTGCTTGGAGAAAAGGAGGCTCAGGGGACACCTTATTACTCTACAACTCCCTGACAGGAGCCAGGTGTGGCCAGGTGGAAGTCAGCCTCTTGTCTTGACAGGATAAGATACAGCCTCAAGCTGTGCCAGAATAGGTTCAGGGTGAACATTAGGAAGCATTTCTTCACAGAAAAGGTGATTAGATATTGGCCTGGACTGCCTTGGGAGGTAGTGGAGTGATCATCCCTGGAGGTGTCTAAGGAAAGATTCAGTGCCATGGTCCTGTTGACACGGTTCTGTCACAGGTTGGACTCAAAGATCTCAAAGTGGTCTTTTCCAACCTCTTTGATCCTGTGATTCTCTATCCCTGTCCATAACAGAGGTTGGGAGCAAAATGATCTTTAAGGTCTCTTCCCACCCAAATTCTGTGATTCCATGTATACCCGTCAGGTGAACTCAGGTGAGGTCTCAACAGTTTTCACTTCAGATTTTGGAGATGGAGTCCTTCTGCATGTGCACACCAAAAACTCAAAAAAGTGCCTATCAAGGCTAAATCCCATGTAAGTTTTCAGGCTGTGTAATTTGTTGAAGAATAAAGGTGTTTATAGTATAGGCAAGGATGGCGTACACTTTTTAGTTCACAGTTAGAATATTAACCATATCAAGATACATAAATGCAAATACATGTAAAATAGGTATTTACTATATAAATAAAATATGTGAATAAATAGAGGGCTGTTTTTAGTGAATTGTTTGGTGTTTTAATTTGCTGTTGTTGTTTTGGGTTTTTTTTTTAACTGGACCTACTGAGCTAAACTGAGCTATTTAGCAAGAGCTCTGAGTCACTCTGGAAGTGACTTTAGCTTTCATTATTTTTCACACTCCCAGTTCTTGCAGCCCCTGCTGTTGTGACTCGGTGACAATTTGGTGCAGAATAAGAAAGAATAGCAGATGGACAATCCTGATCCCCAAAGGATCTGGATCGCTCATGCAAGTCTTTGCTGATTTTTCCTCTTCTGGTTTTGAGGCCTGCTGATTATTCACAATCCACTTACTGTGAAACATTCTTTTTTTTATCTTTCTGGGGTTTTTTGTTAATTAAAATGTCCTACTGTATCAGCTCAAATGCCAACCCAAAGCTGAAGGATATAGCATCACTTTTATTTTATCAAATTAACGTTTGCTCAAAGAAGAGACACCACAATAGCACTACAAGATGTATTTCCTGGAAATGTAATTTCTGAGCTGTAATTAAACTCAAACAGTTATTAATTTAGTCCTCTCTGAGAAACTCCTCAGGATATTTTCCTGAGGATTACAGTCCAGATTTCAGGGATGTAATTAACCTGGGTCATTCCCTTTGCCTTCTTTTAACATAGTCACTGTATTAGCTTTTTTCCTGTTCTTTGGAGCTCCCAAGGTTTCTTGAGAGTCATATTTAGGAATCAAAAAGAGGTTCCAGAAAGCTATTTCAAAAACCTGTGTGCAAGCTATCCTCACTTACTGATATAAATGACTTAGCTGTAGTGCTGCTGTTTAAATTTTTTTCAAAGGTACTGTTAATGGAAAGAATTTAATCTTTGTCAGGTCTGATAATATTTACCTATTTTCCCAGAATACAAAGCTATTTTTTTAACAGATTTTCTGATGGGACTGTTAACAATTTTTACATTTTACTTTAGGAATATTATTCACTTCAGTAAAATTGGTATAGGTTGCCTTGTACATACATTCAACTCACAATCAAGCATGACTTACTTTTTCTCTAATTCCTATCTTAAAGCAATTTTATTATCTCCATTTTTATCAGTAGAATGCACTGTTTGGGCTGTTACAATTATTTTCACTTTCCCACTAGATTACTCTGGCATTTCAGTACATTTTCATTTTGTCCTGATTGCATTTTGAAGGTTTGCTAATGGAATGTCCATTATCAGCTCATAATTTTGTTTGTTTGTTTGTTTTGTTGTTTTGGGATTTTTGTTTTGTTTTTGCTTTGAGGGAGGTTTTGGTGTTTTTATTGGTTTGTTTGTTTGTTTGTTTGTTTGTTTGTTTTTATCCTTTCCTGAAGGGCCTCAAAGGAGTCATCATAACTTTAAGTCTTGTAAAAATCACTCTTTAAAAATAGTTGCTAATTATATTATTATTTGCCCTCTTTTCTCTATTTTGTTACAAAAGCAAACAAATAAGGATCACTTATAGGTTAATAATTTTTTGTTGATCAAGTTCATTTCTATTATGTTGAGGTCTCCAGTGAAGCTCCTTATACTTAACAGTCACTTTTTTGACTTAGAAACTCGGGTGTTTGCACAAATTGAATGGTGTAATTTCAAACAAATATATTTCTTCATTATTAATTTCACTTCTGACTGATTAACTGATGAATATAAATGGAGAAGTTCAGCATGAATCAAATTAAGAATACATCTACTTGAATTTTGAGCCAATTAATTAAATATTTTTTACACCATTGCAACACCGATATATAAAACCAAAATCTGAATGAAAAAGATGGCAAACAAAAAATCTTTCAGCACATGATTTTGTTGTTGTTGATCCTTTCTACACAGCAGAGAGCTGCTATGCCAGAGAGAAGCACTCTCTGGATACTCACCCAGGAGAGCCTTTGTCACGACTTTCTTAACTGCAATTTATTTTACAGTGCCAAGCAGTCTTTGAAAAATATTTCTGAGTCCTGCATGGCTTTATCAGGAGTTCAGAAGACTGTAGCCCCCAACACTGCAATGTGTGGTTGATGTTGTTTGGGTTGTCACTGGGCATCGTGTTGGGTACAGACTCCCCTTCCTCCCCCATCCCAATGCCAGAGACCTGAAGCCCAAAATCTTCAAAACACTCTGTTAAGAAGTAATAATGCAAAAGGCTATTGTATATAAATAATTTTGTTCATCCTGCAGTAAACTGACTTTGTAATGCATCCTCTTTTATCCTTAAGCCCACCTCTGGCAGAATGCAGTCTTCTGAAGTAGCTAGGATATTTTTAATTGCTGCTAGCCAAGTGGGAGGTTGAAATAAAAGGGGAAGGAGCAAAGGCGTGAATCTGAGAGTCTTACTCTCTGTTGTGCTAGTTGCAGTTGCCATGATTTGCTTCTTCATGGAAGCAGGGACTACCTCAGTGATGTCAGCAGGAAAAATGAGTGGCAAACTGATTCCAAGTGTGTGTTGGGACATTAGGTCAGGAAAAGAGTAACTTTATTAAACACCTGAGGTAGTAGCTCACGTTCTTGTAATTACAAACAAGTGTTTCACAACTTGAACATCAGGAGCATGACACAGAGCTGGTTGAAGTGAGAAATAGCAGACATCTCAGCTTAACTGATTTGCCAGGCTCTGGAACTTCAGACACAAAGAGTGAATCCTACTGCTCCTGTCACAGTGTAATTACAAGATATAGGTGGGCAGATTTTCTCCTGAAGAACTGTTAGATTAATAGCATGTGCATGTTTTGAAGCTGCCAGCAAGAAAACAGGAATTGTTTTCCAGAAGAAGGCTGGCCCTGTTACGGCTCCGCCGTCCAGCAGTTTCACCAGTCAAGCTTGTTTACATTCCTGCCTGTGCCTTCCATTCCCTCCCAGTGAAAGTTTGACGCTCCCAATCAGGCCACTAAAAACAAGTCTCAGGTGGAGCCATGGCGTGAATCCCTGTGAAGATCTGACTTAAAAACAACAGCCAAGAAAAAGACCATGTTCCCCTCTATGGTTTCAGGAATCTGTTGACAGGGCAGTCTCACATATCAATCAGTGCTGAAGGAGTACTGTGCTGGAATACAAAGTATGGAAAACCAAGGACCAGGACCAAATGGTAACAGGAATTCCTTAAGGTCAGAAAGTCTTCAATACCATGTTGATTACTGACACGCTACTTGAATGCTAGACTAGATATTAACGCCAGCAAAGAATTGGAAACAAACTGTTGTGAGGTTTTTTCTATCAGTGTGATCTGCAAGAATGGGATTTTCATTGCCAAGAAGAATCAAGATGCTGAAAGGTACAGAATGATGAAAGAAGATCAGAGATGAGAGGCAAGTGAGCAGACCTGTTTGTGATATGTGGGAAGAAACCAGAGTCAATCATCAACTGACCCTAGAAGTTGTCTGGTACACAGTGATAATGTAATATGTAATATTACATAATATAATATTTTATCTGAGTTTCAGCTGCACCTGTTTTACTCATGCTGTTGTTTTGGTTGCTAAATAAATCCTTCAGTAGCCAGTGCAGACCAGCTGGGTTTTTCTTCCTGGTTTTAAGAAGGGATTTTCCAACACTAACAGCAAAATATTCTAAGTAAAAAACAATTACTGATGACTCTTTCTAGCTGTACAACAATCTCTCATTTGGCTCTTAATGCCCTAGTGTTTGGACATTGTTTAAATTGTCAATTTATAACACCAAAATTTGCCAATGTACCTTTTCCAATAGCCAGTTTTTAACCTTCTTCCTTAGGATAATTCAAGGACAATTTTCTATGCTTCTCAAAAAATTTTGTATTTAATTACTACTTTCAGCAGCATAAATGCCAGTGTTTAACACTGAGCTCATATAAAATCAAATGCAGACACTTAGTAATAAAATTTATCTTCAAAGGACTTTGAGTTAAGAACCAGCACATGCTGCTTTTAAGTTTTGTATCTACAGATACAATAAATTATGATTTTTAAGAAAAAGGCAGGCATGAGAAAGTGCTGTGCACATTTGTTCATTTAAGAAGTGGGTTTTTTTGAGTATTTCCAGATACTCTCATTTTCTTATCTCCAGGAGAGTTCAAATTATTGCTAGTTCCTGAAATCTTTGTATTGTAATAGCATCTTCCACCTTGTATCTGAGTGAAATTCTTCAGCAGAAGGATCTGTACTGGTTATTTTAATATTACAATTACAGTACTGAAATCATAAGGACAAAATTATCAGTCAAAGTGCTTTTTTGTAATTGAGATGTCTTTTCATTTCTACACAGGGATCCTGTTCAACCAGCATTCCTAGGAAAAATGTGCAGTTTTCTTGACAGATGTTCATTGTGCAAAATGAGTCTTATAAAACCTTCAGCAAAACTTTGGTATTTTGGCAAAATTTTAAATGTTTCATGCAGTGAATTTTTTACAAGTTCAGCTTTGAAAAACCTTTACTTCACATCCTAATGTAACAAATGCTTTACTATCTGTTCCTTGTAATGTATAAAAATACTCATCAACGGATTAAAAAATACATCAAGCCAGATGGTGCAAAGAAAATGTTTCCACAGAGTTGTAATTTACAAGATAAATAGTAATTAGAGCAGCATTCATGTTGTCTAAATAGAGAGTACTTGTGTGCATTCGGAGTGTGTGTAAAATAAATGTCGAATACTCTTGGTAGATTTACACCCTCTTGCTATGACCAAAGACCCATGCATAGAGAATCAAATAATGAGTGATAATTTTAGAACTGTAAATATGAGACAAACAGAGCCATGGGGTCAGTGAGGGAGGAAAGTACAGATTCCAGGAACTATTAGTCACATTAACTCAGAAAAGGTGTGTGAGCAGCTGGGAAATAGAGGAAAAACCTAGAAGCATGTGGTAGCAGCCATCTCTGAGCCTCAATAAAAATTGTTTTAAAGGAGATAAAGCTGCATTTCCAAGTTACCTTGCTCCTGAGAAATCAGCCAAGTGCATTACAGTCTCTGTGTTGCTCCTGGCAGAGGTGGCACACCCTGCTTGTGCAGGGTAGTTTGCACTCCTGATGGCAGCCAAGAGGTTGCAATCACAGGGAATGCCAGAAAGTTTTTAAGTCTGGCACAGATGTCAATACTTTCCATAGTACCTTCTACCCAGGGAGCAAAAAACACTGATAAACATTTGTAAATCAATTGTACCAACATCTCTGAAAGCATGTCTCATTAGTTTGCTGAAGTTAGCTTTGAAAACATGAAAGAATAAAATCCAAGTCAAGTCCTAGGGAGCACTCTGTCTCACCCTCTTACTGTGAACTGGCTTGCAGAGGAGAGGTTGACTATGACAATGGGAGAAAACTCCAGAAGATGTTTTTTGTAGGGGATGTATTTGCCCTTAGCTGGGGAAGTTCAGAAATGAGACTTACCATCAGAGCACTGCCACCTTTCTGTGTTGACCTGTAATCCAAGTGTCTCTGCTGACTGCAAGGCAGAGAGCTTCAGAGTATTATCCTGTGAACTGATCCCCAAAGGGCTAAAACAAGTCAAACATGGACTGGTATTTTAAGGGATTAATTCTGCACTGGATCATATCTGTGAAAGGATATCTATCTTCTGTATTGTAAAATGGTATTGTTGCTATATCATTATATGGGATGGCTTTTAAAGCAATTTCACTGGCAAGAACTTTACCATCTATCCAAATATATAAATCTGCTGCAAAAGACCTGCTATCCAAACAGAAATCTCTTCATAGGTGATCTGCAAAGATTTCTTTTTTTAGCGAATCTACACTGCAGACCACATTCCTAATTAAAACTGGCATGATAATTTGAATGGTTGGGACAAAGGCTGTTTAGGACATTAACTGCGTAATAAAGATTGATAAGCATTTTAGCATTGTTTCTAAGGTTAGCCAGTTATTAAAAATTTATTGCTGACCAGTTGCATAAGTACATTTTCATCAGTCCTGATTGCATTAATGAGCCACAAATGTGTAAGAACTCCTGCTATGTACTAACATAGCACCAAACATGGGGCTGCATGTACAGATCACAGTAAAGTAAGTAAAGATCACAGAATTACAGATTATTCTCTGTTGGAAGGGACCCACAAGGATCATCTAGAGAATGGCCCATATGGACATCAAACCCACAACCCTGCATTATTAGCACCATGCTCTAAGCCACTGAGCTCATCTCAGAATTGAGAACTACAATATTTAACCTTGAGACACAGAGCAAGCTGATTCTTAAATGTCTCCTGTTTCTTAAAATTAGTATTTGTAGCTGTCACAGTGAATTCAAACAGAGCAGAAACCTGACTAGTAGACAGAGTCTGTTAGAAAATTCAGAAAACAAAAGATAATTTTACTGTCAGCCTTGTACCTCCATAGAATGCTCATGTTTCTGCCTGTTGGTGTATTTTTTTCTCTCCTTCAAATCTAGATTGAGGAAGAAGCTGGGGGGTTTGAAACTTCACTGTTGAAGGCAAAGCAAGCTGAAACACCAGAAACACGAGGCAGAGCTGGAAAGGTTACGGGACTTGTTTTCTAGGGATGCTGGTATGGGGAAGGAGAACTCCCTATTCAGAAGCCTGACTGGCTGCAGAGTGAACTGGCAGTTTGGTGCATTTCCCTGCATGCCCAGATATGTAGCAGCAGTGACCCTGACAAAAATGGTGTTGAAAAGCTTGGCAAGAGAATGGTTCCCCAAAACTCTTTTCTTTGTCTGGGAGAAAAGGAAAGGAAGTGTGAAAATGTGTTTGCATCACTTGTTCAGTTTAGTGCACTGGTATCTTGCTGAGGGCCACTTACTTCTTCATTATTGTACTTGATTTTTTCTAAAGGTACTAAGTTTTTGCAAATGTTACCCTGATCTGGCCAGAAGAAGCTATCCTTCCCTCTTGAATCTACTTACATTAAAACTCCAAGCCAGAACAATGGTATTTGTCTGCCTCAGAGCCTCAGGTTTAGAGCAGCAGCAGTGTGGGGCAGGTGACCCTCAGATCACTTTCCTGTGCAGCTCCAGAACTACACAACACAGCCTCCCAAAGATCTGCCTCCCACAGCTCCTGGGGGCAGTGGGATGCTCACAGCAATAAGCTACATCAGTAGAAGCCAGGATTAGACCTTCAGGGCTCAAATTACTTCCCTAGGGATGGAGGAGAGATGGAAAAGGATTAGCAGTTAAATCATCACTGGTTGCAAATTAAGATGGAAGTTGGAAACAAAATCTTAGTGGAGGAACCCAGCTGATAACTGGTAATAAAAATATATCCAGCAATCTAAAAAGATGGTCTGGCATGGTGCAGGAACCTCCAAACAACAGGAATGTATCTGTAAGGGAGGCCCTCAACTGCAGCAGAGGAATGAGAAGAACACAATGTATTCATTCACCTGCATAGACAGTAAATCAAGATCTCTGCCTGGTTTACAAGGCATCTTTGGAAGAAAAAAAAAATTATCTCTTCCTGCTCTTGCTAAGGTACAACAAATGACATCTGAGCTTTCCATATTTAACAGAGAATATATCACACTGATGAGTCAGCCATCTGCATCAAGGTGTCCTACTTTGGTATGTATGGTCTTTTCTCACTAAGTTTTCCCTAATATTTACTTAGGTACCGGTTTAATTCTCTTTGCCAAGGGATAAGAGAGTGGTTTTAATTAACAGCTATTTACTACACAGTTAAGCCCTTCAGAAAGAAATTTTTTAAAAATCCCAACCCAAGCAATAAATGCAGAAGCAGAACAAATGTATGAGCAGAAGGCACAAGCTTTTACTGGCCTTAATGGTCAAAGCACACCTGTGGCTGAAACTCATCAAGGGGATCTCCCACTGCTCGGAGCAGGAGAGGAGGAGAGCAGGACCGGGTGCTGCACCAAAGCAAAGAAAGCGCTCCTTATCCTGAAACCATGGTTCCACTCTGAAACACAGCTCTGAAAAAAAATCCCAAAACCAAACAATCTCAAACCCAAAATTAGGATTTTCTCTGTTCTTTAAATCAAATGTATTCTGTTTCCCTCACTGCAAACTCAGCCTGGAACTGGAGAACCAACTTGGCCCTTCACCATCAGTCATAAACATCCTGCAGCCAAAACCAAAGCATTATTTACATCTGCACGACCCCAAGGTTATAAATTGGCCTCAAATAATGAACATCATGTTTGAATATGTGTTTGTTCATCATTATTAACACAAGGTTAATACAAAATGCTAAGTGTTTCTGACTTCCTGTTTTATGATAGGAGCTATTTCTGATGCTTTGCAAGGCCATGTTGCTCTTAGCTATACTATTGCGCGGGAAGTAAAACTTCAGTAAATTATTTTTATGAAGGTGTGCTTCAAGCAGACGGTAGCAAGGACTTCATTTTGCCATTAGCATCAGGAAATATAGCATAGAATATGAAGGACCAAGACTGTTTAGGGAAGAATTTGACATTTTATCACTTTCCATTGGTATGTTTGTTTTAAAAGATCATGTTGCACAGAAATTACTCTAAAATTTGAAAATACATAGGCAGATAAAACTATTTCAAAGTATACTTTTTACTATGGCTCTTTAGCACAGCTAGCAACAATTAAAAAGATCAAGATTCCTAATTGTGCTTCATCTGCTAGTTTCCCTTACACAGGAAGAGATCTTTCTTGATCTGGGCAGTTGGCTAGCTCAGTGTTCAAATGGTTACTTCAGTTAGGAATAAAGCATCTTTGATGCAGTTTGATTTATTTACAAAAATGTAAGAAGCCCTGCTGCTTTGAGCACAGGATAAATCAAGCAGCTGGGGACAGCTTCTTTAACACAGCTCTTTGAGCCAGCACCTGACCCAAACTCCATTTTGCAAGTCTTCTCCTCTCCCAGCTCTCCAAAGAGCAGTTCTTCACTTCATGCTCCTCACTGCCACAAAATTAATCTCAAAAATCTGATGGAATTGGCCCACCAAAGTGGCTAATGAGTGGTGGTACAGCTGCTCCCTGCATCTTCTGAGACAGATTGCTTAGACTGCCATAGCTCAGCAGTGAGGATTTGGTGGCAGCCACACTAAGAGAAGGTGGTAATTAATATAACACCTACCTTCTCCTAGCAGGCCCAGGGAGACATTCAGGAGGCTTGGGAGATAAGAATCAGTGGGTGATTCTCACTAAAAAAGATCATCCTGCAAGCGTGGTTACCTGGGTGGCACCCACTGGCAGACCAATAGTTAAACAAATTGAATAAAGGCAAACAGAGACTCATGAAATATAAACACCTTTTAAACTCAGTCATACCTAAAGGGACTGAAAATCCTTCTAGAAAGGCTTTCAAAAAGCTCACACAGTTGAACAGATGCTGTTAAAGGGTGCAGTTGTGTTTAAGTGTTTGTGGTGGGTTGGCCTTGGCAGGATAGCAGGTGCCTGCTGAGGCCACTCTGTCACTGCTCTCCTCAGCAGGGCAGGCACAGAACACAAAATGAAAGGCTCACAGGTTGGGATAAGGACAGGGAGAGGTCACTCACCAGTTACCACCATGGATGAAACAAACTCGACTCGCAGATGTTAATTTAACTTACTGCCAATTAAATCAGAGTATATTAATGAGTAGTAATAATGAATATTTAAAAAGGCCTTCCCCTTTGGGGCACAAGGGGGAGTATGCCCCCTCTTTTTCCAGGCTTAGCTTTGTTCATGGTTTCCCTACCTCCACTACCCCAATGGCACAAGGGGACAGGAAACTGAGGATGCAATCAGTCCATCACACATTGTCCCTACTGCTCCTTCCTCATGGGAAGGGCTCCTCACACTTCCACTGCTGCAGTGTGGGGTTCCTTCCTGTGAAACAGTCCTCCATGTACTTCTCCAATGTGAGTACTTCCCATGGCCTGCAGTTCTCCACAAACTGTTCCAGTCTGGATCCTCCACAGGGTGCAGTGCCTCAGGGGCAGGCTGCTCCACTCTGGGTCCCCATGGGGTCACAAGTCCTGCCAGCAAACCTGCTCCAGCATGGGCTGCTCTCTCCACGGACCACAGGTCCTGCAGGAGGGCTTCCCATGGGGTCACAGCCTCCTTCAGGCACCCACCTGCTCTGGTGTGGGCTCCTCCAGGGCTGCAGGTGGATCTCTGCTGCCCCCAGACCTCCAGGGACTACAGGGACACAGCCAGCCAGCGTGTCTTTTCCTCACCTGTCCATGGAAAGAGTTAATTCTCTTTCCTCTCTTCAGGTGTATTAAAGAATTCCTTTTCAGTCCTATGGTTGAATTTACCTTTTTTCAACTCTAGTCTGGCACACTCAGATGTTACTTTACTGACTAAACCTAACTTTTCAAAATAAATTTCTTGGCAGGGAACAGCCATTTCAGCCATTTACAATGCTCCCCTGACAAATGCAAAGATGTCAGTCAACTTTTCCCTCAGTGTGTTGCAAATGGGGAGACATTTACCTTCTGAGGCTGGAGCTGGCAGGCAGCAAGTTCTATAGTAATAACTGAGAAGGAAAACGTTCAAGGAGGAGAAGGATATCCATCAGCCTAGACAGAATATTAATGTCAGCAACTTGCACAAGGAGGGCTATTACTATTTGAATAAGACTCAAAGATTTTTTTTAAAGTTTATGTTCAGTCATTTCCTGCTGCCTAAATCATTCTGGGTCCCTGGTAATTCTATTTCAGCTGTTTCTAACATTCATTATTGCCTGCAGAACTCCAGAGGTTTGCCATATTCATGCAACCTCTACTTAATACCAAGCCATTGAGTAATGGTTTTACTATTACTGTATTTCATTTCACTAACTTGCCCTTTTTATCATAATTTCTGCCAGACAGCTACTCAGCTATAATTTGAAACATAAAAAGGACCATTGTTTTCAGAAAAACATTAGGTAGATACATTTTCATGGAAAATTAGAGAAAGTACTAGATTCTACACCTGAGAGAGATAATGGGCAGATTATAGACTAAGCAGGTCACCTGCATTAAATCTAAATACAAATGAGAAGTAAGTAAGTAAAATAAGCTAAAGGAGTGTGGGGGAGTAACCAATCATCTCGCCTATGTGTGGCTGAAGCTTTGAAGAGAACAGCAGGAATGCACCAGGAATCCAAACCCACTTTCTGAGCAATGGCTGTTTTTAAATTACAAGTCAGAACACGATTTGCTTTTCAGCAGCTGCCCTCAGTCACTACTTACTCACAGCCCAGGCAGCAGGATAGTATTTAAGACTCTGCCAGCCCAGCCTAAGGAACTACAGGCCTGAAGAGCATCAGAACGTGTTTGATGGCCATAGACTGAGTTCACTGGGTTTACTCACCTTACTTACCTTCCTGCTGTGGCAAACAGGTCAGATCCAAGGCAACTGGACTATAAATCATCCTGTAAGGCTTCTACAGGCAACCTCAAAACACAGCTGGTTTGGATTGTGTTTTTTTCTTCCCTTTTTGTTTTCCCTCAGAAATGTTAAATAGTTGGAGCTGGCCACATGTGCTATTTGCAGCATCTCAGCTCACTGCACATTAGAGGTGGTTCCCAGGATTTATCTCTTTTTCAGCAGCACAGCAGCTGGAGAGTGACTTTTCCTGCACCTGTGGTCCCACCTTTCACCTCATCTGTTCCAGCTGGGGGCTGCCAAGTGAGAGGGGCATCCTCAAACAATCCGCTTCTCTTGTTTCCCCTGCATCCCACAGGGTGATTTGGATCAGCGAGCTGATCTGATGGAGAGCTAATCCACAAAAGCAAAACACCAATTTCCATAAAATCAGCTGGCAAACGGCAACGGTGTGAGGGCAGTGATTAGCAGGACTCCCTCTGGCAGCTCCCTGCATTTGCTGCACACTGAGTGTAACCAATCCCAAACCTGCTGGGAGGACAGACCATCATTCTGCTGTCACTTGTGCAGACACCATCACAGAAAAGTGGTGAATCTACAGGAGAGGTGCTGCACCAAAAAACACGTTTTGGGATTATCACCCCTGCTTTTCCTTGGATGCAGTTTTTGTTTGTGAAAAAGTGCTATGCAGAAGGATTTTACTCACTCTAAATAATAACAAGATGACAACTTCCAGTACAACTACACTCTGTATTGGCAGAGAAATAGGAGACCTTGTACTTTGAGAACTGTTTAAGTCATCTGTGGTACTTCTTGTCTGGCTTTCAAATATTCCAACCTCCTGCAACAGGAAAAACTGAGCACAGTAGATGGTATAAAACCAGTCTTTTCCAAAGTTAATTGAACTGCCATCAGAAAAAGCAATAAATATTTTCTAATGGTTAATCCACAGTGGAAAGTCTGGGATGGAAAACTGGAAAATACAGGAAGTGCCTTGTAGGAAATAAACTGGGTTCATGTGTACAGTGAACTCAAGGTGGGTGGTGAGGAACATCCTGTTTTGATTTATGAATTGGGGTCAGGGTGAGAGTGGAAATATATTCTTGCATCACCAGAACGTGAAGCAATGAGCACTTAAATCCTCTCCATAAAATTAGCATCTCTGTCATCACATTCATGCATAAACATACTTTCAATTAATGTCTCTAGAACAAAAGGAAATTAATCCCACTGATTGCAAAGTGAGCTCATGCAGTTCTGACTTTTAAAAGTCTTAAGAAGACTTGAAGGTTTACACTCTATTAGCAAAACCATACATTAGTTCTAGTAGTGTTAGTTGTTCTTAATTGGAAGTTTTCTTCAGATAGCAATAACAATAAGGTTTTTAAGTTTCAGAACTTGTAGAAGTATTAGCTGGTTTCCAGAAAATTCAGTGCTTCCATAAACTGAATTTTGGCCCCTACAGTATAAAAAAAATTATTTCAGGACCCAGAAACAGACAAAATGCAAGATTTAATAGAAGTTGCTTTAAGAGAAAATTGGGATACCTGACTTGACTGTAAATGGGCAGATTTTTCTACTTGAGAGAAGCATTGCTTTTAGCCTGAGAACTGCAGATTTGGATCATGCCTGAGCTGCAGGTACAGAGGTTTCTGTTGCATTCTTCTACCCTGCTTTCCTTACTAACAACAGAGGGCATCTAATCAATGTTTCATCCACCCACCTGCTTTGAAAACCAGTAAATAATTTTGATGGTATTTGACAAAGAATTATTTCAGAAATCGCTAGATTCCAACAGGCAATCTGGAGCCTATGTGGCCAGGCCATGCCAAGTCATGAGCATTTACCTGGTCCCCCAGGACAAACCTATAAACTGGAACAGCACATGACTTAGGAACAAGGAGGAGAAGGATGGAGACCAAAGATGTTCTGGCATGAGCAAAGGCAGGAAATGCAAGAAGAAAGGACAAAATTGAGTGGTATGGCCAAGCAAGCCAAGGCCACAGGAAATCAGTCTTCCTAGATCTGCTGCTCACAAAGTAAATTTACAAATGCACTTCCTAGGCATGTCTTATTCACTATCCACCTGCTTTTAGCATTGAGGGATAACATTAACCCTATTTCATTTTACTGGGTTGCTACATGAAAACCAGGGAAACCAAATGCTTGCTGGAAGCAGAGTAACATGCTGCAGTTGAGCACCAGCATTTACTGTTCTACAGGGCTCCACAACAGCCAAAACATGGCAGCATTGAGCATCCACTACCCATCCAACCACTTATCAAGATAATAGCAGTCTTCTATTACATTTTCTCAGCCTCCACACTTTTAAAGTTGTGACCCCAGTCAAACTTACCTCCCAAGCAGAGGGAGTCCTCTGGGGCTCAGAACTCAGTGTAAATGTCTACCCACATTCTTTTTACACAGGCTTTAGAACTCCATTGCTACTGCCTTTGTACTCAACTCCCCACAGAACTCTCTTCAGCTCAAGTATTAGCTCTCCTTATCTTGTGTGTCCACTCCTCTCCAAGTTAACTCTATTATCCCACCAAGTTCTGCCATCCTACAAATACTGGCAAAAAGGATTTGTCCATGTTGACTTTATTACAAATCAAGAAAAAGGATGCAAGGCTCTAAGAAGGGTTTTGCCCCTTCCATGCCCTGCACCTCTCCAACTCACCCTGAAGAGAATGTATAGTTCTGTACACATAATGGTCTTTTCAGACTCAGCTAAGTTCACTACTCAACTCTCTTTCCTGTCTCAGAAAATGAAGTCCTTCACACGATTTTTAAATGGAGTTTTATGCAAAACCTAGCTCTTTGTAAAGGAGCAGTCAGCCATAAATACTACATGGAAGTCTCCAGGTAGTTTAGAATGAAGGTGACCTCTGCTGTGACAAAATTAATCCTTTGTAAGAAGTCATCAGCAGAAAGTATTCACCAACCTCTGGAAGAAGTTATGCTTCTGTGCTTCAAGCACAAATGGAAAAAGCTTTACCTGGAGCAAAAGGCCAGGAGGGCAAGCTGGCTGTAAGCACCTTAATGAAGTACATGTTTGCATTTCTTTATGCTGCACATCAATAGCTGAACCTTTTCAATAGTGAATAAAGCCTTAAATCAAAGCCAAGTGGTCAAAGTACAATTGCTGGGCTTTAGCAGGTGTGGGTGAGGCAGAGGCACACCTTGTGGTACGTGACCAAAAGCTATTGCTGTGTGGGGCTTCAAGAACAAGGCTGGCAAATTCTTGTAACGTTCTTGAGTTTTTAATGTGTGATTTGCACCAGTGCTGCCTTTGACCATGGACTAGCAATCTGTAGTGTTTTAGAAAAAGTGGAATTTTTAAATCTGTACTCCACAGCTTACTGTCAGTCCATCTCAAACACACCTCTGGCTTGAGAAACACCCCCCTATGGCAATTTCAAGAAGTTGCTTAGTGTAACAATGCAAGAACAAATTTCACCCTGGACATGGGGGAAATATATTGCTAAGACAGAAACACTCTTTAATAAGCACCCCCCCCCCAGTACAGCCACTCAGCAGACAATTTCTAGACCACCTTTAACTTCCCACAGCCATCCTACTTCACTGCACTGAACTGTCCTCCCTCCTGCATTGGTGGCGTCTCTCCAGAAGCACAGCCAGATCAAAACTGCGCAGCCCCCCTGTAACACTCTGCAAAAATCAGGATATAACCAGAAAAGCCTTGCCACTGCAGATTGTCGAGTCTGCTGTGATTTACTGCATCACTTGCAAAGTGCACCTTAAACACACATTCTTATTTCAGGCTGAATAGTTCAAAGTACATTTTATTGACACTCTTCAAATAGTCTGTTATAGAGAAGTAACAGTACTTAACAAAAAGAAGGAAAAAAGGAAGATAAAAACTTGTAAAATTGCTAGCTTGCATTCAGTGTTAGAACTTGGAGGTATAAACAGAAGCCTGGAGCAAAAATACGAAGTATATTTCCAATCCTTCAGTGCAGAAAACTAGCAAAAATGGTACTTACTCTACATTAGAAGTGTTCCCATGTTCAATTCCAGATATATGCTTCTCTTCTATATATATTTCTGATAACTTATGTACAAATAAGATGTCCAACATCTGCTCTTTAATACAAATATGTAATCTTCATGATTGAAATATTACAACAGTTTGATCAAAAGTATAGAAAAATCATTTTAATATCTTTTTTTTTAATGGTAGCGTTTAAAAAAACCCACCCTTGAACCCAAATGACTTAAGAAGGACAAGTATTTCTTCACCATAATACACTGCTCATTCAACATGCAAAGTATTATTGCATACATGAGTCACATGAATTACAACTCAGTTTGAAGAAAATGTGCTGTACAGCCCATTGTAGCAAGTGCTAGCTGTAAAGATCATACACATCACAGAAGAAAGCATTAAGTACTAGTGTATTTTTAAATAAAACACTACAAACTCAAGTATTGTCCTTGCACTAAGACTTTAAGGCAATTAAGAGTTGGGAAGCTTCAGTTTGGCATGGCTGCATCAAGCTCTCCCCTTTCCCAGTTATGTGAATTTATTTTTAGAGAGTTGCTGATGAATTGTTGCTATACATTAATACAGCTCAGTATGAAGTGATAAGTCAGTAACAGAAGTTTAATATCCCCAGTTTCACTGAGCTGATCAAATTTAAGCAACAGTTTATCCACCAGCTAAGTTTTCCAGCATGGATTTCTAAATTGTTATGAGAACAGAAAAAATATTCTGTGTGTAGCCTCCCAGTGTAACAGATTTTAAGACTTGAATCTGTTTTTGGGTATTACTGAATTTAAGGGTTCAAAACAGATCTGACAGTCAAATAATATTCAACTTTATAAACGGTACTTATTTGCAGTAAAAATTTGTATAAACATATACACAGTAGATCCTAGTCAACAGGCATTTCTTTATGGCTTTTTTCACTGAGGTACTGTTGTAACATCCAGCAACAGGACACAAGTCTTCTATAAACACCACATTCATAAGCTGCACCACCAACTCATGGACAAGTGGTAACAGACTGCAAGTCCTGCTTTGCTGCAGGACTACAGGAAAAAAGTCTTCCCTGCTATGTGGAGAGTCTCAGTGCAAGCTACAGAAAGCCTCAAAGGCAACTGGCACCAATGGGGGAAAGTTAAAATGAAAGTCTCACTCCACTTAAAAGGAGAAAAAATACTCATGGCAAATTGAAATCTCATTCCTTAAGAGCAAACTTAATATTCCAAGGCAGCAAGGGCATGTAGCACAGCAGCCATACATTAAGACTTGAAATGTGTCATTAAGCTCTTGCATCTGACCCTTGAGATAAGTGCATGCACAGGCTCAGAGCAGCCAACCTGTGACTGTGACACCACATAGATCAACACTGACAAAAGGGAAGGGGCAAGCACATGACTTCTGTTTATCCAACAGCAGACAGAAAACCCCTGGTGACCACAAGAGTATTCCGCAACTGTCACTGAGTGATTTGTGAGTGCACAGTTAGTGGCATCTTTCACTGTTTATGTGTGGGGGGGAAAATGCAAATCACAGTACTTCACCCCAGTACTCTTCGCATAAGGGGAAAGAGATGTTCTGTTAAGACAGGATGGTTGTAGCCATATGCATTTATCATTCCACATTTACAGCAGAAATTATTCTTGTGCTGTTTTCCTTTATTTTAATAGAGTGGCCATATGGTTACTCCAGCCAAGACTCCCATTTTTATTACATCTATGCTAAAAATATGTTTCTGCAATAAATATTGTTAGAGTGAAATGGAAGTTCAAAACACGCTCAGTTAATTACAGCAATAGTTCTTTCCAATCAGGGATTTTTAACCTCACAAACCCATTAAACAGGTTGCAGATGCTCAAGTTCCTTATATGAAGATACAGCACAACATTTAAATTCAGTGCTTAGCCACATACAATCCATACTGTAATCTATTTACGTTATAACATATCCCCACTTAGATCAACAAATTCATCATCCCTCTTGACCAAGTCATCTTCATCTTCTAAGTCTTTCCAAGTGCTAGTGGGTAAAGCTGGTTTGACAGACTGTCTCTGCATTAAAGCAAATGGAAACAAGGATGACAAACGGGCAGAATTTCTCAGCATGGGAACAGAATGTACGTCTCCAGAAACAGCCTGACTGCATTCTTCATCCATTTTCACCTGCAGGCTTTGCACTTCCTCCATCAAGTCCAAAATCTTGGCAGCTGTAGCTATTGTTCCACCACCATGAAGCTGGGCCTCAGGAATCCATCGCAGGTAACGCTGTGCCCAGACTTTGATCTCGGGGCCGTCAATGCGTGGCAAGAGAAGACCGTGGTAGTCGACAGGTTTGCTATGCCAGCTATCGTAAAACTCCCTTAAGCTGTTAGGGGGCTCATCTGAAGAATTTATGAACTTGCCAATTCTTTTACCCAGAATGTTTTTAATTAAGTGATCTGTTTCCTCCCTGAAAAATCCTCTCTTTGTGGAAGGCTTTGCCTGTGTCAGTGGCAAAGAAAGTTGCCGTTGATGCTTTAAGAGGAAAAGAAAAGGAAAAATACTGAGTTAAATATAAATGGAATGGGACTTCAGAAAGCAGCTTTAAGAGAAAGAAAAAGTTGGATTCAGAAACTTCTTGCAAGCAATAGTAATTTGAACTGTACAGAAAAGCAGTGGCTGTGTTTAAATTTTTATTTTTCAATACATCAAGTACTTCACAGAGGATACTGAGTATTGCCAGCTTCCTTCTCAGCACTAACCAAAAGTAACACCAATAAAGCCATTTTCTTTGAGAAAGCCAAACCCTTTGCTTATATTCAAGTATTGCAAATGTCCATGTTTAGTTTAAACTAGTTAGAAATCAGAGAGCACTTTATTTATGGGTTTTTATCCAGTGGTCCCTCTTTGCATCTCGGATTAATGCTGTAGATTACACTGGCAGTATCTCACATGAGAATGCTTTATACAGGACAGAATTTAATGAATTGCAATTGAAAGAGGCTACTCGAAAAATCTTCCCCTGAGTTTGTGCTGTGTGCCAGTAATGAGGTGGTGCATTCATAATCCTCCATACTCCACACAGTTTTTTTGCTGTTGCTGGTCCCCCTCCCACTCCAAGTGCACACACACTCCTGTTACAAAGTTAGGGAGGCAATCACAAACCTATGCAATTCAGTCAGGTACTCCATGGAGCAACTAAATGAACTCCCTTCAAACACATCATTGCAACTCACCTGAATATTAAATCTCATGACTTACCAGCAGATTTGCATATAAATATGAAGAAAAAGAATCCCTAACTTCATGACTATGAACCATAAAAGTTGCTTACAACTGAGGTGGATGCAAACTGGGTTCTTAATATCCAGGTGGGATATATATGAGGTGAGCTATATATGTATTTTGTCTATTTAAAAAAGCACCAATACTTTCACTGTGAGTACATTTGAAACAAGAGATGTGCAAAATAGTTCTAGAATTAAAAAAACAGTTTAGCAGCACATATCTTACTTTGAACCGTGCAGTCTTCCGTTGACTTTTATCTGGTTTTGGTTTCTCTGCATAAAGAGGGTTGTTCAGAAAAGCCTGGGCCTTGGGGTCAAACTGCACAGACCAGTCCCACACAGTAAGGAATCTGAAAGGACCACTTTGTGTCTTGAGGCTTTCCCCACTCTGCCAAAACAAACAGGTCACATTTAATACTGCTAGAAGAGAATTCTGACCAAATCAAGGTGAAGTTAAGAAACTGGCTTTTCAGAAAGATGGCCATAGAGTTGCAACAACATTTGTGCTTTCTATATGTTCAATAACTGAACAACAACAATGCAATTAGTCTTTCACAGATGAAAATAAAGTTAAATATTCTCAGGAAAAAAAGAAGTTTTGAAACTTGGGCAAGAGACAGACACTTGGACTCTTCAAACACAGGGGTCCTGTTAGGATTCCAAACACCAAAAAGTTGTAACTGTAGTCATGCAGTGCTACTGGCCTAGATTTTGTGTTCAAAAATTTATTTGTATGAAAGACAGTAATCTTCACTTTTTCCTTTGGTCACTGTTTAGCCTTGCAGAGAATACTCCCATTGCTCCCAGCTTCTTAGGCTAGAGAAGAGCATGAACCAAATATAAATCAGCATTCAGGAGATGTTGATTTTGGAATACAACAGAATATACTGTAAAAGAATTACATAGATAACTTATTCTGCCAGACAGCTGGATATTCCTTGTAGGTTAAGGAGCTCCAATTTCACTGAAGGGCATTAAACATGACACTACAGCTACATATTACAGGTAATGTATTCCTTCTGTCATCATGAACTCCTAAGTCCTGAACCTGACTCCTTATAGACAAAATCACACTCATTCACCCTTCAAGGCACTTCAATGAGTAAGGAAAAAGGTGCTGTTGGGAATTAGCTTTTTTTGAGTTTTCCTTGTTTTTTGGTCAAACTCATTCTCTAACGCTACATCCACAAAATACCAAACCCTTACCTTATTAGTGTCTCTTTGATGTTGAGAGTTGAAGAAGAAAGTGCTAAAAATAGGCACATAGAGGCTGTCTGACAAGACAGTTAAATAAGTTTCTGTGAACTCAAATGCTGGAGGATACTGTTGTACCAGCTGCCAAACACAATTTAGCAGGAGCAGAAAAACAGGAGCCTAAGTAAAGAAAACATTAACAGTTTAAAGAAAAGTTAAAGTTGTTCCACCCTGCAAACTATTTATTTTATAATATTTAGTGTGTTCAAATACAAAACTTAAGGCAAGAAGCCTAATTAACTACAGAACTGCTGCATATATATTTGGCTGAAATCTGGAGTATTATCTGAGCTACCCTTGGCCTATGATTGACAGAAGAGATGAGCACTTTTTACTCTGAATTTGAAAGTTGCCCCTATGCAGCCTTTTAAAGGTGGCAAATCAAAACTAGTTTATAGCAATTCTTGATCAGAACTAGTCAGTTTACATCTATTACTTCCATTCAAATAGCAATGTGATCTAATCCCAAAGCAAGACAGTATAAAGTTGATCTCCAGATGTGACAGGAATAGGCAATTAACTTGAGTTATTTCTGTGGATGCTACTACCATTTAACACAATTTTCAAGGGCACAAGATACATGACTGTCAAAAGACTCCAAGACTGGGAAATTTTACATTTGTTCTCTTCAATAATAAAGCTGACCTCTAAACAGCAAAAACAGCGACTCTGTACAAATATCAACCCACAAAACAAAACAAAAAAGATTTTCAGAGTAACTAGAACTTCCAGACCAACAGCTAAATCCCTCCTCATGCTAAGTCAGGTTATAAATAGTAAGTAAGGAAAGCAATTTAAAAAGTCATACCTCCTCTTTCTCACTTTTGTGTAAGTGGTTACAGCGATCCAAAAAGCAATGTCCTCCAACTACCCACTCCTTCTGAATAAGGCTCTGAAACCCTGACTTTGTTCTGCTGTGTGAATCCATCATCACTTGAACCAGACTCGAGATTACACAGCACAGATCAGTAGCACTCTCTTCTACAAAGGAGAACCGAAACCACATTCTGACTGAGCCATTCCTCAAACTTTGTGTAAGAATGCAAAACATGTTCACATAAACAACTGTATTTCAGGATCAGAGCAGCACATTCATTTTTGCAAGTCCAAGAGAAGCTAATCCATGATTCCAAATTTAATGTTACTTACATGCTTATCCCAGGAAAGTACTTGGACAATAAAACCTGCAAGTCCCAACCTTTACTACCATAACTTGCCTGTGCCCTTCAGTCTCCCACAAGCACATACTGCCCCTCAGCCCAGCTATTTGTCCTTATCTTTCCTATTCTCCACACCTCTTCTCAGAAGGTGTGAAACTACCTCCTCATGCAACATATATTCTTGACCTTTCCAAAAGGTGCCTTCAGAAAAAACCTCTTTCCTGTGCTAGGTTTCTCAAATGGTAGTATGTGTGAAAAACCAATCCAAGAGTCATTTAATGGTTAACGTTCGGTTTGGTTTTACATGTGATTACTCATTCTAAGAAAATAAACTGCTCAACATGTTTACAGTAAGCATATTCTTCCATGTATTTTTAATAAAGAGCCTGCAGAATATCCAGCATGTGTGTAGAAAATATAAAGGTTATTTTACAAGGTTTTCATAAGGTCTCCTTTGTGTAGATATGGTTCCCCTGCTCCTTAAAGTACAGCAAAGGGTGTAGGAGACCTTAAATAAAACAAACTAGAAACAGGAATGTTAGTGCTTCTTCATGCAAGACTCTCCTGCCAATTTATCAGCAGCTTTTTCATTCATACCCTGGAACTGTGCTTACCATATTTTCTTTAACTACAGTAAGCATTTCCAGGAGTGTGAGAGATTTAGGTGTCTTACTATAGTGCTGCACGAATTATAGCAAGTATCTACCATAATTATAAACTTACAGCTTAAGTTATTTCAAAGTGAATTTAAACAAATCAATATATAGGACTATTTCATTAAATTCTTACCTATGAGGAGAACATTTGTATGCTGTATTTCCAGACACTCAGCAACTTCTATTGCTTTCTTCAAGACTCTCCTGTTTTGGTACAGGAAAAGTTGAGTGAAGTTTCTTATATTATTTTCCCCTAGACAGGGTTAGAATGCCATACTTGAAACTTGACCAGTTCTTTAAAACACAAAACCCATGCTTCAGTTTGTGTAAATGAAAAACTGCTTAGCTTCAAGAACATTTTATTTGGCCATTAACCATGCATTTTCAGTTGCTATGATACAATACTTTATTCTAGATCAACAGCAGCCATCACACACTGAAGTATTACAGTTGCTAAGAACCAGATCTTTATCCTGGAAAGAGTCAACATCACCACATTTATGTTCTAATGTACTACATACTACATTTCTTCCAAAATCCGGTTTTAAGTGGGAGAGGGAAGGATGAGCAATCAGCTCTTATAAACACTCAGACAAAACTTATGCAGAGAACATTATTACACAAAGAAGACTGAGTGGAATTACAGATCACATAAAACCAGATGTAACACTGTTGGTTTCTAGATCTTCATAAAGTTAGTTATTTTCAGCAAAGGCCTGCACAGAAATTAGGATTCTTGCAATGTCTCAGGTCACTAATAGAAGCTGACAGTTTATTTTTTAAGTCTGGAGTTGTCAGATTTTTCTTTGTTCCATCATCTAGAGCACATGACAAAGCATTCCCACTAACCGCATGAGCCAAGAACAGGCTGATCCAGGAATCAAGTAGATCCAAGTCTGGAAATGATCAGTCTCAAAACAACCTAAGGATAGGAAGCCAGCCTAGCTTTTACTTTAAACTACTTGTGATCTTGGTTATGTCAATGAATTTCTCAACAAATATGGTCTTCAGTAGAACCTTCCAATAAACACATGCATTTAAATTCTGGATTAACAAATTAATAACTAACAATATTTATTGATTGTTATTAAGACCAGAAGGGACTGGAGCCGACTGCAGAAGCACCCCATAGTAATTAGCTGAACATAGAATAAGCTGACAGACTAAAGAGCTAGCACAAACTAACACTGAAAACAAAACTCCTCAACATTCCACTACAACAAGCCTTGAGTTAGCCAACACTATTCCAACACTTACTCACTGTGGACTGCTGAAAGAAGAAAAGAGAACTTAAGGAACAATCAGCACAGCAGGGGGACAAAACTGAGAAGAAATGTCCTTTTTATAATTGGTGGGCTAACATCTTGAACACTGCACTTCATCTCATCCTAAAGGACATTACAGAAGTAGAGAGTACAGAAAAGAATAGCAAGGCCAGTCAGACACAGAACAGTTTCATGCAAAAAACAGGATTCCTGAGTTTGGAAAGAGGGTGACAGTGCAGGATGGAAATTACTGCATCTGTATTTTTAACTGGCTCTCTGGAAGAACTGTAATTGGAATGATTTGCTACTTCTCACATCCTTTAAAGTGGATATCTTAACACAAGTCTGCACTGTTAAAAACATTGTCTCAAGTGTTTTTAACAGAAATAAGATCTATAAATGAGACCATAAGCCAGTCTTTTTTTTCCCTACTGGCAGTAAAGAATTCAGTGATTCAGTTTCAAGAAACTAGCTAGAAAACCCACTAGAAATGCAATTATCAACAATTTGAAACACAGAAAGCTGAAGATACAGCAAACCTGATTATTTCTAGCCAGTTTGTGCTCTCCAGTAATGAAAACCATTTCACATCAGTTGCCCAGAAGTCTGTACTGTTATCTGCAAAAAGAAGAGAAAAACAAAAAATTGGTTTATTCACAGGTACATAGATAATTAAGAGCCATCCATTGATTAACCCTTCAGTTATGAACAGGTACAAAACAACCAATGCTATGGAGCCAGCAAATCTCAATCACTATTAAAGTTGACACTTTATAACTAAATAAGGGAGTGAAGTAGTCCAACGAACACCAACAGAGTTTTAGAGCACCACAGCCTTTTAGAAAAAGTATGCTGAACCTTCATGGCAATCAAACCAGGTAAATAAATCTGTTGACAAAATGGAAAAAAGAATAAGAAAAAGTTTAATTGGATATGATGATCTACATAAAGCTTCACCTAAAGAGGCTGGATTTTGGAAATTATTACCATCAGAGCCAGAAACATCAATGGGTTTTAGAAGTAGGTTATAAAAATTTATGGAATGTAAGACTACCTGAAAAACATTTTAAACAATTTTTGCTGCAACTAAAAAAAGGCATTAAAAAACAAACAGGGAGGTCAAGTTCAATACCACAAAGTAATTAAACTCCTATGAATTTCACCATGACTTTTCTAGGTTTTTTCAAATGCCACCTAAGTGTCCATTGCTTTTATTTCTATCATAGCCAGCCAACAGATATTGGAAAGCTTTCACAAGCTGATAGTCAATTAAAACCAGAATAGATTACATTTTCTGAATGAGACAAACCTTGAAGCACAAGGCCTACAGCAGTTCTGCTGGTGAGAAACCAGATACACACACTTCCCTGGTCCCCCACCCTTTCCACAATAGCTTCAGTATATGTTTCTCTGTAACATCTCCCGGAGTCTCTCTGAACACTTCCAGTGTTCAATTCCAGCACACTTCTGTCTCCACTGTATCCTTCACCTACACCTCAAATGAACAGGTCTATTATATGTGTTTTATTCCTGTAGCTGTGCTGCCTCCAAGCCTCTGGACTTCATCCTGTTCATTACACAACTTAAACTCCTCTCCCAGTTTCTTTCACCCTGGCCACAGAAACCAGTTCTCCACAAAAGTATTAGAATGCATCTTCAAAGCTCTGTTCTATTAGACATAGTTTTCACCAAATCCCACCACCCTCACAGTAAAGAATTTTTTCCTAATACCTGATCTAAACTTGCCCATTTTCCCTTGTCCTAAGATTTCATGCCCTCAGCTGAAGTTCTTCTCTAGTTGTCTTGTAGCCCCTTTAGGCACTGGAAGGTTCCATAAGGTCTCCCTGGAGCCTTCTCTTTTCCAGGCTGAAAAATCTCAACTCTCTCAGCCTTTCCTCACAGCAGAGATCCTCCATCCCTCTAATAATCTTTGTGTCCCTCCTCTAGGCTCACTCCAGCAGGTCCCTGTCCCTCCTGTGCAGGACCCCAGCTCTGGATGCAGTGCTCCAGGTGGGTCTCAGCAGAGCAGAGCAGAGCAGAGGGGCAGAATCCCCTCCCTGCCCTGCTGCCCACGGGGCTCTGGATGCAGCCCAGGACACGTTTGGCTCTCTGGGCTGGGAGTGCCGTGGCCAGGACAAGTTGCCTTTACCAATTAACTAGGCACATACAGGACAAAAGTAATGGTTAATGTGTTCGTACTTTAAAAGATGGTAACAAGATCATAAGTTTCTCTAAGACCTTAGTACTTCTGCAAAAGGTTACCTGAATGTTTTTCTCAGACTACAAGTGATTAGTGCTACACTCAGTGAGGTACAGTCTACTAACAAACCTATTTAAAAAGGTGCAAGAATAAACACTAGATTGCAGTTTCAACACATTCCCTTTTGCATGAATAAAAGACAATGATACAACTGCATCATTAAAATACACAGTATTTCCTGAGACAGGTTTAAATTACTTAATTCAAGCCTTGGCCTTTTTCCTACAGAGGGTGAGTTACCAGAAATCACATAAAAAGGTAATTATTGTTAGTTCTGAAGATTCATTGTGGATTTGACAGTATATTCTAGACAAAATCCTCGTGAAACTCAAATACTTCATATTAAAAGTGGAGTGGAGCTTTTTACATCTCAACAGGCAAGGACAAAGTATTTCATGACAGCAAAATAGTTGGAAAGTCTCAGAAGAAAGAAGTCTGAAAGCCTAGAGCATGTTTTCATGTGGCTCCCATTTTATTGCTTTCTAAAGTACAGAATTTAAACAGCTTCATATGTTTTGAGATGTGACTAATGTGTAACAAAACTTAGGGCAAAAATTAATTAGCATTTAGCCTCTACTACAGACAGAGTCCAAAGGCTAAAAGGCTAGTGTATTCCAACTAACTCTTAAGAATCCACTCCTTCAGAAGTAATTTTCAGATAGTGTGACAGCTTGCAAGAGGTGGTTAATTCAGAGAACTACAAACCTTCACTCAGATCCCAGACATAAGCACAGTCTTCAGTTACATATTTTAAAATCTGCTTTTAACCACCCTCAAAATCAAGACACCAATCAAGAAAATTACTGCACTCAGGAGACACAGCACATCGACATTATGCTTTTTTTTAAAGTCTGACTTACCTATCAAAAACAGCTGTTTAAATCTTGTGTATGCAGTCTGGATATCTTGCAGAGATGGAAGGCTGCTTGACAAGTCATCCATCTTCAGGAGCTCATAGGGAGGTTTGCTAATTGTCTTATAGATTCTAAATCAAACCATCAAGAGATTAAAGCCTTCTGCTTCACCAGTCAAATAAAGCATCAACTATTATCACTGAAGACAAAGTTAACGGGCATGATTTGTCAAAGAGCTGTAATACCAGGAGACAGACACTCTGGAAGGCTAGTGACCTCCATGCATTTTTAAGTACTGTCTGGAAGCTTGCCTACAGACTTATAACAAGATTTGATGCTTTTAACCATGACACCAATAAAATTATACTTGTGCCTATTTGTGCAGTTATGAATATTACAAGCACTACTTGATTTTTACTACTGTTTCTTTAGTATTTTGTTTACTAGACACACCAAAATCACTTTACTAGGAGGCTGCTAGAGGTGTATCCTGAAAGAAGAGATAGATAGAAACACCCAAACCTCCCAGCAGAAGCTTACAATTTCTCCTGACTTTTGCCAAGCAGATTCTGATACCTAGTTGCCAGGTCTTCCAATGAAACAGACGAAAAAAGGAAATTATTTGGATTAAAGCAAGACACTGTATCTTGCATTTCCCTATACAGCTACTGTCTTTTTTTCCTTGAAGGAGAAGAAAAAATACCAGGCCAGATGATGCTTGGGCTTGGACCCAGAACATTCCCTCTCATTCAAGTTCTAGAGCTCAGATGAATGTCAACGTAGTAACTATGTCTGCTGCCACACTGGCCTCTTTATTATCAAAACCTGGGAAAAGTTGCTCTAGCTCGTACTTCAGAAGTGGACACTTTCCCAGGCAGGACAGAGTGCTTTGCGTCTTGCAGGCTGCAGCACAAAAACCTGCTTTAGGTGAGAACTGCAGGGGTCCACATCAGAAATAAGGGTTACCAGACCTACTGGAAGATGCATCAGATCAGAAAAGTGAGGGAAAGCAATTGCTGGCCAAATACAATACTTCTCCCAAATGAAGCAGTAAAGAACTTATGCTGGAATGTCAGGCTCTGAACAGCTTTTTTAGAAAGATAAACTGCTAATTGTAAACATCTGCTCTGTGCCTGAGTTCAGACTATTACTATAATGGCACTTTAACACACCCTGATGGCCAATTTGTAGATGCATCTCAGACTCCAGTGATTAAACACCAGTACTGCACAGCAAAGAAAACCAGCAACACTGCTTCAAGTTCAAATGGCCACAGAGAAGGAATCAAAATATCAGAGGATACCTTGTTACAGCTTACTGCTAGTTTTATTTACTTTCACATCACAAAATAGCATAAAAGACATGACTATTATATGACTAAGTCATATAATCTCTCCCATTTCAGAGTATATTAGAGTACCTGCAGGAAGAGTCACAACTCTTTCCTATGCAAGTATAATTAATTTTATAAGCAAAAGCAGCTTTAAGAGCCAAATCAAGCTGTTTTATGTTAGGTCTGTGTAATTAACAGGTCTCCATCTATGAGGAGCAAGGAGCCAATGTTCAATGTACAGATTGTACACAAGTCTGATCTAACAGGTGGCTGCTGAGAGAGTTCTGCCCAGGACAAACAACAGGTTAAAAACAACAGGTAAAAAAAAAAAAAAACAAAACCAACCTAAAATTAAAGGGCAAAAAGTAACTGCCACAACAGTCAGACAGGTGTGTTCCTTCCCTTAAGTTAAACTTGTCACTTTTCGAACTGCTGAACTAATTCAGCTCACTACCCCATCTGAAAAATGTAGTGTCTGCCTTCACATCTGAAAGCTGCAGTATTTATAGAACTGCTTAGGCTGTCTCAGACATTTTAGATCACCTCATCTGAAGTTATTTAAAAACATGAACCTAGCTCTCAGAAGGTGGCAGAGTCTTAAAAACTCAGTTTACAAATGCACCTTTAGAGATGGAGTCTATATTTCTCTTACTTACAAAACAATTAAGCCATTAAACCCTACAGGCTTTGCTGCTGCTTTACCTACATAACACAATATAGTTTGTACACATTTCTCAGAAATACATCTGTATGTACTTCCACAGAAAAAGCCCTCAGTTCCTACCCCGCACAAGTGACCAATGCCATTGGATCAAGAGCTTAAACACATTCCACTACAGCAAACTACTTTCAGATATAGAACTTGTTTCCTGATGTGTGAAAGCTTAAAAGATATAGCATATATGGAAAAAGAGAAGCAAGGTCCATACCAAGCAAAGTGTTGTGGACAGAATAGCTATTACTGACCCATCCAAGAAGGCTTTTTGCATTTGTGAAGTGCTGTCATCCTGTTCTTTGGGAAATGCAGACATTTTGAGAAGAGCAGCACCGTTATGGCAAGACCAACACCAAATCTGCAGAAACACATTTACCAGGTGAGAAAAATTAGTAAATTGTCCAATACAAGGTATTTTCTCAAGTGATTGAGTGATTTCAAAACTTCTCTGTGCTTTTGTTTCCTTGAATTTTAGTGTATTTAATAACACCATCAATAGAAGCAAACTCCTAAAGCTGTACCAAAATTACATGCCTGAGTACACTCTGTTACCACTTCCAAGTTTTAAGTTAGGCTTTACACAGGCATAGAGAAATATAAAATGTCAGATTATGCCAAAACACTACTTTCTCAACTTCCCTCACAGGTAAAAAAAGACTTATCAAAAAGTCTATGGACAAATTGTGTTGGAATGTATGCCACAGCAAGATAGAAAATGGAAGTAACTTTTATATATATATATATATCTTATCCATCAGTTCCTCCATGCAGATGGTAGGTTTTTCTGATAGTTCAGCCTTGAGATACCTCACAATAGATGCACTGATGGTCTTCCATGTGAACTATGCATAAAGAGTAATCTAGGCATATGAAATAAAGTATTAAACACTCCACAGCTGAATCAGATTGCATGGTCACAGGTATTGTGACATATCAGGCTTTAAAGCTTCTTACTTCCCTTTACACATAGTGTCCTCATTCATACTTAATCCTTTAAGCTCTCAAGATGGTCTGTAAACTTGCATTGAAACAGGGAATAATTTTCACCAGGAATATTACACAAATAAAACCAGGAAGTTGAAGTTCTGCTACTAATTTACAATAACCAAGAGGTGCACCTCAGAAGGATAAATAAACCTCACAATCATCAAGAGCTGAAAAAATTACTATACCACTCTTCCACTGCCTTCTCAAACCGACTTAATATAGTCCAGCTATCGTGACACTAGCTTCACAGAAACAGTTTGGAAATAATTAGAAGAGTTCTACAAGGCCTCTGAACAGTGGACAGCTACATATGTTGTTATCTATCTAGACATCTGCAAGGCCTTTAATCCATGACATCTTTCTCTCAAAATTGGAGAGAGAGTGAGAGATTTGATGAATGAACTGTTCAGGGATGATGAACTGGTTGAATGGCCACATGCAGAGAGTAGTGGTCAATATCTCAATGTCCAGATGGAGATCAGTGATGAGTAGTGCCCCCCAGGGATCTGAACTAGGACCAGGACTATTTAATACCTTCATCTATGAAAAATCAGTGATAGCAAGTGGCATCCTCAGCAAATTTCCAGATGACACCAAGATAAGGTGGTTTGACACACCTGAAGGACATGCCATCCAGAGGAACCTGGACAAGCTGGAGAAGAAGTGAGGTTTAACCAGACCAAGTGCTGGTGCTGCACCTGAGTCAGATCAACCCCTGGTATCAGCACAGGCCGGGCATGAACAGCCCCAGAGCAGCCCTGCCCAGAAGGACTTGGGGGTGCTGTGGGTGAGAGGCTGGACATGCCCTGGCCATGGCACTCCCAGCCCAGAGAGCCAAACACGTCCTGGGCTGCATCCAGAGCCCAGTGGGCAGCAGGGCAGGGAGGGGATTCTGCCCCTCTGCTCTGCTCTGCTGAGACCCACCTGGAGCACTGCATCCAGAGCTGGGGTCCTGCACAGGAGGGACAGGGACCTGCTGGAGCGAGCCCAGAGGAGGGACACAAAGATGGTCACAGGACTGGAGCACCTCTGCTGTGAGGATACACTGAGGAGTTGGGTGCTCAGCCTGGGGAAAGCTTTGGGGAGACCTTTTTGTGGCATTTCATCGCTTAAAGGGGGTTTATAAGAAAGATGGGGAAAAACTTTTTAATAGGTCTTGCTGTGATAGGACAAGGGCTAATGGTTTGAAACCAAAAGAGGGTGGATTTAGAACTACGTATATGGAAGAAAAGGAGGGTGCTGGAACACTGGATGGAACAGGATGCCCACAAAGGTGGTAGATGCCCATGAAACATTCAAGGCCAGGTTGGACAGGGCTCTGCACAGCCTGATCTAGGAAAAGATGCTTCAGCTCATTCCAGAGGGGGATTAGACCAGATGATGTTTAAAGGTCCAAACTATTCTACAGTTCTGTGAATACAAGATGGAATTAAAAAATCCCAAATACTTCTGTTTCTATGTAAGAGCCAGTGTAATAGGTTTCTGACTCTGAGAAAAAGTGAACCAAACTACTTTGACCTTTAGACAGGATTGTACAGTACTATCTCCTCCATGGACCAATTAACATAATAGCACAAAATGAACATGGTTTTCCTTGGCAAATTTAATAGATGCAGAGCAACTAAGGTAAGATCTCACCAGTGAGATTACTTTGCTCCTTGTTTCCATCTTCCCTGTCTTACTGGTTCTTGAACTACAAGGCAGGAAGCTTGCTACAGGCTGCAAATCAGTACATTTAACTTCATTTTCTGTTGGACTGGTACAGCTAGTTATTCACTTGGACTACCTGACTTTGTAAAAACACTGCATCATTACAGCCATAGCACTTACCAGAACCTAAGCCAGTTAACTGGAGGTGTTCAGCTACACTTTACATACACCATCTTTACCTCAATATACAAATAGCATTTCAAGGCCTAGATCTTGCCCCAGCCAGATGCCACTCAGCAGTCTCATGAAAACCAGGCTGATGGATAGATAGACTAGTAATACATGTAGGCTATAAGACATTAATAAATGGGAAATGTGAACAGTAAGTACATATTTTGCTGTTATGTTATGTATATGTTATATATATATCTGTTTTGCTATATATCACACTGTTCACAGTGAACATAGTGAAAGTAGACAGTGAAATACAGAATGTATCGAGCCCTTCTCCTTCCAACATCTGTTTCCCTTCTGTAGACGACCAGGTGTACATGTAAACTGAAATACAAGTTCTGAAAACAACAAGCAGTAACATCTGCAATGTTAACTGAAATTCTGCCATCTCAGTAAGAGTCTTACCCTCAGCCATGCACATATACTTACAGGAATGCCTCTGCCGTCATACTTCAAGATACTCTCTTCAGAAATGCATATGGGAACAACAAAATATAAAGGCAGCCTAAGACAACAAAGAAGAGTTTCTTGGTCTCAAAAATTGAACAATGAACAATCTCCAAACTCCTTTTAATGATGGTGACTGTTCTAGCTGTAATTCTAATCACATATTCACCTTGCTACAATAATCTTTTCTGCTAGATAATTCTATTGTCTGCAAAGCTGTCTCTATTTTTAGCTGAATAAGGCTTTTTTTCCCCTTGAGGTCTTAAGTATTTTCATTGCAACCTTTGTAAAGGTGCAATTAATTGTAACCTCTAAGACTGATTGCTAAAACCACCTTGCTTCTCTCATGCTTTGTTGCTTTAAAAGATACTCTCACAGTATTAAATGACTAGCTCTAATTCCATACCTCTTAAGCAGTTCATATCCTAAATCAAGAATGTAATTTAATATATCAAGGATTTCCAGCATCAATCAACACTATTTATGTTCAAGGCCCAGAGAAGCAACAAAGTTAAGTAATTAAACTCAATTTGGGTCTCCCAAGATAGAGTTATAGAATAAATAGTTAAGACTCTGAAATACTAGTTTCCAAGCTCCATGAAATCTTTCAAGATTTTACTATAAAACAACAGTAGGAGTATATAATGCCTTGTATACATCCTAAAGGGCTCATCAATAAATGCTATTCAGCTAAACTGGTGAACAAGCCCAGCTAAACTTAGCTAACCTTCTCCTAAAGGCAACACAACTTAACTTCCACAGCACATTTTGCAGATTCACTTTAAGCCAGTTACTTTTTGTCCACCCAGCCCTCTCGCAACTAAAACAGTGGAAAATCTCCAGTGCATGCAACTTGAAATTTTACCACAGAAAAGGTACAGGACTGAGAAAATGTTGTCCTAATGAGCACGACAGAATATAGGTCCCAGACAGAGATATTTTCTATTCTCCACTCCTAGATATACTTGATTTGACCAAGGTCCTGAGTAGGCTGAACCTAATGCTGAAGTTAACCCTGCTTGAACCAGGGAGTGTGCAGAATTACCTCCTGAGACTACAAACCAAACTATTCCATAAATAAAAATGGAAATCAGATCCTAAAAAAAGTCCTAGAATCTGTACAGTTCCCAGCACCAAAGGTATTACTGATTTTCTCAACTTCAAAGTTCACTATTAACTAGGGCAAGCTTACTTTTCAGAGACTCTGTAGCCTTCATTGGTGGTCACTGCTTTGTATTTCACATTCCCTTTGGTCCGCTCCAATTCATCACGCCAATCCTCGAGGGTCTCAAACATCACAGTTTGGTTTCCCCCATCTGTCAGACATCAATAATATTAACTTGGCAGACTGTCAGAACTCTAACACAAAAGCAATCCTAAGTAAACCTGTTAGTTGCCATTAAGGTAAGCAAGCAGAACCTCTTGTGTACAGAAAGCCTAGAGTCAAAGACAAAATGCCTTTGTACACCACACTGCCTCTGTCTGATCTTTAACACAGCAATATTCTGTCAAATACTGCTGTGGTTAATAACTCCAAGAACAATTTATCCTAAAGAAACCAATTAGTTGTTACAGAACTTCCATACAGCTAGGGCTGTCGACATATCCAGCCTAAAATGCAGGATACAATGCAGTAAATATAATTTTATACTACTGCAGCTGACTGGTATCTATTCCTGTAGTTCAAAAGCAGAATAAATAATCATACCAAAAACCTTTCTACAAAAATGTCAGATATTGCAGCTCATCTAAAGTCCATTTTTTTCTCTTTAATTGTTTTGCACTGAATAGAACATCTCAGTAAGAGAAGAAAATTAATTACAGCAATTGAGTCTCAATACTTTCAACTGAGCATCTTTCCTGTATTTCTACTTAGCCACCTCAGAAACAGTTAAGACAGCAGCTTGATTTAGCCTCAAATCTTGTATAATAACCATATAATTTATGGAGTAATGCCAATTGTTTTAAGCACATATCCTAATTAAGTAACATTCTACAACATCAGCTAACACTAAAATATCAAACAGAACTATAGTTTCCATGGAAAATACAATAGCAACTTGAAACTTTCCACTCTAAGAAGATAAGGGAGATGAAAAATTTACAGCTTGGAACAGAACATTATTGATGAGCTCTTGAAGACAAGATTTTAGAGGTATCAGACTGTGAGAGGCACAAAAAGCAATTTCTACAGTCTATTTGGCTTATCCCGTAATAATCTTATGAAGAATGACACTGAGCCACTTACTACTGAAAACAGCTATTAAAATATGAAAGAATTGTGGGACAGCACTTCCATGTTGCTTTAAAAAGTAGGCTTCTCCCAGGCTCAGTCTCTGCCTGGAAAAAGCCGGCAGTCTTTCCATTGTTTGTGGCTGAAACAGAACACCAGTTTCAGGTGAAGCCTGCAGGAACTCCGAGCCAGCAGTGTGCCCTTCTCTGCAGCACAGGCCGTGTGTTCCTGGGCTGCATTAGCAAAGCCATTGTGCTCCAGCTGCACAAAGCCACCACTGCTCTCAGCTGGAAGGCTGTGCCCAGTGCTGGGCTCCCCTGTGAAGGCTCCTGGACCAGGCCCAGTGAAAGCCCTGTGATCATCAAAGGGCTCAAAGCACCCGATGTAAGGAAAGACAGCTTGGATCATGCAGAAAAGAGGGCTCAGCAGGGGCCAATCTCCCTATGAGTATAAACTGCAGGTGGAACAGGGGAGGAGAATACAGAGGATGGATCCAGACTCAGTGACTTGACAAGAGGCAGTGATGCACAAGTTGAACTGCAGGAAATCCCACTTACACATAACAGTAACATTTTTCACTACCAGGAGGGTCAAACAATGAACCTAACTGTCCAGAAGAGCTGTGGAGTCTCAATACTTGGAGACAGTCAAAATCCAACTGGACATGACCAAGCTTGATGTAGTTAACCCTACTCTGAAGAGGGGCATATGGACAGGAACATGACTAGATAATTTCCAGAGACTTCTTCTAACCTCAACGATCCTGAAATTCCTTGACATATTTTGGCATGATTAATACCTTGCATGCATCACAACCTCCCTCTGTGAAAGGAATTGGTGTTGCTGGTGCACTAAGGATCAGGTTCCTAAGTCAAAACAACACTATTTTTTCAGCTAAAGGCTGAACTACAGAATGCTAGAAAGTGCAACGACAATTTTTTACCCTGAATTTTGCAGCCTAATGTATTATTCAGCCAACTTTGATCAAGTGGGAAGATTATGTAATAAGTCAGATATAAGAGGAAACCAGATGCCTTGCAAACCTATGCTTTTTTTTGCAATTTGCAATTGGAAGAAGCATATTGCTTGCAAATAAGAGCAAAAGGGGAAATACTTTCTCATAGGGTGCCACTGCAAATGCAGTAATTTCAGAATTAAGAGCAGGAAGTCTGGTTCACAGCAGTAATACAGAAAAACCACACTGATAAAACAAGCAAAGTATTTTCTAGTTGAACCAAATGAGAAGCATTTGCACATTTTAATCACAATAGGTTTTCAATCCGGGGATGCTACTCCTGCTTGGAAAATTCCTGTGCAACTTCCTGAACAACACCAAAACCAACAGGACACAACTTAGAGGTTTTTAGCAGCATGATTAACAATGTACAAGAAAAAAAAATCTTTTGAGGCTATCTGCCAGCAGGACAGAGCCATAAGCTGAGCACAAACTCAACTTTAGACCTCCCAGACTGCTTAATGAATTAACTATGCAACAAACAGATCAAAAAAAACATTTACCTGTGTTGTTTGGAGCAGCTGATGCATAAGAGAACAGAAACAAACGTTTAAGCAGCTTAGGAGTCTGGCTATGATGAACTATACCACTGACGATCTAAAAAAGGACCAAAAATTAACACCCAAACACACCAAAACTGTCAGTGTAAAAAAAGCCATTTTTTAACCAACCTCTCCATCCAGGTTTTAAACAAAACTGATGAGTTCTTGAGTTCTATCCCCAACAGCTGAAACCTGACTTTTAGGAAGGTTTTTCTATAGTCTGCAAAACACTGCACCTACTTTGCCTAAGTAGTATTATATATGTTCAACCTCCAGAATTACTCTTATTTAAATAAAATTAGCTGACTCTTACTTCGGAGTTCACACTAATTTGTCAAAAAACCCTGAAGTTATCAGGAAAGTAACACCATATTGAGTCTAAAATATTATAAAATTACATGTCACAAGCTTTACAGTTTGCCTGAGCCGGAGCTAATTTCCTGTAGCACACCCAAATTCCAGCTTGCCTTAAAGAGCCACTGCACCTATCTTTTAACTGCTATGCATAATGAAATGTTTAGTGAAACCAATCTTTTACTTTGTGTCAGCTGAAAATGATCAGAAAACACATCCAAATTTCAGGGATCTCTCAGAGTGAATTTCATCCTTCCCTCATCCTCACAACACCCACCACCAAATTAAAAATAGAAAATCAAATTAAGTTACTATACGTACTCTTTTCACTTCCTCTTCTTTTGTGTATCTCAGGCAGAAGTTAAATACTCTAAGGTCTTTACAGTAGATAATTAACTTCTCTGGGTATTTTCTTAGCTGTCCTGTTAGAAGTTTCTTTTTCTCATCATAAACTGAAAAAATTAAGAAGTGAAGTAAATATCAAAAAGGTACTTGCATGTTGATAAAGCTGTCCCTGACTGACTTTCCAGAATTCTCAAGAAACTAATTCAAGCCCAAGTTTTCTCTGGGAAGCTCTTGTGCTAATACTCACAACCTTTTCTTTCAAAACCCATCAAATTACTTCATACAAGGTAAAAGGCAAATTTGCAGCAAAACAGATGCTCAGTGGTTATATCTGTTCACATTCTGACTGCACACTAAGTTTAAAGTTTCAAGATACATAAAGAACAATTTTGTAGTTTTAACCAAGGGGAAGTCCCTGGACATCTGAGATCATTCTAAGTTCCTTAAAAATACTTTTTTAACCACCATGAAGTCCCCAAGGCAAACCTTTGCTCATTTCTCTTTGAGGATGTACCATTTCACAACTTCAAGTGCTGCCAGCTGGGCCAGCATATATAAAACTAAAGTGTCTCATAACCATCTTCACTGGTCTGCCCCAGTTCTCTCCTTCACAAATCCACACCACCATTTATGAACACTCTGAACACTCATAATTAGTCCAAGAACAGGATTCTCAACAAAGCCTTCCCCTACTTAAAATTACCAGCCCCATTCTCACTTATCTTTCTTAGCAGTACTGGCACATCTCTAAGCTCTGATGCAAAGCACTCAATTAAGTTGGCAATTAAAACCTCCTTTTCTATCTCCTTTAATATGCTGAAGACACCATGAATCTCATAAAACAAAGTTCCCTTAGACAAAAAAAAAGAATTGTTTGAGAATTTGGTACCTGTACTGCTATTGCTCAAATTAAGTGAATACATCCAAATTTATAGAAATTGTTGATACATTGAAAGGTCCTTGTCTACAAAATTTATACTTTTCACAGTATACTCTCTGCTTTGAACTGCATTTTGAAGGAATAATTTGGTCTGTTCCAGCAGAAAATTAATCAAATAAATTAATTTTAAATTTGACAAGTTTGAGGGATAAGACTGGGTTCTGATAAATTTCTCATCCATCATTTCATCATTAAATATAACTACAGCTGCTTTTTAAAAGTCTGGTTTTCTAAAAAGGATGTACTTGTACAAGGAGCACCAGCACTCTAAGACCCCAAGGGGTAGAAAGCTGACTTACCTCCATATATTTGATCTACACACTGCAGAGTTATGTCATTTTCTCCTACAATCTTATTCTTAAATTGTGGCTCCTAGAAACATGAAAAAATATCATAGAAATGTCACACTAGAGAACCACCTTCCGCCAAGTAAAGCCTTTCCATACATTGTTTTAATATCAGCATTACTTCTTATTCTTATAAGCTGTGTAAGGCAGGACACTGAAGAACAGTTATTAAAATAACAGATGCAAGTTACATATACAATATAGTTTAAAGTCTCAACCATGCTTGAAATATACAGTTTTTACTTTTCAAATAGCTTCGAAGCATACATTTCTACTGAGAGTCACTTTTCAAACTAGAATCACTATAGTAAACAGGAAATACAGTAACTTCATGTAATCCAAGCCCTTTTATGACAAGTTTCCTTGCTATGGGAACCTGGCAGGAAATACAAAGTCTCTTAAAAGAACAAGGATCCCAAGAACATTTCACCATTAAAGTCAGATTTATCACAGGATAAAGTGAAGACACACACACAGACCAATTACCTTATCTACTGTGTAACCAAACCTGAAGTGATTTGGAGCTCCCTTAAATTCTACCCCATTCCATGATTTCAGTTAAATTCCATGGCATTTTAGTGATGCCATGATTAAACACTATTGTATTTCAATATTACCAAACACTTGATGTAAACTACATCAGCAAATTATATTTTACTTTCAAGTTACTTCCAGGTCTGCAGTACTCTGAAGCAGGTAGCTAGTACTGAACTTTTGTTAAAGGAAATATATTTGACTTGGTATGTCATAAACCCACGGTTCAAAGCCAGCAATGGAACAGAAATTAGCATGGTCATTACCAACTTTCCACAGATCACTTGAGATTTACGTCAAAAGACTCTGCAGCTTTGTCTTAATTAATTCCAGAAGATCCAACAATCTGTACTTGGCTGCAGAAGCCTTAGTATAATGTTTAAACTTTGTGAAATTTTACCCCAAGAAACTTCTTACTAAAATCATTGTGTGTCAAATCATATTATTCTCATTGTCCTTAACTATCAAGATCCCCTTGAACTTCAGAGCCGCTAGATTCTCTTTTCACTTCTAACACCTAAATGGACTAAACTACTTTAATGCTTAAGCTTATCAAAAGTACTGTGGCATTATCATTCTCCTCTGACAGCTCAATTTGAGCACTTAAACCAAAGGAAAAAAGATTGAAATAATTTTTAAGATTTGAGAGCTATTAGCTTTTTCAGTGTTTGCAAGCACAACAGCACTAGGTTTTAAAATCTTCCCAGTAAACACTGGACTTTGAATGAAATAATTCAAGCTTTACTGAGCCACATAATTTTTCAGAGCATTTCTGCTGAGTACTAGCTTACTCAGTCTTGTACAGCCTGAAATGATACTACAGATGCAGCCCAAAGTCAAATCAGGCAGATGTTATCCACCATCAGAGACAGTCACACCTCCACAAACACTACCAAGACAAAGAGTCTCAAATCAGCTTTAGACAAATTGTTGACTAGTTTTCAAAACAATGGGTTCTTTTAACTTAAGCTTCACCAACTCACAAAATATAAAGAGTTACAAACTACGTCTATTCTAAGTGTCTACATAAATGCTTGCATTGCCTTTGCTTAAAATAGTCATTAGAGCTTGAGGAAGGATCAAGCAGATGCAGACTGATTGAAGTTATTCTGTACCCATTAGGAAATTTTATACACTTATGTTCATTCTGCATCTTCATCTAAGGGAGAGATATGACTATTTATGCAGAGCCTGTTTAGTCATAATTAGAAGACTTGTTTTCTTACATTATCATCTGAAGCAGAATCATCATCAAGAAAAGAAATCTTAAAGTTTGTGCACACGAGTTTCCCATAAGTGCCACGATTTGACCCATCTTCTTGCATATACTTGTACACTGTGCTGGCTTCACAAAGCAGCAGTTCCCCTGTAGAGAAGAAACACTGACTTGCAACATTAACTGACATTTACAATTGATTATTTCAATTGTTATCTCAAACAAAGCAAGAGCATTTTATATAGTCAATAAACACGTCGAAAACTATTCCAATCTCCCATACTGTTAAACTTCAAGAACGTTCAAACATTCGATTTATTTCAGGTTCATCATAGTTATTTTTTCATAGTTTTGACAATTTTACAGGTCCCAAGGCTATTTTGGAAGTCTCGAACACAAGTTTGCATAAGTAACAGTGAATTAAGTTCTCATGTTAGAATTCACAGGAACAGAACTTCAAATTTAAGAAAGTAAAGTTTTAACAGATGTGATCAGACTCTTGGTCCTTCCTAAAAAGTGTAGGAAACCCAACAGAAAAAAACTAATTTATTGTAAACTTTTACATGTATTTTGTCTTTCCTTATCTCAGAAAATACTTTTTAATAAGAAATCATTGTATATTACAAAAGAAAATCTTAACAGTAAATGAAACACTGGAAGGCCCAAGTAACTCACAGTAGAGGCAAAGCCACTACAAGGTAAATTTCCTCTAGTTTCCTGTCTTCAGTTCCAAAAAACAAAACCCACTCAACTTTAACTTCCAAGAAACAGGGCAAACTCAAGTATTGACAGTTCTCCACATGCAGCTTGCCTGAGGACACTGTACTGTGTAAAAAATTTGTTTATTTAGAGTTTTCAACATCCCATGCAGGTAGAGATGTTAAAAACATTTCAACCTGCATGGGTTGTTACACCAAACACCTTATTTTACTACTTGTGAAACTGATGTCACATGAGTGTTGGCTGCAGACATGGAAACATTTAAGTATTGTTCATTAATCACTAACTTTTTTACTTAAGTCTAGTAATATACAACGGTTACCTGGTAATAAGCGAGGATTTACTTCCTTTTCTATGGGTTCCTTTATGTGTATTTCCTGAAGAGAGAAAGATTAATTATTACTTTGCAAAGATCATACCTTCAACACACACTGTAAAGAACTACACCCTCCAACTTTAATTCCTAACGTTCTGGCAAATTAAAATTAAGGAAAAAAGCCTCCTAAACAAAAGGAGTATATATCTGCAATTTGATCTTTCCAATTAATGTCAGAAGTCTATTTGCTAAGTAATTGTTTTAACATCCATAGTGTCAGTTACATGCACTTGTGAACACACAAAAAAAAAATGCACTATTTGTGTAGCAGACAGGAATAAAACATTACCAATATTTAAGTTCTGTCAGCACACCTAAATGGATAAGCAAAACCTTACTGTTACAGCACCATCTCCCAGCTCATTCATAATGTCTTCCATGTATGACATCTATTGTTTCTAATCTACCCTTCAGTTTTTCAAGTTTCATCCATGACTCCATATTTCTGATTTTTTTATACACATTATTTCAACCAAAGTACAAAAGTTACTTAAACGGCACTAACATGACTATTTGGAAAGATATTTCAGGACCCTGAAGCAAAGAGGTAAAACCTGGTGACAGGATATCCTTCAGTTTGGACCCAAATTGCACAAAGCAAATATATTAAATTCTCTGTGTCACTTATTCTAGCCTTTAGGTACGGACAGTTGGGCTAAAATCTCCAGCCAAAATACTATTAAACTAGAGGACATGCTACACCCTTCCTGCTCAGTCTGCCCAGAACTTCCTCCTCCAAGCCCAAATCACTTTGCATGCATTACAGTCTTTCTGGAAAACCATGAGTTAACTGGACCCCCGCCCCCTCAGGGACACAACAGTAAGCAAGCTAATTTTAGTTTGTCACCAGCATCCAGAGTCAGCTACTGTAATTCAAGGAAAGCAATCAAAAGAAGATATAAGTAATAACAATTCTGTTGGATTAAATACAGAGGAACAAAAGCCCCTGAGAGTATAAAAATAAACAACCTCTGCCATTCATATAAACACTTGCTCTCCACACTCAGAAGACCTAGAACTAAGTTTGAAGGCTGCACAGCAAAGCTAAAACCACCAGGAAACCATGTCATGAGAACAACAGTGAAGTTTGATATAGGCCAAAAAGAGAAAAAGATTATAAAATGAAAGTGGTAGTGGTGTGAAGAAAGAAACCCATAACTACAGCCGACTGCTAATAAATAAAACAAATCTCAGCATGCTGTCTTTGTCTTCTAAGTGTGGATGCTGCAGAAGTAAAATTTAATCAAAGTTCAGGCTTGTCAGCTAAAAAAGTTAGTGAAAATGTTACTATGACTTAAGCTGAATACTTCTGTATTCAGAGGAGAAATATATACACCTTTCCTTTCCCCAGTGTTGCCTTCTCACCACTGGTAGCTTTAAACTAAACTTTGGGTTTAGTCAAAGTGCCTTTGACAGCTCTGCCCTATACAATCACTCTTTGTGACCAGCTACATGCAACACTGCTCAGAAAACTGCATGCCAACAATCACTTCCATGGAACAGCAAAGCAGTTATACCAGCCAGGTGCTTTCCCAGCACTTTGGGAGATGCCTTAAAGAATGTAATAACCACTGTTTCTGCATGCACACTGTTAGTACTCACTGCCATGAGTACCATTTATGCTAACTTTGGCAGAACTGAAGGGAAAAAAATTTGACCCCAAAGAAGTTTTGTTAAAACGCAATGAAGCTTTTGTAACAGGTTTCAACAGCAAATAATCTTGAACAAGTGGTTTGGGTTTTGGTTACAAGTTAAAATTGGTTATCTTCTGAATGAAGCTAGAAATTTAATTAAATTGCATCGCAGCAGAAGAGAGGCCACAAGCACTGAGATCACCTTGTAAAATCCAGTTTCACTTTGTTGAAAAAGTCCTACAGACACTGAAGTGCATATCATACGCAGAATTCCTAGAACATTCAACGGATTCCAAGACCTAAGTCTCCAGAAGAGTTCTACTTGAAATTCAACATTTACATTCCCACAATAAACTCATAAATATATTAAGGGTGGATTTGGTACATACATGCTAGAGATAGGTAGACCTCAAGCCACGAGCCCTGTTGAAGAACCTATGCTGCTGTACTTATTTTCCTAGGGAGGGTATTAAAAACCATTATATTTTACTACTGTCACATTCTGTATTTGCTCTTTTCAGTGAGAAGGTAAAGATTCACAAGAAAAATTAACTCACCATGAGTCAGTTCAAGTTGTGTAGGAACACAACTGTAATTTCAGCTGCCATCTCCATGCTGTTTCAACTCTATTTTTATAATTAACATAAGTTTTTGGGCAACACAGATCTTACCACTAACTGAAGAGCCTGCTGACACTTCAATTCATGCTGCTCAACACCCCTTTAATCAGTCACTCGTTCACGGTCACCCACTCACTCCTTTATCCCTGGGTTCGTCTGACAACACGATGAGGTAATTTGGTTTGTAAAATCAGCTGGGAAGTATGTACTTGTCCTACATTTGGTTTTATTGCTAGTGCCTATTGTTAGCAGAACTGGCTCATCAACAGGTCAGATGAGTACAGAAACAAAAGAAAGGGAAGTAGCAGAAGTAAGTCTGCCCCTTTCTGCAAGCTACTGAATACATTTGGACCTCAGAAATCTCCACCATCTGACCATTGGTTGAAACTAAGCATGCAAGTACTTTCCATGTGACCACTGAAAGCCTGCAAACCTCTAGATAGACAGTTTTTTCATCTCTAGCTCCCCTCTTCTGAATGCCTCAAGCAGCATTTAGTCACTTTTTACTTAAAATACGACATGGGAAGCCCTACTACCAGCCACAGTTAAAAGCAGTCACCCATAGGACACCATGAAAATGAGGAAAATTAACTTTGTAATTTCTGAGCCAAAGACCTCAACTCTACTGAAGGTTTTAGAAACTTCTTTCTAAGAGGTGCTTCTCACCTCTGCACTTGCCTTGTGCTACATTCCTTCTTCCAGGCTGTCAAACCATGGTAGGAAATATGGCAATTGTTTTTTAATTATCAATTTTAACAGTAAAGAGTACCAAATCATGTCAAAACTTCAAGCTGACATGTCACACCAAATTAATTCATAATACATCTTCCTTCTTGCTAACAGAAAACCAAAACCTGTTTTTCTTAAGTAAAGTTCTCTTCTTGTTTTTTACCCAAATATAAGGAAAAACTGCAGAGTTTGTAATCCCCAGGGACTATAGTCAGTTCTCTTCCAAAAAAATGTATTTAAAGGGGTTAAAATATTTTCCTCAAGTTTGTTCTGGGGACACAAGTCTTCCCCAAGTGCTGAAGGCATGAGTGAGGCAACAAAGTTTAGGGCAACAAGGTCAAGTAGGAGCTATGCTATATTAAAAGGGTCCTAAGGGTTGGAGCAGGAAAGGAATCCCAAATGACTTCTGCTTTTTGTCCTACAGTGTCACCACAACTGAGAGCAATTCCTCTCACTCCACAGGGAGGTAAACAACTGGGTACTGGAAACACATAAAGAGAAAAAAACATTCCGTGCATGCCAGAATCCAGATCTTGACAGAGAATCTGTTTGGGGGTTTTTCATCATTATTGACATAGATATATATATATGTATGTATGTGCCTACTGATACTCGATGTTGCTCAACAAGCCCAGCAGAGGCACCATGCATACATGTCTGCTGCTGCTAACCATAAACTCTGAACCCACCTTACCCCACGACAAAGCTTCCGCTGACCCATAGCTGGACATTTGTGCTACAGCTGATTCTGACAATAAAAAACAAGACTTTTACTAAATGCACTGAGAAAAAACAGTTTGAAATATTCACATAATGAAAGAATAAGTTATCACTTCCAGGGTATCAAGGCTTAGTGTCTGAAATAGCTGACAGCTTTCAAAGCTGACAGCAAATAGTGCCACAAGAACACTGAATACGTTTATTTTTTTACAGTTTTCCACAATAAGTTCTGTACAGGAAAGTGCTACATTCTGGTGAGGTTTGCTATGAGAATCTGTTTTTTTCATATTTACTTCACCAAAAGAGGGGTGAAATAAAGATAAATGCGTACTTAATAAAGTTATCAGTTGTGAAAGTCAAACTGTGTACCAAATACTTGCAAATTAGCTGTGGTGCTCCAATAAGTGAATACAGTGAATAAAAAACTTTTGTGGAACAGTTCCACTGGAATTCCATACAAAAGATGCACCCATGCAAGCACCCCGCAAATGCTGGATAACTACTTTGCATTCAAAAACAAACCACATTACATACCTGGTACTTTCCAAAGGACTCCTTGTTGGTCAAACAAGCCTGATCCCTCACTGTATGCCATACAACCCAGAGCATATACTTACTACACATAAATAACACTGATGAGAATAATCTCTAACTGCTTGTTTTCCTTTCTTTCACAGCTCCATTATCCAGAGGTCTATTAGATCATAGCACGTGTTTTCCCCGTCCGTTTCATCTCTTATCCTTTCCTCTTTCCTTACATTGTCCTGTCCATCTCCTCTGACATCAATGCCTGGTTTCCCCCATGCCAGCCTAGCTGTCCACTTCAACTCCCATTCCTTATTCCACCCTTCAACTCCACCACTCCAATTCTGAAGGAGGGACATACTTTTTTAAGACTGATCACCACAGAACACACAATATCATACCAAGATTTACAAGCAAGAGGCATTAATGGTGGTTATGAGCTAACAAAAGAGCAGGATCTGAGAAATGAAGCACACAAGGTATGAAAGTTACCCTCAGCAGTCTGTGGCGTACACCAGATTTCAGAGGCTCTTTCATAGTTTAAAGGCTAACACAGAATGAATATGAAGGATTTAGCTTTAAAGAATGAATGCAAAACCACCAACTTTAAGCTTGAAATCAAATTCTAAATCTAATTTTTAATGCAAATTAAGATTTTTAGGAAAATGCCATCTAGCCTTTTTGACCTGCAAATAACTTCAGTTTTCAAAGTCTGAAAGAGTTAGAAATCATTAAGCAATTCACTGGTTCTTGTTTTGCTGCAGACACATATTCTAAGTCTGTGATCTAAAATGTCAAAACATTGACTTTATACCCTAGTATTCACCCCACTTCCTGCAGGGTAGCCAAGCCTGTCCTGAGGGGAAGTATGTCATTAATATCAACATCCTACGGTCTCACTCTCAACAGACCACTGATTGATTTGCAGTTCCATACAGCAGAGCCTAACTAGGTTATATTTAGTCAGATGTTTAAAACGCTGCTTTTCCAGACGTTCTGGGGTTTCACAGCAGAAATTACTTCTGTTCCTTTAATAAACAGCATTTTCTTTTCACTCCTTGCTTCCATTTGGTCATATATTGACACAAATAGAGTTCCTTTTTCTTTTCATATTCAAATTAGCACACACAGCAGCTTAAAGCTAACTTCATCTTATTTTTCAGAATATTGCCTACTGTGTCCCTCAGGTATCTGAAGATGGACTGAATAAGGTGGGGCTAAACCAAAACTCAGCTCTGCCTGTCAATTTCCCTATTGCAGGGCTCCCCTAACCTGGAAGCAGCAGTTTAAGGGCTTAAAACAGCTTCCCAAGCAAACCAGGACAAGACCACAGAAGCTACGGGCTGCAAGCAAGGGAGGGCTACAGCTAACACTACTCTATTGCTCTGTACTGCATAGTGGTTCATTGGAAATCTTGCCTCAGGCTGCAAGTGCAAAGAGATTCAAGGCAAGGCTCTGCAAATTCATGGAGAAGTCCACCATTAACTCCAATCCTACACAGCTGAAATATCAAGCTCATCAAGTCCCTGAACTGCTGTTTTCCACCTTCTGACACAGCCTGCCACAGAAAGCATCACAGCTGTTGCCAGTACTTCTTCCCCAAGCACCTGGAAGTTTAAAATGCCTTGATGAAAGCTCCCAGTTGACTAAACTATGTTCCACATAAGAGGAATTAGAATTTCCACTGTGTTATCAGTCTAGTTCCTTTTAAAACTCAACTACATGAAAGTTAACTTGTACAGGAAACCTGTGTTCAGGAAGTTGTTTTTTTGGGTGCATGCAGCTCTGTGAGAGATGCTCACTTCTGCTTACACTTTAGGATATTTAATCAAAATGCTTTTTGTAGACACCAAAACAGCCTCACAGGTTTCATCATATACCTAAAACTTTATTTTTAATTCTCATAAAAGCCACTATAGTCTTCCATTTCCTGTGTAACCATTAAGGCATAGGCTGCCAACAGCAGAGTCAAACTTGCTGTACTTGCTAATAACATAAGTTTCACTGTGTCTTTGAAGGTGCAAAAGGGACACCCATTGTATGGCAGAAGTCTGTAACAGGAAGGTCCTGCTGCAAGAGTGCATGAAATTCTTAGATTTAAGTGAAATATGGAGAGGCTTAAAAGCAGCAAGAACACATAAAGAGTTAATGACTGCAAAGTCTACTGAATCAGAATATTTCACAAAGAGACTCATCTTCCAGTGTTAAATACCATTGTGACTCTTCCTGCAGCCATCAGGATCGTATTTGAAGCATTACATCACTACACTTAAAATCAAATTAAAGGACTCTTTATTATTTGGTATCTTGCTGCACTATGCATATATTTACTTGTGCTCTTTGCAACTAGCCATTTTTTCTAACAAGCTTTAGTCATACACCACACTCATTTAAATGGTGAAATGTCTTCCAGTAAGTTCAACAAGTGAAGTTGTTTCTTTCACAAAAGCCAGTTCCTTGTATATTTGTACAAGGTACTTTCCAAAGGTGAAAAAGTGACCTCAGACAGGGATATATTTGCTGACTCCAGAAATATTTGTACCTATCATTTACAACTCTTTCTGCTTGGAAATAAAAGAAAGAGATAGAACTTTTAAAGTAAGCTGATGAAACTATAAGCCACCAGGACTAAAAAACATACAAAACTAGATTTGCTATCATCAACTAAGGACATAAGTATTAAACACCACAGCTGATTTTGGCCCTAACAACTCTGATTGTTCTTTCAGACCTAGTGTAAAATAAAAACAGCAGCTTCACCAAGGTCCTATCAGTGACAGACTGCACAAACTAACACGATTGACAAAAATCTCTTTCTTAAAAAGCTTTCAAGAGAATCAACGATTAAGAAGAATCAGTTTGACACAGATTACAAAGGACTAAAAGGGAAAAAAGCCCCAACACTTATGGCCCATATTCATCAAATGTTTTTCCTAGAAAACAGTTGTTTACCAGGAATAAGAATAATGGAATACAGAATAACAATACTGACATAATCCCATGTGCTAACAAAATGACCTCAGTAAACTGAGCCTAAGGTCACTTTGATCAAAGCGTCAGCATAAGTTTCGATAAATAAGTGAAAGGACAACAGGCAGAATACCAAAGATACACACTGCCAAGAACTCAACATCGAGTGGTTAAGGAAGGATATCCAGGGCTCTCCAGCGGCGGAACTGATAGCAAGGAGCTCACCGAGCAGAACGCGAAGCGATGCTGCTCAGGGACAATAAGAACAACAGGTTCGGAAAGTCCCACCTTACGGGCCGAACAGCAGCAGCCCGGCAGCTGGCCAGGACGTACAGCACAACTGCGCTGACCAGCCAGCTCTGTTCTTTNCCGCGTCCCTTAGTGGCCGGGGCGGGTCGGGGCTGGCCCGTGTGCCCCGCACGGCTCTGCCCTCGGCCTGCGGGGCGCGGCTGGAGCCAGCACGGATTCCCCTGTTGGCTTTTGTAATTTCAGGGTGACCGCGCGGCTTTGTGCAGGACCTGCCGCTCCTGGCCTGTTCCTTGATCCAGCCGCCGCTTCCGTAGAGTCGTAAAGTCGCAGCATGGTTTGGGCTGTAAAGGACCTTAAAGCTTATCTGATTCCAACCCCCTGCCCTTGATCCAGGTTGCTCCGAGCCCCGTCCAGCCTGGCCTTGAGCACTCCCAGGG
>VXBI01007769.1:0-22433 GCA_013397375.1 Toxostoma redivivum | reverse complement strand
CTTTTCCACGCCGCTCACCCCCGGGGCAGCCCAGGCAGCTGAGCCCCGCAGCAGCCGCGGCCCCGGCCCCGCTCGCCCGCCCCGCTCCGCGCTCCCCGAGCCCGCCCGGCCCCGCACCTCCGGGCTGATGTACGACACGAAGGACGGCTTGGCCGCCCTGGCCCCGCCGCCCAACATGGCCCCGGCNAGTGAAGAACTTCTTCCTAATATCGCATCTAACTTCGTTCAGCTCATCTATTGCACTGTTTCTTACTCAGCTGCCAAATGCCTGTGTTGTACCTGTGCACGCACTTAAAAAGCAATTCAGCATTAAGGAAAAATCTAAACAAGGCATTGAGATGCAGGGTGTTACTTATGGCAGGAGAAGTGCAAGAAAAATGAGATAGATGGTGCTTTCCATTAAATAATCCTCTAAACTCTCTAAAATGTGACTGCTGATAGACCCCAAGGAGTCCTCTGCTCTATGCCTGTTTAATGTGTTACAGCCACAGCCTCCCTGGAATGTCATCTTTGGACACTGTATAATCAGAGCTGTAAATATACACCAGGTTTAACTGGTATGTAGGTTACTTTTAAAAGCCTCGTTTTTATATGGATACAGAACAATGCAAATATTGTCAATGGCCTGTGGCAATGCAGCAAGACTACCCAGCAATTCAATGGCTAATGGTAACCCAGGCGACAATTTGTGCACAATGTAGACTTTACGGAAATATTTTTACAAAAATAAAACATACTTTACAAACTTCAGTAGACCATAGGATGTGAGTATCTACAGCTCCTTCAAATATTAGTGATAAATACTTTTCATATAATTTCCCCCTCTTTTTGTTTTAATATTTCACGTTATTTACCTTGCTCCAAACCCAGACCTAGGAAAAATACAAGAGGAAGAAAAAGGATTACAGGGAGTTATAAGACAGCATTTATAAAAGTTAAATCTGTTTCAGAAATAAAGCAATTTCTTTGTTTTCAGAGTCAAGGAATGAGAAGTCTTTTGGATTTAATCACTTTCTCTCTGGAAAAAAACCCCCGAAAGATCTCCAAGATTAGCTTTCATTAGTAGTTTTACAACAAAGGCTATTCTGGTATGGGATCCCATGCTGAAAAGCTCTCATGTTTCACTCCACAGCTGCTTCCACATCATTCCTTACATCGCATCTGACTTCAGCTGCATAGGTCAAAAGTACACCCCATGGGATTAAACTGGTGCAAATCCAGGGCGAGAGGAAATGTGGGACACCACCTCTGTGCTCTCTAGCATATTAAAATACTTAAAGAAAGAGAATAGCATATAAAAATAGCATATAAAAATCTTCTAAAGTACCAGAATTTAGAGTGGGAATAACGTGAATACCTCAGAACACCATGAGGTTTACAGCACACTAAGGCAAAAATCAGCAACTTACTGACATAGCATTTTTCAAAGAGGAAAGGATGTTTTGACACCAGGCCAGAGTCTTAACTCTGATGGGAAGTGCAAAAGGAGCCTTAATTCCCACACAACACATGGGAATTCATTCTTCATCTTGTCATCAAAAAAAACATACCAAAAAAAGATCTGAATGTAATTGCTATTCTCCATCAGCAAAATATCCACATGGTGATGAACAGGGAATGCTTCATCCTGGGGTTTGCTCTCCAGAATGCAAAATGTGTGGGACTGAACCCATTGCAGAAAGGATTTGAAGCATTTTAGCTAGAATTTGAGTGCCGGATTTGGATCCCACCTTTGTCAGTGTGTTCGTCTTTTCTGGAATGGAAGAAATAAAGCTATCACAAGCAAGTTAACTTACTTCAGAGAAGAACATTAGCATCTGAAAGGGCCAGCTGCAGCCCTGACTCTGTGCCCAGCAGATTACCAAGCACCAAGGGTTTCCATGTTCTTCCCTTTCCCCAGGAAGAACTATGTGTTCTCACTTTTTCTTTTAAAATCTGGAGTGTCTGTGGGGAGTACCTGCAGAATTCAGCTACAGCCACCTCATCTCTGTAGATTGCTCCTGCAGACAGTGGAGGGAAAGAGGTTTCTTCTGAAGGCAATGGGGGCAGCAAATAAATTCCTTGTTCAGAAACAGCCTCGAAAGACTGTCCAGTGCTCAGAGCACCTCAGGAAGTTAGCTTGGGCAGGCTGAAGTTGGCCTTTCAGAGTGTCCTCTTTCCCCCTCTCATCTTTACACTTTCCCATCATCATCTACTGCCTGTCACTTAAGTATTTAAACATTTACTTTTTTGTCATTTTCATGTGATCCCTCTCTTCAGCATTGTCACTCTGTAGTGTTGTTCTGAGTTGGTCCATACCACTGAGGAAATAAGACAGTTCAATGATGTTCAGTCATTTGGGATTGCTCTCTTAATTAATAAAGACTTCTAAAATAAAATTTCTACAACAAACTGATTCTGGAATGGTGTATTAATAGGATCTGTCTTCACATGTTTCTTCTAAACAGGAAGTGTTGTTCCATGCTGCCAATGACTTTCAATACATTACAAAAAAAAGATAGTTAAAGCATTGAAAAAAAAAAAGAGCATATCAAATAATGTAATTTAATTTTGTTCAATATTATATGTATATCAATGACAATCATGTAAATGTAAGGACAATAGTAAAACTTTTTAAAGGCCAAGTTCTAGATTATCTGTAGTGGGTTCAGAGTATATGGCATTTCACTGTTGCTATTACATCCTGATACTTTTCTCTTTCTAGAAGTATAATCACAGTATTTAATGCTGTCTGCAGGATGGAAACTCACAGACCTGCTCTTCTCTTCCTATAAACAGAGATTACTTTGTTTAAAAAATTCACATGCTATTAATTTAAATAATTCTTTGGGCTGAATTCTCAGCTGTGCCCAGACTCAGTGGCACAACAGCTGATGGAAGGGAGACACAAAGCAGTTGTTTGCAGCTTCTCTATCAGTTTTTGTTCAGTGATCCTCTTAACTGCAAGTTGAATCTCATATTTTCCTTTGTGGCAGTCCTCCTTGTCAGCATTTCCTTGGCTATGGGAAGTAAGTATCCTGAATAAGGCATTATCCCAGGCAGTATCTGGAGCACAGTTGGTGAAGATCACTGAGCACAGCTCTTTTTGTATCACATTTCAGCTTTTCTGAGCCTGGGCCTTTGTCAATCTTGATGCCCTGGGGAGTTCAAAGGGTGCTTGGATACTCAGGGTGGGCAGGCCACTGTATGTTGTGGGTGCTTTGGTATAGGTTGGACAGATGTAATGAATTTTTAAAGCAATTCATAAGTGTTGAGTAAACTTGCATGACTATTTTCTACTCCCCATTTCCTCTTTTTGAAGAACGTGGAGGGAGTCTGCTGTGCTGCAGACCTGCAAAGTCACAGGTGTGTATAACTCCCATTCCAGAGTGGTAAATCAGAGGCAGGAATCTGCAGCTGTGCACCCCTTTGAACTGTCATCATGGCTGGATCCAGGTCTGGACACTACTTTAATACATGCAGCTCAAACTGTGGCATAGGTAAAGAATTTGAAGTAGCAGCTGAAAAGAGGATCTCAAACAATTATCATTTGTCAAGGTTCCACAATTTTTCTATTCAGAAAATCTATCTGGGTGTACAATTTGATTTTTCTTATTTTCACATTTGTCTGGACCTTACCAAAAGAGCTGCACTTAGGTATGCAAACCTGGGTATTTCTTTGTACCTGTACACCATCACAGATGTTCATGTGTAGCTCAGAAGGGAGGAGCTGTCCCAAAAGCGTTGGATATACCCTGAGTATACAGAGATCTGCCATGCATGCTGGATCTGATACTCCCTATTTATACCGTTCAATTAAGTAACTCAGTTTAGGACCTTAGTATTTCAAACATTTTAAGAGAACACATTAAAGTGTCTGAAATAAGTCTCCAAGAAATATAGAAGACTTAAGATGAAGCTGGAAGTCTATCATGGAAAAATCAGAAATTAGGAATATACTGAGATGTCCTTTGCAAAAAGGTCACCAAATCAATCTATAGACAGCCAGCAGCTACCTCTGCTTTACACAGGCTAAGAGAATTTTCTGTGAAAAGTCATGAATGTTAGCTTTCTGCAAATTAAGACAATTCTAAAAAAAGAAGACATCAACAACAAAAACCAGAAAAGGGCTCTGCTGTAAGATACTACTTCTAATACTGTATTCACACTGACATAATTTTCCAGTATTTTCAGTGTCTTTCAGGAATTGGTTTCCAAACTTGGTTCAAATTGCAGTCTGTTACCTTAGAGGTGAGCTCATTTTTGGAAGTATATGGTCAGATATGTGTAATGCTGTCTTATATAAACTTTTTATGTTTCATCTTTGTTGCAGTGGTCTTTCTCTATTGATTGTATTGTGTTTCAATTTTTAAAGCAGTTTTCTACTCCTCATTGTGAGAACATAATCTCTCTGAGTAAAAGGAAAGCAGATCCATTCTAGCTTTCCTCAGCTGAAATATTTGGCTCTGATTCCTGTTCCATCCCATGTCTCAGTCCTGAGACACTATGTGCCCAGTTCCTCCCTGAAGGTGGTTGAAGAGATGCAATTTTTTTCTTAAGTAAAGCCATCTGGGATGTCCCACATGTCACACATCATGACTCAGATGGCAAACAGCAGTTCCTTCAGGGGTAGCAATACACACTAGAGGCATTTTGTTTCCATCCCTTAATTAGTGAATGTTTTTGTTCTACCAGGGCCTTCCAGAGCTAACCTTCCTAACTCTTCTTACCAGCAAGGTTCATCTGCCTTTTGGGACATACAGTTCCAAAACATGCACACAGAAGAGTGCAAGGCCAAATTAACAACTTCACCATGAAGAGCGGGGCAGAGGCATTAACTGTTGAGAACACACCCTGGACCAGAGTGTTTACTTTAGTCATAGAGATGCAGCTGGGAATTACATGTCTTAAACTTGAGGGTGGAAAAAAAAATATTGTTGTGAGAGTTGTGAAAACTCAGGGAACAAAGCACCTCACATTGAATAGCAAAATCACCTTCTCTTAATAGCTACAAGTGGGAGAAGAGGAAGTGAGTAACTTTTTAATAACTCTACTCACCCAGGAAAGCATGGGTGTCACAAACAAGAATACAAGAAGTTCCCCACCTTTTCTTAGCTCTTTTGGAGCAAACACAATTACTTGTTTGTGGGCACACACAGATTTCTTTGTCATGTGGTGAACTGCAGGGAAATCCAGAGACTTCCCCCTAGTCCCAGACTTGTTCTGATCCTAGGAAGAAGCCTCTGTCTCTGCATGGACAGTGTAAAAGATATCAAAAGAGGCTCCCTATCATATCCTAGTGCCAATCTGAGGTTTATTTCTTGTATGCTTCCAGGTGACAAAGAGACCGAGGGCAGAGGGCATTGGTCTTTTCTAGGGTCTGGAAAGGGAGCGGGGATGAAATTAGATCTCGGCCAGCTATGCACGGCCAGAGGGGACTTTATAGGGGTCAGGAATTTACCATTTAGGATAGTGAATTACAACAGTGAACTTCTCTATTTTATTCTTCAAAATGCTGTGAACAGAAATTACTTCAGCCTTAACAGTACACAAAGGGTGAGCCAAACCCCATCTGTATGGGGAGAAGGCCTACACCATACCTGGATGTGAGGCAAAGTTAAGTCAGGGCTCTCCTCTCACCCTTGTTTCTTCTAAACCTGCAGTCCATAGGGATCATGGGTCCTTAAGGGATTACGAGCTCATAGATAACAAGACAGATAAATTTAAGTGTGGCCCACCTGATATCAGAAGATGTGAATTGACCCTTCTGCCTTGGAATTAATCCCACAAAAGAAAAAAAAGCAACATTCAGCTCCTAATTTGATGGCAGTCCCTAAACTAGGTGGTGGAAAAAGTCTGCCAAGGCGTCCTTGGGCAGCCCTGATTCTTTCTTCCCAAGTCACTTCTCTAACTGCAATGTCGATGAAAAATCTTGAGAAAGATGTCCAGCTGTCTGTCACTAGCTAGGAATCTGGTCCATCTAATTAAATAGTTGCTCCAGTGCAGGACTCTTCCTGCTGGGCATGAGGAGAAGCAAAGCAAACCTAGTGAGAACCATCCAGTGTCCAAATTACAGGGTACAGGACAGGTCAGTTCCAGCACATCCGCAGGGAGGAATACTTGTTATGAGGTTTACACAGTAACCTCTTCTCTTTGGGAAGGACTTTAAAGTTTTTGCTGGCTGTGTCCTGGCTCTTCTGTTCTTTCCTTTAGCAGTGAAAATTGTATCTAGTGCATGACTGCAATGAAAAAATGTGCTCGTTTTACTTTGCCCACCAGGCTGTCGACTTGCTCTTGGCTTTGATTTCCTAATACAAAATGCATGTGTGTGTCAGTAATCATGGATGTCAGGGAATGAAAGAAGCTACCCAGCTCGTGCTGTCATCCCCACCTCCCATACAACTGCTGCAACTAAAAAATCCAGCCCAGATAATCTGAGAAACAGGCACAAACTTACCCCCTTCAGGAAGGCTACATGCTCTTTAGCAGGAACTCTTGGCAAAACACAAACGTGAGTCTAGAGGCTTCCCTTTACTGTCCCTGACTTCAAAAAGGCCGTTGTCTAAGCAAGGAACACTTTTATTTGGCTAAGACAAACAAGTCTTTGAAGCAGAAAACTTCATAGAAGCAGCAAATCTTGTAAAAGAAATCTCATAAATCCATGTATTCTTCCCTGTTAGCAAATGTTTCTGATTTACTATAATATTTTTCTCTGCAATTGCTGTGGTTTTAATCTTCAAACCCTTGGAAAGTTTCTTGATAAAACTTCCTAGAATTAATATGCATTCATGCTAGAATTAAAATATTCATGCTGATATCCGTATGGCAATCTGGCATGCCTGAATGTCGGATGGGTATTTGGAAACATTTTTCTTGAGGATTACAGAAGTTACCTGCACTTCCAGAACTCCAGATTTTTCTAAGGAAATAAGTTATTTTAAATCTATTTTTTTCTGAAATTTGTAGGGGCACTGTTCCTCAGAAAGAATATATAAACCAGCAGAGGACTGGTGGAATTTTATTGCATGGATTTTGTCCCAAACCATTGGGTTTTAGACCTGTGTTCTCTGAATGCATCACTGTTTCTTGGGAAACACTTCAGCCCTGGCTACTCCTGTAACAGGAGCTCTGAACTGGTCCCATAGCTTGTAAATTGGCTCATCTTATGCTTTTGGAGATACTGGAGAACTTGCTGGGGACGTTAGTTGAAGCATCCAGAATCCTGATTTATGATTTACCACTATCATATAAGGAATGCTTATCCCGAATCTATTGCCCTGAAATCACTCCTGGCAGCAGTTGCAAGAAATGTCTTAAGAAATGGATACAAGAAACCAAAACCACACACTACCCCCTCCCACAAGATTTTGATCTGACATGCCCCTCTCCTCCTGTTCTCAATGATTTGCCAGACAGTCTTTTGACACACATTTTATCAACTCTTCCTTTATAACCCCTTTCTCAGGTTGCCTTCCTCAGTGGGAATCCTTACCTTGCAGAATTTCTTCTTTGCAGCCCTCAGTGACTCAAAATTGAATCTCTCTTCTTCCTTCTGCTATGCTACTCTGACTTGTGTAATTTCTTTACACCCCAAAAGTATTTACTTCTAATTTATTCACGAGATAGTCCTGGCTGTGTTTCTAACCACTGCTGTCTTCTAATTCATCAGTAGATTTTATTTGGGGTTTTGCTGCCATGATGACTTTGGTGCATCGTTTAAGAATTATTTGTAAATTATTTTAAAATTCATTCTTTGGCGATAGAGAGGAACGCTGTAATAGCGTTTTCCCTTCGTGCTTGTGACAGAACGGTGAGAATTAACTCTGCCTGTCCAGTGGGAGCTGCGGCTGAGGACACAGCGCTCTCTGCTGCCAGGAGCACACAGGGACACTTCAAACACAGCCCTGTGGATTTGCTGCATAAAACTGCAACTTCTTTTTGGGCTGTGGAGCACTCACTTAGGTTTCCAAGTGTTTGGAAGTGTCCTCATACTCTCTTTAACGCTCTCCATTCACGTGCAAGGGAGCAAGGTATGGACTCCAGAAGTAGTTCTGTTTGTGAAGCAGGAGAGATGCATGAAAAGTCAGTAAAAACTTCAGCTTTTCCTTCACCTTTTCCCACAGCTCACTTGCTGTACATGGCATGTGACATATTTTAACATCTCAGTTCCACTGGCCTGAATAATTTTGGTCTTAAACTCCTCAGTCACCTGGAGCTTTTTTCCTTCTTTGTTTTTGTGGAGTGCTGCAGTTCCTGCATGAGTGGCCAATCATGCACTGGTCTTATCTCTGCTGAAACTGAGCCTTTCTCTTTGATTTCCTACACTATTTTTGGAGTTGACTGTTGTTGAGTATTGATGTAATTTTTTTTTATTTTACCTTTGGTTTTTACCTCTCTAATGGCCTTCCTGATTTTATTTCTTGAGTTGACTAATTTAATTAGTTCTGTTCTTTCTGTTACCATTTTTATTGTTTGTTTTTTTTTGGTGTTTCTCNCTGCCTGTAATCCAGGGACAGGACATGAGGGAATGGCTCACAGCTGCACCAGGAGAGCTTTCACTGGCCATTAGGGGGCATTTCTATAAAGAGAGGGTCGATGCTTAAGTCTGTCAGTGTTCAAAGGCATTTGGACAGTGCCCTTAACAATGTGCTGGAATCTGGCCAGCCCTGAAGTGGGCAGGCAAGGGCCTGGACAATGACTGTAGGTCCCTTCCAACCAGAAGAGTCTGTTCTATTGTATTTTATTCCCTTTCCACTTACAAATAAAATAAATCATTGAAGTTATTGGTAGAAACTGGGATGGCATTTAATTATCACAGACACTTTTCTTGTGACAAGCACGGTCTGCTGCTGATACCACAATAATTATCCCACTTTCCTGAAGTTTCAGTTTCACATGACTGTACTGGCAACATCCCAGGATCACTCTGGCTCCAGTTCTTAAAGGTAACATGCTTTTCTCTGAGTGTGAAAATACGAAGTAGCAACCTAAGCAGTGACATTCTTCACATCCTAAGCCATGCTGAGGTATCTGTGTGGGACTGGCAGCCTTAGGCCTGCACCTCTGAGAAACCCATCCTCCTTTGGAGTAGCACATACCCCAGGAGTATATAAAACATGACAGTGAACTCCTGTATTCAGGCATCTTCATCTCTCCCATATTGTTCATTAACTTGTATAACTAGAAAATTCCTGTCAAAGTCAAATATGTGCCAGAAGTGAAGTCTTTGATAAGGCTGTCTTACATAGTCTGATCATATATGCACGCTATTGATACAAACAGAATGCAGCATGCAGAAAAGGAAAGAGGTTATATAAGGAGCAAGGTTTGTGATCCTTATGTGGAAACAAGAGGCCTTTTGTCTCACTTTTAAAGTAACCTTTTTACTGTAGAAAAATCCATTTAGTTTAGAGAAAATTAATTTGCTAGCCTTTTTGGCTAGAAGACTCCTAGGCTTACTGCTATCATTTAAAAAAAACATTGAAGGAAAACATATTTTCGTTGAACCTATCACTGTACTTTGTAAAACTGAAATATAAATGGTGGAAACCATTGCTAACTGTGTCTACTCCCCACCATTATTAATGCTGTCCTATTCAAATCTCTTTGGTTAGTCCAAATGAGTCTTCATTGCTTAATAAAGAAACAATTTTGGCATTAACGGACTAATGATCAGCAGATATTCAATGAGCAATAAGAATGTTAAAAATGCATAGAAATTGTTGCAGGAGTATTTGAAGTTGATTCCAACTGTTAGAAGTTTTCTAGGCAGAACAATTTTAAGTATTAAAAGATCTAAAAACAGAAGCTGCAAATGAACCCACCATATTCTATAGTTCTGTAAGTTTAACTGTTCGTCTAGAATTTCATAAAAGGGCAAGAAGTCAACAGACTATGTCTGAAAGGCTTTAATTTCTAGCAGTGCCTTTATGCACAGATCCATGTGAAACCACACTGCTCATAGACAGGACACGCTCATGAACTGGGAAGAAAGGTCAAAGTTGGAAAAAGCTTTGAAACAGAACAGCTTGCATGTTCACAAACTGCTCCTCTAAGGTGAGCATGGCGGGGAATATCCTTTCTGTGTACATTTCCCTTTTGTGAAAGAGGACTACAGTGTCTGTGATTGCACTGCTGGACACAAAATGTAAACTGTGCTTATTAGTAAACCGCTAGCACTACCAAAACATAGGGTATTAAAATGCTTATTTAGTCAGTTTTGCCTTTCTAAGTGCACAGTGTAGTATTTAAGTCAAAGCTACCTCTGTACTTTTGAAAACCTTGTTTTTACATTCTTAGATTTGTTAACAAGTGTCAGAAGTTATCCATTAAAATAGTCAGGAACACTAGAAACAAACTGCAAATTCACTTTTCATCACACAGCACAAAAATCATGGTCACAGCTTCATATTTAATGTGGAATCACTTTAAGTATACAATATTTCAAAAGATCCAGAAACTGGTTAGGAGCTAAAAGCCATTAGAACAAAAATACAGAAAATCTAAAATACATCTTTGACCTTTTTAATCCTATATTTTAGGGTCACATTCCTGAATAGACAAGTTTGCCTTATGAGGAAAGAAACTTTGGTATGGAGTTGAACTAGCCACATGAATAGCACCTGTAGCTTTCAAAATAAATAGTAATGGCTAACTAGACACGATGGCAGCAAGATATCCCCTAGAACAAGCATATGCTTGGAGCTATGCATGAAGGCTGGACAACAAAATGAGTGTGATTTTTTAAAGTAACTTCAAAGCATTTCTGCTTTTTGTATTTCTAATTATTTAGAAAGCTTTCCTACAATGAGAAAGCTCTACTTTTATATGCTAACTCCTTATAATCACTCCCTTGAAAATTGCACTCTGATGCTTGCAGAACACTATTATTAAAGTGTTTTTCTTTTTAATTCTTTAGATTCCCTCTATTTTTCTAAAATATTGTATTTTTATTCCATAGGCCTATGCTGGTTAGCAGTAGATGCTGGGAACAGAAACATCCCCCCGCTCCAATAGTTGTTCATTAAAAAGGTCAAGGATAAATTCGACCTTAAAATGGAACAGAAGTTGGGCTTTTCTTAATAAAAGGTATCAGAAATAACAAATTATCTTTGTCACACGTGACACTCTCCTACAGCCATCAATAAAGTAGCTACCGGAATGTTAGTCTACGTTAATCTGTGTTTTATGGGTTTGCAACAAAGCATAATACACGTTTAACGGAGTAAGTGAAACTTCAGTTTCCAGTGTGTAATGAATTTTAGTAGTTTAATAACTTTTAACTTTTATTTGTGTATTCCACTGTAGTGCTGTGACAACAAATCACACCTGTGTACCAGAGCATACATCAACAGTATGATGTAACTTTACTTACACCACTGCTATAGTTAGATTTTTGAAAGAGACATAAGCATACACTATGGCCACAGCAAATAATTTTCTGGGTTTTTTTCTTTGATAACCTTCACTTTTTAAGTAATACTTCACTTTTAAAATTTGAATTATTGAAAAAATCACAGAAAGTTTATACAGGAACAGATATAAGGAATAACCTCACAGGCACTGATATGACCAACATTTATTTTAAGGGCTGAGAGGCATTAATACCATATTGACAAAGCTGACTGAAAAGAATAATTAACTTTGTCTAAATGGAAAATGCCCATCTTTGCTTGTTGAGAAAAGAAATTCAGAAAGTTATTTTTTGGCCTTGCTATGTCACGAAGTCAATCATACAAAGACCTATGCATTTAACCTAAGATAATAGTTTTACAAGCCCTTCTATTAAAAAAAAAAACAAAACATCATGCAAATCTTTGATCAATTATGCAGCGGCTTTAAAACTGTTGCAAGACCATACTGTATATATTAGCTTTTATACTGCTAATGCACAACTAACAGCAAACTCGATTAGATTAACACAAATTTGTCTTAATTACACCGTTATATCACACTAAGGAGACAAATGCCACAAGATTGGCAAAAACATTTAATTCTGAGCACTCAAATGGCAGGACAATTATGTGTTGTAACCCCTTCACATTTAGAAAAAAACATGATCCTGCAGTCTCACTTTAAAAAAAAAGAAAAAAAAACCCTTCTGTAAAATATTAATTAGGAGGGGAACAGTTTTACTACCTAACACAAAGTAACTCATACAACTAGTGTCAAAGGCAAACAAAAATACTTCTAAAGAAAAGGTCAAAATACATATAGCAACAGAAGCACAAATGCTGCATTAAATACAGACAAGATAGGAAGACAATGCACTTGTTAATAAAAAAGACAAAAAATAAGAAGAAAAGGTACTAAAATTAGCAACACATTTAAAGAAAATGCAGTGAGGGAAAACTATGTTTTCCTATGACAAGTTTCCATTTGCAGTCTTTCCATCCATAATTTGTCTGGTACAGTACATCCAATTAAAATATTCAGAATCTCACAGAAGAGCTAGGTTGTTCTCTTCCAAATCTAATTCAGAAGCTGATTTTGGATGTTTTAAACAGACATCATTATGAATGAAGTAAAAGCAAGGCAACAAATGGACTTTTCATTACCATCAATATTAGCAATGATGACAAATGTTTTTAGAAGTTATCATAATCTTTTTTGTCCTTCTTTCCCTCTGCTTCAAACCCATCAACCCCATCACTGTCCCTTCTCCTTTTACGATTATTATGGATGTTGAAGCGTTGATTCATCTGTGGTAACGGATCCATTCCTAGAACTTTGTGTATCTGACGGAATGCAAGGAGTCTCAGCGCAAACTAGAAAAATGGTAAAGAAAAGTTACTTGTGTTACAAACAAATGTCTATTTTGAGCATTTTGTCAAACAATTAGGGAAGAACATCAGTGATGTGTGATATTACCTTTAACTCTAATGATCCCATCTTTCTGTCTCCAAACAAAATAAAACATGTATGTCACATTTGCTGCTTCTGTAAGTGCAGCATTTTAGGTTAATGTACATGTGTTTGGGCTTCTGGGCTTGTCACATGTCAGGTAAGGTGATACAGGATCAGGAATCATTAGCAAAAGGATCAAATAAAGAGGTAGAGGCAGTAACCTCTTAAACTGCAAACATGAATGGTCATTACTGTCATATAAATCTTACAAGATATATTTATAAAATTTCCAATCTATTAACATGCTGCTGTAGAGTAAGCCTTTTTTTTAAGATCTAGATTTATAGATATAGATGAGAATGCTACAAATTGTTCAGGAAAATACATTTATTTCAGTGCAATAATGAACACTATGAACATCCTCTCCTGTGATATGTTGAATGCCTAGCTTAAGACCGGTAAGATCTGACTACATTCTGAGAAATCAAAATTCATGTCCAATACAAGCTCCATTAAAAAAAAAAAAACAGAACCAAAACAAAACCATCCATCAAACTTAGTTACTTCACACCTACATTCCCTTACCTGTGCACTTGAAGTAATATCCTCTCGTTGCTGATCTGTCATTATAGCAAGTGTATCAAAAGGATCTTTTTCACAAGGGTCCAGAAGGCCAGGACCACCTACAATAATCAGACCAATTAGTAGCACATCTTCACCTTATTACAAGCAAGATTACAGATTAGTTAAGTGTAAGTATACATAAAAGGCAACTTGCCTTTAAGGATGATTCCTGAAGATATACACTCAAAAACTCTTCTCAGTGCATCTCCAGGACTCTGTGGTCCAGTCGCGCTGCTAATTGCTTTTTCCACAAGCAACTCCATAGCCTAGATCAACAACAGGAGGATTCAACCAAATTAGAAATGGACTAAGACAGAATAAAGCTGCTACTGTTCCTCAGTAGAGAATTCTGAAGAACATTACATATCATAGAACACTTTCAGTTAAAATTGAAAGAAACCGCAGTTATTTTGTAAAGATGAATAAAAAGAAAGGTGGTGCCAGATTAACAATGAGTACTGATACTGGCAGCTGGTCACTGGTGGTGTCCCCCAGAGCTCAGTCTTGGGCCCAGACCTGTTTATCTTTATTGATGATGTGTGTGAGAGGATGGAGAGCACCCTCAGCCAGTTTGCAGATGGCACCAAGCTGGGTGGCAGTGCTGATCTGTTGCAGGGCAGGAAGGCTCTGCAGAGGGATCTGCACAGCCTGGATCCATGGGCTGAGGTCAATTGTGTGAGGGTCAACCTGGCCAAAACAACCTCCTGCAGCTCCAGGCTGGACAGAGCGGCTGGAAATCTGCTGGGAGGGAAAGGACCCGGGGATGCTGATCAACAGCAGCTGAACATGAGCCAGGGTGTGCCAAGAAGGCCAAGGACATCCTGGATGTATCAGCAGTGGTGTGGCCAGCAGGACCAGGGCAGTGACTGCCCCTCTGTGCTGGGCACTGGGGAGACCACACCCAAATCCTGGGTTCAGTTTTGGACCACTTATTACAGGAAAGACAGTGAGGTGCTGGAGTGAGTCCAGAGGAGGGGAACAGAGCTGGGGAAGGATCTGGAGCACAAAGTTCTCTTAGGAACTGCTAAGGGAGCTGGTGGTGTTTATCTTGAAGAAAAAGAGGCTCTGGGGTGACATTATTGTTCTGTATAACCATCTGAAAGAAGGTTTAGCCAGGTGGGGATTGGTCTCTTCTCCCACATAACTGGTGCTAGGACAAGAGGAAACAGCCTCAGGTTGCACCAGGCAAGCTTTAGATTGCATATTAGGAAAAAAGTTTTGACTGAAAGGGTTGTAAAGTATTGGAACAGGGTGTCCAGGGAGTTGACAGAGTTACTAACCCTGGAAGCATTCACAAAACATGTGGACATGGCAATTAAGGACATGGTTTAGTGGTGCTTGTGATTAGCAGCTGGACTTGTTTATCTTCAAGTTTAGTGATTAACAGTTGGACTTGATGATCTTCAAGGTCTTTTCCAACCTGAACAATTCAGTGATTGTATTATGGGCTTCTTCCCATCACAACTTGTTCAGTAATTTCACAGAAATTTATACAGTAGTAGTCTACATATGCAGATAGACAACTTGTCTAGCCATTTTTGAGCATATGAAACACTCCGGGACACTTCATTCTGTCAGCTATATGAATACAGTACACAGTATGTGTACTGTAATGGAACATGTGTATGTAATGTGTATGTAATGTGTATGTGTATGTAATGGAACAGGATGCTATAGAAAAACAGAAGTAGTTTTTTCTACAAGAGTACAGAAACTTATAAAACATTTAATGTTCTTAAAATGCTTAATATCTGCACTAGTCCTTCAGTTTAGCAAAACTGAAGCTCACAGCAGTTTTTCTCCTAGTAATCAACCAACACTAACTCAGATGTTAAACTAGTGTAAAAAAACCTCTACGGTATTTTCTGAAATGTGTGTATTATTTGATGTTACTTAAAATCATTAGCTGTGTTTTAAATATTGGTGTTTTCTGTGTGAATATTTCCACTGTTCACTTTTATTAGACACTATTTTTTTCCAGAAGAACCTATAAAATGATTTGTAAAAGAGAGGATGAACTTCTAGATCTCTTTCCCAGAATCAGATAGATGTTACACTGCTACCTCTACCTGCCAATTCTCAAACAACAGTTTTTGGTAGGTGTTTTAGGGGCACTTGTTGTTTGGGCCTTGTCCTCCTCAGCACATCCACAGTTGCTCAAATGCTACCTTTTGTTCTTCCTTACAAGTTGTAAATATTTATTCTGATGTATGCAAGTAATTATAGGCAGTGCTAATCACTAAGGGTGCCCATGCCTTTCTAGTTTAGCTCCATTTAACTGACAGATTTCATTTCTTGAGCATGTTATTTCCATACTCCTGCTGTATCAGTCAGGATTTGACAACAGTAATTTAGATGTTTTCAAGTAGGAAGCAAAGTGCATCAGTAAAGAAAAAAAAACAGATCTTGAATTTGCATTTATTAAAATCCAGTTCTTTTCGATCCTCATACAATACACCGAGGTCTATAACTTGGTCCTAGGAAAATGTGAATTATGATGTCTTGGTGTTTATGTCCACCAAAGGCTGGATTTCAAATTTGAATACTGTGTAGGAACGTGACAAAATTCTTCCCATTTAGTTTTTACTTTAAGGCACGTGAAATGCTACTACGGTGAACATTCAGGCTGCTATTAACCTCTGTTAATAAAACTACTTATGTTTTTTTTTTCAAAAAGCTCTGTCATCTCTTTCGTTTGTAAGTGGTTTCTAATATAGAGGGTAGGAGAATGTCTGTATCCAGAAAACTCTATTACTCCAATCTATGAAACTCTATCGTACTGGCTGAAATCACCACTTTCATTTTGTCATTGCTTTTATCAGTAAGACTTCTCCTACAGGCCAAAAGAACAGCTGACTACAGTTCAGTAGACTCATGCCACTGAGAATGCATCAGGTACCAGGAAAAAATCAGGACTTTTGGAGAAAACTGAGATACAGTGAGGTCTGACACACTGCTTTGCATAACCTCTCTTCCCTTCTGTATGTGCCTTGGAACACATAGTGTGAGAATTAAGAAGCTACATTCCTTGTTCCTCACCCAAATCCCAGCTCCGTGTTGCAATAGTTGTAAGGATACTTTTCTGAAAGTATGCCAAGGTTCATTTGCTGGCAACTCAGTATCGTAGTGATATTAAGAGAGCCCTTCTGAAGCATCTTTTACACTGTATTTGTTTAGTGTACTTTTCCTTAAATGCAGCACTGGAACTGGCATTAGTTTTTTAGGTTTTTTTATATATTTAAAAACCCAGATATTACTGCTCCACTTCCTTTCCAGAGCAATAAATATTATTAGAAGTAATTTATTAAAACTGTCTGCAAACTTAGTGAAGTTGTAAAACATTTCTCATTTAAATAAAGTCAACTGCTCAAAACAATGTTAGTGCTCTTCCTGTCAAAACTGAAAAGGAAGCAGCACAGTGCAACTGGATTTGGCTGGAAAACACAACAGTCAGAGCTAGGTTTACTTCTACATGATACATGTTTCAGGCATTTGTTTCAGACTAATTTTGTCCAATCCACAGACTGTACATCTGTTAGTATTTGGAACACTTGTAAGGTAGTCAATGCAAAAGGAATGCTCCAAGAACACTAAACTGGATTAAGAAAGGTGACCTGATACAACCCAGAGATTTAAGTGACAGTGACTAAAATATGATGATGACACAACCACAGGCTGTACTTAAGTATGGTGGTATTTCACCTAGTGAAAGGGACATAACAATTTTAAGAATACTGTGTTTTTTATCTTTTGAGTCTTATTATCACAGAATGATCTGGGAACAGCTGACATTATTTTACATAAGTTGCAGCAAACTCAAAGCAATTCAGAGTAGGTGGTTAGAAAAAAATAAGTTCTTTTGGAAAAAATGCTAAAACCTAGAATAGGAATCTATCCACAAAGAATAGAAAAGAATAGGAAAATTTCTTTTGGAAACAATAATAACTTCTAGCTTCAAATAAAAAACCTCAGAAAACTGTATTTTAAGAGGGAATCTGGAGTATTTGTTAGCAAAAAAAACCCCCAAAAATCTCAAACAAAACCCTACATTACATGTTGAAAAAATCTGAATTTAAAAATTGTATTAACACTTTACTATAATTTCCTTGTAGTAACATATTTATTAGGAAGATTCATTTTAAAAAACATTACTTACCCAGCTTGGAAAATCAGACCAAGTTGGAACCCGCTGACAGAGGTCACGAAGAATACGTATGATAACCACACAGGACTGCAGACCATTAGCTCTAGCCTTGAGAGCAATACAAAATCAAATTAATTAACCCCTGCACCTATAGCAAACAGGAGTTGTTGAAAGACTAAAACACCACTGTTCAATGGAAGCTCAGATACAAGATTGAAACAAATGATTCTACAACTTTATTCCGTGAGCTGCCATTTACAGCAGTATTTTATACAGGGTTAGTAATTTAAGGTGGTAGAAGTCAAAGTGCACAGGTTATACAAGAATAACATTTCTTGATCCCCTATACACTTTGACCTATGTTCATTTGAAACAATAAATACAGTATCTTTCTATATTAGAAATAAAAAGGATAAAGTAAAGATCTAAGAAATAGGTATAGAGACTGAAAGGTCAAGGGAATCTGTTTGGTTTCTTTATTGTGCCTTTGCTAGAACGCAAAGTCACTAAACCAAACAGTTGCTTCTCACCTTTCATTCCCTACACTTAATGCACTTAAAGAAATAGGAAAAAAAAGTCTTAAATCTAAACACAAAGCTTTAAACACATATTCCATTATTTAAAGCGAAGTTACTCTGCAGCCTTATGGAATATATAACAAATATACAACATATGATCATCCCAAGCGAGTCAAGCTTCCAACATCGCCTTGTCAATGACCGGAAAAAAAAATGACGTCAAATGAGCAATAACTGCATAAAGCAGCTCCTCCATCAGCTCCTCCATCACTCAACCTTCTACAGTTAAATTTAGGGACCAGAAAATATTAAGTATTATTAGCATGAACAACGCTGAGTGTTTTCACATAGTTAAACATTCATATTGCAACTGAACTAATCTCTCATAAGGCTACAAGAAGAAAGTAAAATGATGTTCCGAACCTGGAACCACTTAGCGTGGCGTAGAGCAGCCAGAGCGTCAAGGCATTTTTGCCTGTCCAAGACGTCCGGTGGGTCTTTCACCATACCCGAGGTTACATCTAAAATGGATTGAATTGGCAAAATGCAGTGAGGAATGGGTGTTTGACCAGGTGAGCAAGACACTTCCTTAAATAGCTTCAATGTCACACATGCCATTTGAAGTTTAAACCCTTGAATGAGAAATGTAAATGTTCAGCAGTAGTCGCTCAATTAGGAATAGAGCATCGACCCAGTAGGAAGATCAAGAGCATAATGCATTTCAGCTCTGAAGTTATTTTCAACTGCATTGCTGATTATGCAATGCATAGTACTTCTTTATTTCAGCTGACACTGGAGAAACACATATCCCCTAAAATTAAGTACCGAAGGAAGGATGGTTGGACACAGTGCACCAGCACAGAGAACACAAGACAGAAGGAACACAAAAATCCACTTTAACCAAGTAGAAACATTCAAACTTAGTTTCTTTTAAATTTAGTTGTCACTTGTTATTTGGGGCCTATTCTTGAAAGAAAAACTAAGTATAACAAATATTAAAAAGTACTAAATGTTTAGTAATTATGTTATTTTTATCATGCCTTAAACCTGAAATTATTTTACTTTAAAAATCTGACTAAAGGAATGTGACATGTTCTTCAATATTACAGAGTTCCTTGATTTCTAGTACCTTCTCTCTTACCCATATCAATAAAATTCCTCAGCCATAATATAAGTATTCCAGCAACACTTAGGATGCAAGGAAGGATATGAAAAGGGACTGCTTTACCTAAGACTCATCAAGATAAAGAAAAGAAAGGAATAGTCTAAAAAAAAAAAAAAAGGCAAAATGTTTGAAAGATGGAGAAAACATAGCAGACTTTGCCTATTTAAATGTTCAGAAAAGAATTTAATTACCAAGCTGACTGCTTTGCTACCAAAAATTAAGAGACCACAGAAATGGTTTAATCAGTGAAACTGGAACCACTAAACAATGTGAAATGGTACCCTCGAGTTACTTGAAAACTATATGGCTATAACCAGATCAGTGATCACCATTACAAATTACATTTTTACTCATTCTGAAAATGTTTATGGTGACTAGTCACAACATATGTTGCTAGCATAAGCAGTGATACACCACATAAGATGAAACAAAAAGCCCTCACTCAAAGGCACACATTTCACAGGAGCTGGCTGTTTGGAACAGTACAGTTTACTCCTAAAGGATCTAAATTTAAGTTAAGCCAGGGAATAAAATAAAATAAAAAAATAATGAGACTCATGAAACATGCCTGCAACGAGAAGCTTTTAGGAATGTTGCAGAAATTGTGCTCTGAAATCACAAATGTAAAATAGTAGGGTTCTTCAGTATACAGAGCTAAAAGACCACGAATTAACATGGTGGTATAGCTTTGCAATACAGTAATTAAATTTAATGTGAAGTACTATACATTCAGATTTGAGCATTTTGATAGGCTAGTCCCATTGCTCTGCACAGGGATAAATGGGTGAAGACTTCACAGAAGCTAAGTTGAGAAGAACATAGGTAACTTCTCACACAGATATTCCAAATTACAGACCATATATTAAATTGGAAAAATTGAAATCTTCACTAACAATGCAATTACAGATTAAATGAAGACATTTAAAGTGATGTTTCTTTTAAAACAAAACTAATTTTAAAAAACCAAAAACCCCAAAACAAAATAAAAAAAAAATCCCCTCCAAACCTATACAAGAGGAGTGCCAGCTAAAGCTAAGTGATGAAAGGAGTAAAATTCAGATATATGAGACAAGGAGTACATCCTGAGAAAACCCACCACAGGAAAAAGTGGCATAATAGATTGAAAAATTAAAAATATAAGTATGTGCTGTACGGCCAATAGCCTGATCAGTCAGTTATTTACTTTCTTCAAAAACAACTATGCAAGTAAGTGACACTGTGCAAACTTTTAGCACAATAATTCGTTAATATTTTGAAACTTCTACCTCTGAAAATCTTCAACTTGTAAAGTAGTTTTAATGAGAAGAATTGCAATCTAGAGGTACAGAAAAAAGAAAGAATCTTACAAAGTGCTGGAAATATTGATCTAAAATGGGTTACTAATAGCTGTCATAATATCCTTGGAACTTCAAAAGACTCTGAAAGTCAGAAGTTGCTGAGGCATGTATTACACTGAGAAAACATTGACTGAAAATTATATCAAGGGAACTCCTGCAATATTTATTCTGTGGATTTTTGCATATGTTTCACATTTCAGGATTAACCCCTTAAAGACTGTGCAACTAAAATCAGATGCCTAACCTATCACCCTACTAAACTAAGACAAAAACTGAATTAATTTACAAAACATGGGCATGAATTCTTACCCTGTATAACTTATTACTAGCCTGAACATAAGGGGTTAATCTTCAGTTAGACGTGCTGTGTCCACACTACCTCTTCATTAAAAGTTAACAGGTATGTCAATTTAGGTAAGTTTTATTATGTAAAATACATTTTATCCAGTCAACTATTATAAGACTAGTGTGAACACTGCTTCATTCTAGGAGAGAGACAAAGACAAAAAGAAAAAAAAAGCAAAAAAAACCAAACACAAAGTAACAGCAGATGCTAGGACTATGCATCCAAACCCCTCCTTTGTATAGCATGGCAGGTGTGACACTGAGCTTTAAAAACCTTGGTCAAAAATCCTTCCGATGTCTTGGCAGCAACCCCTGACAGGAATCGAGTCCCTCTGCTAGAAGGCTTTGGACCGGGGCTGTTAGCTAAGGATAAAAAAGACACACGCGCACACACAGAGGTGTTTGTAAGTATGTACACCCTGTTTGCTGAAGGAAGACTCCACAGCTGGGTTAGAGCTCTTTAAATGTACCAGATTCAGTCAACTGTCAAACGCACAATACTGTAAGGAACAGTAGCTATGCGGTTAACAATTTCATTTCACTGTTGTTTCTTTTTTTTTTAGCCTTTTATAGGCTAAATAACACACCAAACATGATTCTACTCCAAGTGCAAGACTCAAGTTGCATCTTTACTCCAACTGGTTCTTCCGGTAAAGCCTTCCTTAACACCTGAACTAGCTCCCCAAGCGGGCTAGGGAAAATGGAAACTTTAAACCAATGTAAGACACAGAGCATGAGAAGCTGCAGTAAGAAAGACACAAACACATACTGTTACTCTGCAGCAAATAAGCAGCAGTCTTCAGAATAAGGAACTTCTTTGCTGCAATAATTGGCAATTCAGTCTTCTATTTGCTCCAGTTTCAAAAGTGAACTTTTCTGTACATCCATTTTATACTGCTCAGTGTCTTGAAGAGAAATCTAACTTGATTTTGTTTGCCTAGAGGCAGTACTGCATTCAGCAGAGAATAAACTCACAAAGATAATTTAACTCAAGTGTGGGTCAGACAAAAATACAGATTTGTTTCCTTTTGGTGGTGTAACTTAGGGGATTGATGGTAGTAATTTGAAATTTGTTTTATTTTTAGTACACATCAAAATTTTGGGCCAGAAACCACTTAGATGAAATTGAGTATTGTAGTAGGAATCAATACTGCACTTTTGCACAGTACATCAAGAAATAAACATGGTGTACAAGGTTAATTTAATTAAATGGTTAGTCTAATTTAATAATAAAATGTATTCTTTATAAACTTAAATAATATGGAAAGTTGGATTCAGCCCAGAGTCACATTACACTCAGATTGTCCAAAACCAAGTAAAATTGGTTGGGTGTGACAGTACACATACAAAGCCTTTATAGCTAGGAATAATATGCACAGTTTAAAACAAAAGCACTCTAAGACTCTTTGGAAGTCATCCAAACCACAGAATGCATGTTGAAAATTTCTTTCCGATTATGTAGGATGACTTTGTTA
>VXBI01007761.1:699834-762221 GCA_013397375.1 Toxostoma redivivum | reverse complement strand
AATATATAATAATATAATATAATTGAAAAATAGGGTAGAGCAATACTAAACTTCTCTTTCTTTCTTTCTTTCCTTTCTTTCTTTCTTTCTCTCTTTTTTTCTCTCTCTCTCCTTCTCTCTCTGTCTGTCTCTCTGTCTCTCAGTAACTGCAGACTAATATTCAAAGTTTCTGTAGACAAGTACATACTGATTCTCTGGTATCACCCCACCATATCCTGTTTTTTCTTAGAGAAATTCTAATGACTAGAGTTGCCAAGAGACCAAAACTCTCACTTTGTTTTAGTAGATGATTTGAGCATCTGCAGTTGTCTGCACACAGAATGTAAAGCCTTAAGCCAACACTTTATGCCTCTTCCCTTTACAGAAAGAAGTGTACAAGCAAAATTGATGGAAAACATCTGCCTCCCTTCCTTTATCTAAAGACTGATCAAGAAAAATCATTCAGCCAGGAAACTGTCACAATTTTCCAAAGGCGACTCTGCCAGGTTCCAGAAGAGTGCAAGGCTTCTAGAAAACTCAGTTCTCTGGCATTTTCAGCAGTGCAAAACCTTCACAGGGAAAAGGGAGGCAGTTGCTTCTAATATTCCATGACATCCTAGCTCATTTAGTTTCACAAGAGTGCTGAGGATGTGGAACCCTGAATATTGACAGGGCTCCAGGTAGCACAAACCAGGAAGAAAACACAACACACTTCGAGTATCTCTAATGGGCTTCATAAAGAGACTCAGTAAAATCTGGTAACAAAGTTTAGGATTATTGTCTCTGACTGACTGTTTAAATTAAAGATTCTTCAAAATCCATTAAGTATGATTGAAATTATAGTCTCCTGGTCTCTATTGAGTACTCATGTCTAAGAATAAAATAAGATTTACAGAACTTAATTCAAATATGGTAATTTGATTTCCATAAGAAATTTCTTAAACAGTCTCAAACCTGAATTTACAAAAAAAAATTAATGAAGATCTATTTAATTTTAAATTTACAATAATTTAAAGCATGTTTCCCCACAACTTTATCTACATATCTCTCAGTTATACTTTACATCAATTTGAAGACTTAATTCTATATCAAGATTATATTCATCTGGGTCTGATTTTGGTTAGATGGATACCATTGTTTATTCATAAGCAGTCAATTATAGTGACAAAGAGTCTTGATTTTATTAAAGCCTTAAAATTCTCAGTGAGGTTTCTGCAATTAGAAAGCTTAAATGAGATCCCAAAACAGTAGTAGCTTTGATATAAGACCCTTTAGACCTCTTTTTTTCTATCTAGCATATCAAAACCACCAAGAGAGCTTTTAAAATCTAGTGGGAAATAAAAAGGAATAATGTATTAAAAAAAAAAAAAAAAAAAAAAAAAAAAAAAAAAAAAAAAAAAAAAAAAAGAGAATAAGGCAAGAAAGAAGAAAAGGAAGATGCACCTGAAATAAAAAAAAAAAAAATCCTTGTCCTCACAACCCTGTCTTGACAGGGGAGGTGATTTTCCAATAATTTACTTTTAAGTACAGCGATGGCCTCGATGGCAAAAAGTATTCCAGAGTCCCTGTACAGTTTAGGAAAAAAACTTTAAGAAAAAATAATTTAGATTGGAAAAGACCATCAAGATCATCAAGTTCCCTCATAAACCCAGCACTGCCAAGTCCACCACTAAACCATGTCCCCAAGTGTCACATCTACACAACTTTTAAATACCTCCGGGGCATGGTCAGTCTGTTCCAAAGTTTCATGACCCTTTTGGTGAAGATATTTTCCCTAGTACCCAATCTAAATCTCCCTTGTGTGCTCCTTAAATGGCACAACTTGAGGCCATTTGCCCTTGTCCTGTCACTTCTTACTAGGGATAAGAGGCTGATCCCCACCTGGCCCTACACCCTCCTTTCAGCAGTTGTAAAGAGAAATAAGGTCTCCCCTGAGCTACCTTTTCCCCAGCTCCCTCAGCTCCTCTTCATAAGATTTTTGCTCCAGTCCCTTCACCAGCTTTGTGGCTCTTTGTGGACATGCTTCAGCTCCTCAACATCTTTCTTGTAGAGAGGGACCCAAAATTTAATATAGAATTTAGAGTGCAGCCCTACCAGTGCCAAGTACAGGGGGGTGACCACTTCCCTGGTTCTGCTTGGCACACTATTGCTGATAAGGGCTGGGCTTCCATTGGGCTCTTGGCCACCTGGGCACACCCTGGCTCATGTTCAGCTGCTGGTGACCAGCACACCCATGTCCTTTCTCATCAGGCAGCTTTGGGTTGTCAGGAGCCAGGTGCAGGATCCAGCATTTGGCCTTGTTGAAGGTACACAATATCCACCTTTCCCTCATCCTGTGAGTGACCTTGTTATAAGAGGAGATCAAGCAGGATTTGACCCAACGAACAGCAAAGAGCAAGGCAGACAAACCTCCTTCTTCACTTTAACTTAGCTGCATGTTTTTCAGGGGAAATAACCACTAAAGCAACAACACAGATGCCACACTTCATATGACTAAACCACATTCCTATTCATGGGCTTTGTGCATTCCAGAATCAGAGAAAATGAGGAATGGATACTAACTGGTAGAACAATAAATGACCAGTCTCTGGAAGTGTATGCAGAGAAGTGGAGCAACCAAGGACAAGGAGAGCTCAATCTTACATGCTGCACAGACATTGCCAGCATAGCCAAGAGAGGGCCAGCCTGCAGCAATGCAGATATAAATGATATATAAATTATCTTGGTACATGACGATTGCCCCCAGGAGCATATTAGCAATACAGATTTCACTTGTATTGATCTCACAGTGTTTTGAACAATTAACCAGGAAAGCACTATTACTCTGAGTAATACATCTCTTTTAGTCCCCACTCAGATAAACATTCACTAAATATGATTGAATGGACATGGGAATTCATAGGAACTTAACTGTTATGATACAGTGATAAGAATCTATTTGATTTTGAGAAAATAATTTTTGTGTGTTAGGATTTTAGGAGAATTTTTTTCCCTGCATTTCCTTGATGAAAGACTCGAATGACAAACTAGATGCTCTCTAATTCAATATTAATCTGTGCCAGTTTTTGGCATTTGTTAGTGAAAGTCTGGTCTTAAGTATTTGCATTTGTAATGTAATTCTTTTACATTGAGGCCATTTCCAAATGGAAGATTCTGAGATCTATAGCTACCTCTGAAACACAATCTTTCCCTCCATGCTTGCCAACAGAAATTCCACACTGATCTGCAAGTATTCTCTTCAACAAAAGTCAGCTGATGGCCAAGATCAGCAGGAGAAACTGTGCAAAGCACATCTGAAGTAAAAGCACGACGCTGAGTGCATCAGAGCACTTGGAGTGTTGGAATCACTCTAAGGAGAGGAGTCTGCCGATACTGGGAGAGAATGAAAAACAGCTTGATGAATCAGCTGCATCACAGGAAAACCAGTCACCACCACTCTTCAGAAAGAAGAAAATAACTACCAATGGCCTGAAGCATCTAGCTGGAAGCACCATAGTTTGGCTTGTTGGAATGTATAGGCAACAGGAGACAAAAGCAAAAAAATACTGAAACTTTTAATAGTTCAGATGTTACTTTCGCTCATACCAGGAATCTACTGCTCTCTTTAAGTGTGCATGGTCTCTTGTGATCAAATACAGTCCTATATTTTGTTTTTATCCATAGAGTGAGGATCCTCAAACTCTGCCCTACAAAACTAGAGGGTGAAATACAGCTGTAGCATATTACAGCAAATTTGGCTTTGTTGCCAGAATTCCTTTTGCCTTACATTGAAACTGTTTATTTTCCACCATTTCAAAGGGGCATGAAGGCAAGACCCAGCACTGCCTTCCCAGAGTGCTAGACAAATGAAGTGTGCCTTATGAAAATATATTAGCACCATCTATTTGTAAGCACTACCTCACTTATTCAAATAATTCACAGCAGTGCTTTGATTTTTCCAAATCTGGTGTCATAGTACCACCAGGCAAGTTTTCAATGATAATGTAAAACTATGAAACTTTTCTTTTCTGCTCTTTTATATTTTTGTATTTATTTTGGCTGCCAAACATGGAGAAATATTGGTTGTTTGGCTGCAACCCAAATATATCTTAAAAAGGGAAACATTTAAAAATAGTTCTGTTTCTATGTACTACAATAAACAAGACACACTTCTAAAGCAGCCACAACCACAGAATCTAAATCTAAATAATTTAGGGTGGAAGGAACTTCTCTAAGTCAACTAGTTCAAGTCCTTGCTCAAAGTAGACCTCAAGTTGCTCAGGGCCACATCCAGCTGAATCTTGAACACCTCTGAGGACACAGATTCCATAACATCTCTGGGGTGATCTGTTTCAATGCTTAGCATATTTCTGTTTAAAAAAAAAAGTCCTAATATCCAACTGGAATTTCCCATATTCCAGTTTGGGCCCAGTGCCTCTTGCCAAATTACTCTGCACTCCTGCCTAAAATCTGTCTTTCTATCCTCCAGTCAGATAGCTGAGGACAACATCTGATCCTTTCTCATGACAGATTACATCAAACACTAAGGTTCCTGGCCATGAAATTCACATTCACAATGAAATAATGAAAATGAATAATGAAAATAAGTGTGAGGAAAGCAACCAAGAATACCTTTTTAGGGGAGGGTGAGATAACAGCCTTGCATGTAGTTTTGTCATTTGCAAATGAAGTCCCCCAATCATTTTTTTCGAAGTATTATTATGCCTACACAAGTCTAACATTGCTTCAGAAGGAAAGGCTGTCAATATTCAGCAGTTAACTGTGCAAAACACAAACAAGGATGTATATCTACCAAAACCTATCTCTTAAGCTCTCAACTTACATCTTCAAACTATCATTTCAAAGACAGCAACTTTTCTTAGGTGTATCAACATTCTTAACAGAATGCACACTGCAAACAAAATAGTATACACTGTCATTCCCTCCATATTTCTTTCATATCTGGGGCCATTTTAGTAATCTAAATGATAGAGAAATTCACTACTAAAGGAGTATGAGTAGCTGAAATATGCAATAGGGAAACTCCTCAGTACTGGTGTTCAGCTGAAGGTAGTGACCTGAAAGGAAGAGATGCCCTGTGAAGGCCCAGGGTCAGCCCCATCCCTTCCTGTGTCCTTTCTCCAGCACTCTTTCAAGGTTACTGACACCTTTTCCTTCAGTTGCTATGCACATTTAGTTTTATTAATGCTAATCAGAAATATGCTGCTCTTTAATGTTATAAACTAAATATATACTTCTAAAAGAGAATTGTTGGAGCATTTATATTACAAAATTACAAGGTTTAAAAACTTATTTTGCCAATTCCTCTCTAGTGATTACTACAGTTCAGAACTGAGTTAATAAGCTGTAGTCATTAGTACTTTAGGACCAGTTAGGCCAATGCAGAGGTAAAGATGTAGTTATTAGCAATTCCAGCTTCTATGTAGCTACATAAATCATCGTACAAATGAAACTTTTTGCTCATCTGTTGCTATCTGTTTTGCCTATTTTCAGGTCATTTAAGAACTTCACTGAAGTTCCTCTTCCATCTTTATCACTATCTCCTTCACAAGACTCCTTAAACATGCTGGTTGAAAAATATTTTTATTTGACTTAGTAAAGTACCTGTCATTATTTTTAGGGTGCAAAACTGGAAACAGTCTGGATTTAAACTTGGGATCCCATTTCAGTGGTCCAACCCCCAATTCCAGCTTACATTCTGCAGGTAATTTTTCATTAGTTATTAAAATAGGAAATAAAACTGAAAACAAGGAAGAAAACTGTTGTTTGATAATAACCAGGCTTGCAGCTCTCATGGAAAAGGGAACAGGAGTTATACTTCTGAAAACGTCTTTGGTATGATTTACAACAACCTGACCCTGGCTCCTCTTGTGGGATTCTGTTTAATTTTTATTTTAAACCTTAGAAAATTCATCTCCTTTATGTGTTCAGTTAGTAAACTCAGTTTGATGTTTGATGGCAAAAATTTATAAAATTCAACATTGAACAATTCAACATTTTTGGAGGATAGGGACAAAACAAGTCTATTCATTATTTTCAAAGCCTAATGTCCTTTGAAACTCCTTCAAGTTAAATAATTTTTGATAGATAACACTCTAAAAATAAACAGCACATAAATTTAAAAGACAAGACAAAAACTACTTGTTAATAAAACAACCTGAAATGCTTATTTCAGTTTACATTATGGATCACTCATTTGTAGTAGGATAAAGCTTAATTTTGATCTGATGTCTTTAGGTTGTCCAGGGTCCTGTTCCCCTGGCTTTGCTCTCAAAGCTCCTTATTTGTTGTTGTTATATCCAGACTGGCCCGGTATGTATTTTTCTGGATGTAATTTCACCTGGATGGAGCTGATGAGACAGGGACTGCATCTTGCCCAGAAGAGCTGTCTTTCCAATTCTGGCTTCTTCTCCTGTCCAAGAAAACAAGTCCAAGACAACTCCACCCACGCTGGGCTATGAAGAAAACTGTGTCCTGGCCAAAGAACCTGACAGATTCTGCATAAATATATTCAATAAAGGCAAGCAGAAGACTGTGAGTAGCAAGGACAGTCTCAAAAATTTTCAAGGTCTAATTCTCTTTTTTTAAGCCTTTAAAGAGCATCAGCCACTGCAAACACCAGAAGAAAGATGTGGTCTTTGAAGATGACCTCATACAAGTTGGTCATATTTTAGAGCTGATCAGCTGAATAAAACCAGGGACTTTCTTTAACAACCTCTACTCAGTAGGAAAAGCTCAACAAAACACTAAGAACTTGAGCAGATGAAGAGTTCAAATGTTGTTGGACTGGCTCTGCCCATAAATTTCAAGTGTATTGAAGCAATTGGTATTAAAGACTATAGACCTTAATGCAGGAAGTTTCTTATAACTCTGTTTAGGAGCAGGCAGTGCATGATCAATGCCATTACCTACTCAGTGGCAGGCAGTGTTTGGCATCATCACTTCCTTAAGCCACCTTTCATTTACAAATATCAGGGCATTTTTGAAGAATCAAAAATCGAAGGCACAATAAAAAAACACTATCTGGAACTGCAGTCATCTTTGCTTCTGTGAGAAGAGTGAGAACACTACACTTTACAATCCAGGATGTTAGTGTTTTGTACTGAGTGCACAGATACTCTGGTACATGGATTACTGTGTACTCAGATTGTAGTGAGAGACTCATTCCCTACTGCCAATTTGAAGTCTGTTCCTTACACGTGATCACCATTTATTACACCATAATACATAATTTTTTTCACTATGTGACTACTCATCCTGGGATCTTTTGAAATATTTTGGGAGGAATCATTCAGAAGAAAAAACATCAAAATAATGAACAGCAAGAAACTATAAATTCTACTGTGTTATAATAAGGCGGCTCCAAATCATCAGTTAAAAAACCCTCAAGCAGTAATAAATTGAAATGTGCATGTTTATCTGTGTTAATAGTCAAAACAGGTAGTCATATACTGATATCATCTTTCGTGATAAATATTACCTTATTTGCCATAATCCAGGGAATTGAAAGAGCAAGACTTTAGCTCAGTATTCTGTAACATTGGCTAAGATGACTTTAAAGCTAACTTTGTTCCACATCCTTCTCTGATTTAGCACATAACCATGCTTTTTTGGGACAAACTGCTTAAAGATAGTAGTATTAGACAGCTAGGAGGATTTACAAGTTGTAGTAACAGAATAAATTTGAAACCAGCATGTACTTCAACTCTTTAGTAGTAAATTAATCAGTAAGTCTCGGAATCCACAACGTATCTATATCTGAAACATATCTATAGCTATGTTTCAAAATTGTTACCTTCTCTATTTTAAATCTGAAGAGATGGATCTCTTGTTGTTTTATGCACTAGTTCTCACTTCTAAAAAGGTTTCTTATCACTAGTGGATGAGAACATAGAGCACTGCAAAACAGACCATCTTGATAAATCCAGCAAAAAAGTCAAATTCAATGACTAGAGGTACAGAGTATATTACTCAGGAAAGAAGCCTGAGAAAACAGGAGTCACGGACCTTAGAGAAAAAGTACATAGATAGATATGAAGATAGTATCCAAATATATATAGCAAGCAAATAAAGCCTTGAGGAAAAGCAGTATAAATTCGTTCCGCTCCATATTTGTGAAGAGAAGTGACAAACTATAGCAAGGAAAATATCTGGAAAACTGATACAGGAAGTTAAACTCTGGAGCAAACTGTCTCAGAAATAAAACAAGGTTGTCAAAATGGGTTCAGGAAGTCCATTTCAGCCCCATGTTTCCTTATAAAAATGAATATTTTTCCAATTGAAGGCTACTACTTTTGTTCTGCACATCTAAGCATGCACCATAAAGCCTCAAGGAGGGCTGCCCACCTCAGTGCTCGGTGTGAATTCCAGTATCCTATTTCCTATCTCTAACATATAGAAAATGAAAATCCAGTAAGGCCTGGTCTCTTCAGTATATAGATAAACTTAGGAGAATTACCAGGGAGAAGCAAGATTAATTTGTTATGTAAGAAGAGAAAAATATCTCAGCACAATTGATTGAGTAAAAGCAAGAAGGAGCATCCAGGAAACTGCAAGCTGTTGCCCCTGGCCTCAGTCACCAGGAACAGTCACACCTATGCACATGATGAACAAGAAGCTGATTTGGAACAGCCAGAGCAAATTTACCAAGGCCAGGCTGTCTGGCAAAGCTTGCTGCCTTCTGTAATGTTATTCCTGGCTTTGCATACAATAGGAAAGGTGTGAATATCATTTACTTCAGCTTTGGCACAATTTCCACAGGTATCCTTCCTGTCAGACTGGAGAAATGCCGACTGGATGTCTACATTACAGAGAAGATGGGCTCAAAGAATAGCAGTCAGTGGTTAAAGTCCAAAGTCCCTTTTGATACCCCTTTGATATTGCTCAAGAAGCTGGTTCTTGAGCAACATCCAATGTAATTCCTATACTCATTTCAATGAGGGAGAATGTTTTGTGCTTTGTGTACATTTGGGAAAGAACTTGGGTTGGAGAAATAGAAGCAGATGAGTTGTCCATAATGACCTGCTTTGAAATTGAAGGAAAACAAACTGGATGGAGATGCCCATTCAGAAATAGGTGACATTCTGTTTTTAAGTCCCTTCCCCTATGCTGGGTATAATGAAGCAAGAATCTTTAAAATAATATGCAAAAAAAAAAAGATGGAAATGGAATGGGATTATCCTTTTTCTGAAGCACAATGGTTTTCCACTTCCAGCATTGCAACCCACATATGATCACACAAAATACCTGTGTTCTTGTTCTCTGCTCAAAATAACACCCAAGACATACAGGACTTCAAACAGAGAAAGGATTAATAGCTCTGAATGGCACTTGGCAAAGGTGCTCGCAATATTCAGTGTTAACTTTGGAATAAATTCTCCACTTTTTAGAAGCAGACAGATGATAAAGCAATTAAATATCTGAAGCACACATACAAATTCTTAGGCGGTGTTGTATATCAAATACTAAACTCAGAAAGAGTAAAAAAACTTTGTCAGTAACAAAAGCAGTAGTGAAATATGAAATTCTATTGCACTTTGACAACTGTAATTTGGCCTTGTCAATGGAGCCAAGTCTGTCAACAAAGCTTTTAGCCAATTACTTCCCTCTGGTTTAGAAAGCTATTGACACAAACAAACAAACAAACAAACAAGATGTAAATTTTTAAAAATTGCCCTAAGTTTCCAAAAGAGCACTCAAGATAAAGTGGTTTCACTTATGTTCCTGGTCTCCAAACTGAACGTTCTCACACATGTCTATGACACTTGCTGGATACAGCCCAGTCCTATAAGGATTGATTCCAACTGCACATAGTTTTTACAGCTGGAAAATGTATCTCATCTTGCACCATTAGATGAGACAGATCTCAAGACTGATGACCTGGCTTCTTACTACTACTCTAAAATATACCCAACTAAAACCCCAACAGATTAAGAAAAATCAGAGGTGATTCTTTTAATCTTCTTCTATATTGTTTCACATTCTGAGTTTGCAGAGATCAAAGGAATGATTCTAGAGTTCAAACACATCTGGAAAAAAGAAGCAACAAATTGCCAGTACATCTTTAATTTTAAAAAGTACTAATAAATATTTCATAAGGTTAGAATGCATTACTGAATTCCTAGATTTGACCAAAATTCTCTTTCAGGTCTATGAATATTGTGAAGCAGAAGCATTGTTAACTTATCCTAAGCAAACTAAAATATGGAGTAAATGGTTCTAAATCAGTGGGTTACAGAAAATAATGGACACCAAGACTGGCAAGTATACAACATGTAAAATAAAAGCTGTGATTAGGTGAGTACTAAGACAAGACAAATACTTATTTTTGATAGTGAAGGTGTTTCATCTTTTCTCCCACATATTTCCCTTCCTACCCAGGACATGGCATAAACTTTTTTTCTCTGACTGTATTTACAGATTCCTTGTCTGTTACATCACCTGCTCCATTTTCACTATGTTATCTACAGAGATGAAAAAAGCCGCAGGAAGCAATCACTCTTTCCAACCTATTTTTCTATGTCTATACTTATTTTTTTTTTAAATAAATTCTCTAGCTGATATTTCATTGAAAGAAAAATGCCAATACTGCCAGCTACACAAAAGCAAGGGTTATGAAAATTTCGGGGTGAGATAGGGGCATGTACATCTATGCATAAAACCATCAGCTAAGCAATCTTTGTAGGCCTGACTTTGCATTTTTACTTGTACTCCTCTCAGGCATTTATCCAAATGCTCATGGAAAATTTATGGTATGTAAGAAGCTGTGTCTCTCTCATTACTGATCTCGTAACCCAGTGTGCAGTAGATTACACTAATTCCCAAGGAATGCTCTCTGACTTAAGAGTGTATCAAGCACATAAATAATGCTTCACGACTTCAGAGTTTTTAAATGAGATGGTCTTCCCCGTGCCAGTTTTTTTCTTTGACAACTGACAAGTGTTTTAATACCACAAAAACAAATTATTGGAAAAAAATCCAGCGGGGCCAGGTCACGGAAAAAATTATTCACAATGCCTGAAGTTTCAACAGGGCATAAATGAGATTATCTATTCCCTATATGTAACTTCTCTACATCCTTAATACTACGAGCAACCTCACATTGCTTTCAAATAAATATAATAATAGCATATGATCTCCCTTGCTAATTGCTGTAAGTATTTCTGAGTGGAAAGGGAACGCAATAAACATATGTTAGTTACATTACTGAGAAGCTGCTTTCTAAGAATTCAAGGCTGTACATTGACAACATACCAATGCTTTTATCAACTGCTATTTGACCACGTTACCAAAACTGGGAGAGTACAGGGGATTGATGAAAGTGTGAAAGAGTAAAACAAATAATTTTTGATGTAATACATTTACCAAAAATGAGCAAGATCCCACACTGCCTTTTGTGTGTGCACCTGCATGCCTCAGTGTACTAGAGAGTCTGTGTGAAATCACACTCATGATTTGCTTATTTGTGTGCAAGTTGAGTACAGATTTTCCATTGGAGCAAAAATCTCCAAATCTGCCAACAATTAAAAAGAAGTTCTTCAGCTAAAATTAATTGCATAATTAGTATTTCAGTAATCTGAAAAAAAAATCTTATTCATGTTTATACAAACTTGATTTAACAAAGGACATAAATTAACTCCTACTCCATAATACCGAGTCACATCACATGTATCAGCTACTAAAGAGCACTGAATAACCAACACAAGCAAGAAGACATTTCTACAAGAATTGTCAGTTTTTGTGTTCCTTGGAACTAAACCAAAGAGCAGGAAGGAATGCTGAAGAGATGCAGTACTGGTGCTTGTCGGATCATAGTTAAAAGCTGGTCCTCATCTGTAAGGTAGCAAATGACAAGCTGTCATTGTGGAGCAATTTCATAGTCATGTTCACACAATAAATGTCTCTTAATCAGCTTTATGATAAAATAAAGAGATCTATTGATCCAAGCTGAATATGAAACCTCACCACTTTTACCCGAGTCAGCTCTTCATCAAACTAAGGAAATTCATGGCTCTTAAGCCTGACTGCAGCCATTTCCCTGACTGTGAAACAAGCTGCAGACTGTGCTATAAATAAAAACTCTGCCCTGCCATTTAATCCAACTACTTCAGGGCTTGTGTGAGCCACAGAATAGAACTCTGCCAAAATGTTAATGTTGGACAGTAGAGTTTTCTTTCTATTATTTGTATCCCAAAATTCAATTTCTTATCAACTTTCAGACTTTTGCACCCATGCCTTTGTTTTCAGTGTGTTTGTGCATGTTGTACAGACACACTGAGATTTCAAAAGAAAAGTGATAAGTGATAAGGTCTGAAAGTCTTGTGATTTTCTCACTGTGCATTTTTCCTGTTCATGTATAGGCTTGAACTGTGGTAATGAGGTAATCTAAATTGCCAGAAAATATTTTAACTTCGAAGTCAGAAAACTATCTTCTGGGACATTTCAAGTGTACATATTTATATTTTTGAACCAACCATAATTCTATGTGTTCTGAAATTATTCCAGACTTCTATATCACAGAAAGAAAAATTAAAGTGAATAATTAATATAAAGCAGATATTGCAAGCAGCTGACAAAAGAAGAAATGTCCTTTCCAAATGTGAGTTTAAAAATAATGTTATCCCACATACACTGTCAGTCCTTTAAAATTGGCCAGGTTCCCAAAGTATTAATTATGTAAACTCATATCAAGCACTCTGTGGCCATTTATAGATTCCACAACTGCAGGTGAATGGAAATAATCTTTTCCCACTCTATTGAATCGTGCTATTCCTGAGCAGATTTTAACAATAATGCAAAACCTTAGAACTATATAAAAATGCTGAAATAGCCCTAAAAATAACTCCCTATACTCTGAGAATCCATTTTGCCATAAACTCTTCAGGTTGAGAAAGAGTATAGAATTACAATTTCTTTTTAAGTACATGCAATGATACCCTAGTGTTAGCACACTCCATACACACACAAAATAAATAAAAATCAAATCACATGCAGAGGTTTAAGCACATCATTAAGCTGGGTTTTACTGAAGTGGATTTATTCACATGGAGCCCTGATGACATGTTAGTTCAAGGTAAACAGGACTTATATAAGAGCCATGGCTATGACTGGCGTAAGAAAAATTGTGGATTCAATTGTCTCATTTATTTTTCTTCCAGAAGATGCTCTAAATAATACGAAATATTGCAAAGTGATGGACCTCAGCAACAACTTTAAAGCATTTTAGAGAACACAGGTTATATTTTGCCCACCAACCTCCAAACAAGTGAAGTAAACTCTCCCTTCCAGACTGGTAGAAAAGTAGTTTTCTTCTCATAAAAAAGCATTCCCTACCTCCCTGCCTTTAGGTCTAGAATCTTCATAGCTAGAGCCTCAACTCTTTGCCAGCATTTTACTCAGAAGTTCTGAATCAGTGAAGACTCTGTGTTGATGTTCTTAATGCAACCATCCTCCCGTAACCTTACCTGGATACCTGCATGCTTTGATGGCATCACTTTGGTGAAGCAGTGAGTGCAGAAACATTCAGTTCTGGTGACCATAACTACAACCACCACTTCATGAACAGTAGAAATTCACTTGGTGGTTCAAAACTTGACCTGTTTTCCCTTACCTTGAAATAACACACACTGGTTTGCTCCAGGGGGGAATGTAGGGAGTTGATAAAGCCAGAGTAAAATGGCACGGTTGTTGTGTTTTGGGGGATGGCAGTACTGGAAAAGGTGGTCCAGGCCTTGCCCACACAAAGGTTTCATTTAATTCATGATGCTGCCAGTAGTCATCTTCACAAGCACCATTCTCACAGCACAATAAGGCAAATATGTATCTCACAAAGCAAACTAGCATTACACACATGTTGCCCTGTATAGTAGAAAAAGCTATTTTTAATTAAGACCATTTGAGCTAAAGCCTGTCAAGCAAATCTGAGTAGGATCTGGCTTGTTTCCAGCTGCCCTTTTCCACTTGGGAAGATACTGCAGACTGGGCTGTTTTGCTAATGGCACCTATTTTAGACTGCAGGCTGTCCAGAACACAAATACCTTCTCTTCTCACCAAGACTCACCATGCCAGCGAGCAGGACTCCAACCATCTTCTGTAAAAGGCAGTAGTCAAGAACGCTCCACAGCAGCAAATCTGTCTTCCTCACAAACAATTTCAAGTCTGCACTTGAATTTCCCCAAGGAAAATAAATCCACTGGGAGCTGCATGCACAGTTCTGACTATGGCAGGTCACTGCTAGCCATTTTTTCCCCCTGGAGCAAACAGAGGTTTTTGTTTCCACATGCAGTGTGAAGTGCACACCTGGTGAGTCCAAATAGTCCAAAGAAGCCTCAAACTCATTGCCCATGCACTGCATCATCAGCCAACAGATACACAGACTATACTATCCATACACAGTAGGTCTGGCCCCAGGGCAGCAGCAGGATTTAGCCTGCAGCTCTCCCCTCAAGTGAATTATGTAGCTTGTCCTTCTGGAACAGCTAGATCCAAAGATTATATGAAGGACAGCTGGAAAATAAGGTTCAAAAAGATTCTAGGGAACACAGAAATTAAAATGAAGAGGTGGAAGGTTATATAGATTACCCAGCAGTGAGATCATTTTGGAGGCGCTCATATGCAGTGGAATTTAATTCTGGCAGAATCCACCCATATGTATCATCACAATGGTGCACCACTGCATGTGCCTATATAGAAAAGGAATTCTGGTATTACAGATTATCTTTGAACTCGGAAGCTTGACACTCAGTACTGGGTTTTGATATGTTTATCAAACGTATCATATGTTTATGTGCAAGCCTAGGACACAACTGTCTGCATGATAACTTTCTTTGATTAAATGAACTGCTATAATTGGTACATTCTCACAGGCTGTTTTCACTTCCAGCAAAAATGAGCCAAATTTGCCATGACATATCTAGTGACTGAAAACCCTTGTCACTCTATTACATCAGATACAGGATCCCTTTTAAATTTCCTGTTGGACTTGTCACTTATGTGCCATTAAAAATAAGAAAAACATTGCACAAAAAATCCCAAATTAATTTTGCACTTCTTTTTCCAGACACAATAAAAAATGAAGTTAAATAATTACTTTAAACTGGCCCTTCTTCATAATAATGTTTTTTAAAGTTTAATGCATTGTGTATTTTGAAAAAGAGTTCCCAGAAAGATGTTTTGTAAACCATGGCGACAGTAATATATAAACCACATGTCATTTCAGTCCTTTTGTGATATTTTGATATACCAGCTTCATTGCATGTTCAAAAACCCACAACTTCCAGGAGACTTTTCCCTGTCTTACAAATTTTGCCCTGCCATCCTACAGCTACACCAAAGGGGTGCTTCTGGCAGGAAGGGAGAGAGCAGCACAAAAGTTTTAGGTTTGGCTGTTGCAATATAGTATCTGTGATACATTGAAATAACTCTACATTGTTTTAACTGTTTGACATTAGTAAATGAAAACACATGCTCTGCTTAGTAAGACATATTACGTAACATAGCATAGCCAGCAAACTTAGCTAGGAATAAAATTAGTCTATTCCTTTTCTCAAATGTCAAAGTTTGGGAGTCTACTGTAAATACAGCATTCACTCTCAAAGGGATGTCAGTTTTAATTACCTTAAGCACAAATATTAGCGAGTAGCTATCTACAATATCAGACCAAACATATTCAGTACTTCCAAACAAAGAAACAAATCCTCAGTGTAAAACAATTCTTTTTCCCACTTATCTCCACTGCTGACAACTGTAGGTACAAGGAAGTTTTGGATCTGGTTTTCCCTACAGAAGTCTGTAAATCAGGCTTTTTCATGTGGTCCCCTAAAGAAATGTCAAGTCCATATTCATTTTCCCTAAGAAGACAGCAACCAGGGGAAAGCTGAATTAGGGTTTCCTGAGCCCTTCCTGGACAGCAGAGTAGGATAGGCCTGAGTCCTGGAAAGTGGAACAAGAATGGACCTGAATTCCACTGTACCTGATGACTAATTCAAATAGTAGAAAAACCACAGTGGTCAGAAACATGTCAAAAAATCCCCTGAAAACAAACCAGGAAAACAGTCAGACTCTTTTGGCTTTAGCAACTTCCTAAAACCGGTATTTTGTAAGAAGAAATCAACCTCAAGTTCTTTTCAGCTCTAACAAAGTAAAACAGAACAAAAAGATAGACAAATGCTATCAGAAACGGAGACTGTAGTGAAAAACCGCATTTCCATGTGCGTCTGTGCCTGTAACTGGAAAGTCAAGTGACAAAATAAAAAACATGAAATGCTGTTTTACCAAACACTAAGAACTTATTCTTCAACTGTTCCTTCAACAATTGTATCAGCTCCAACTGGAAAGATGACAGAGAAACACGGTTTATAAGGCAGTACAATCTTGTGGATTACGTCCTGTAACTTGTTTATTCTGGATTCTGTGGCTTTGCTTTCTCATCTTTGTCTCAGATCCGGGATGCTCTGCTTACCAACTCATTCTCTAAAGACAAGACTTTTTGTCTGTACTTAAATTCCTGTCTAAAGAGACAACACTGAGTTCTTTAAGAATGGACCTTTTCTGTTATGCAGAACTGTAAAAATTAGAACATGTTTCCACCCATCAATAAAGCACAACAGTGCTGAACTTTAGAATCCTATATGTTGGATGGCACTGGCATAATGGCATAGTGAGAGAGAGAAAAATAAGTGGAAAATTTCTAATTAGAAGAAAACTTTAGAGGCTAGACAAAGTTGAACAGACAGCCGCTGAAATACTGGATGAAATGTCATCTGTAATGGTACCATCATCTCTCACTGCTGTTCTGTGGTCCCTCACAGAGTATCCAAAGGCATTGACTGCAGAATTTTCTTAGCAGCTGATCTCCCTGATGAAACACAAGCCTAATTGTAAAAAAAAATTACCTTCATACTAAAACACAATACCCACCAGCCTTCCTTCCTTTCCCAATTATATTGTCTTCACTTATTATTATTATTCTTCTTCCAACAATACCTTAACCTTTGAGGTAAAAATAATGAAAGAAAACATTAATAAAGAACACTCTTTTGAGAATAGCAATAATATTTTCTTTTTCATCCTAGTAAAACACACGCATGTGGAGGTTAAAGTACAAAAATATATGGGAAAAGGGAGCAGTTTGTGTTCCAGCCTCCTGATCAGCACATTTGCACACAGTCTCTCAAACAGCTCTGGAAGTCACTGTACTGGCTCTGTTCCTTTGCAGCTGCAGGAGGCAAGATGTTCCTTCCACCTTGTACCAGTGAAAGGAAATCCCAGACCATGAGACATGGGGTCAGTGTGTTTCACCTCTGGGAGAGAAGATCTGAGCACTAGAATCACAAAATGCTGGTAAGAAGGGCAAGTTTACTCTGATAACCTGTTCCCACAAGTATCTGCACCACCAGAAAGAGAGTTTGGCTAGATTGCTCTCCTTCAAGTTATGAACTTGATTCCACTGTTCCACAGAAAGCAAGAGTGACTCTGAAGCCTCAGTTACATACTCCAGGACTTAAAGAGCACAGGAATTCACTGGAATTTAAGCTTGCACAGCAAGACAGAGAAGCCTCTTAAAAGAATATTACCAGTATATATTTTAATTTTTAAAACCCTTTAAGTTCCACATATACTCTTTGCATACAAAAAAAATCTGTAGTCCCTAGCAAACAAGACAATTCTGTAGAAGACAGTCCTTTCCCAGATAGCAGCTAAGTACTAATACACTTGCTTTTTCAATGCAATTCTTTGTAAATAGTAACTGGAGAGGCAGCTACAAACAAAAGAATTAGACTGATGTCTGCAAGGGGAGAATCTTAAAAAAAGTTATTTCACTGAAAAGAAATGAAGTTTCCACCTGCAGCTTTATGCATTTGGCAAACAGAACTGCACTTCTGCAGTGTTATTTTAGGATAGAAAAAAATGCATGCCAGAGTTAATCTTGCAGTGGATTAGAAGCTTTGTCTGAATTTCACAGTTAGCATAAACTTAGAGCCACTATTCTACAGTAGTGAGCAGAAAGTCCAGTGAAACCATTTTAAAAGACAGCTCTGGAAAAGTTCCTTCCCTCAGTGTAGGTAATACATGCAAGATTCCTCTCTGGTCAACACAATCCTCTTTTAAGTCCTTTTTTGACAAAACTAGTCTTAGAGTTAGCTTGACTTGAACTGCATATTGTTACTCGCAGACTACACGCTGTTCCACTATTACCAAGATGCAGAAAACTTCACATTAGCTCCAGATGATGAGATTGAAATAAAGATAATTTCAAAAGAACATCATCATAGGGAAGAAAGAAAAATAATGAATTCTGAAAAAAAACAACAAAATGTGTCTCTTAAGGAGGGGTGGAGGTGAAAAATCACCTCAACTCCCCAAAATATCTTTAGGTTTCCCTTCAATGAAAGAGTACCTCCTAGGAAGTCCTCTAAGTGCTTATTTCTTAATAAACATTCTCATAACTAAATCACAGGTTCCCCTAAATGTCAGTGACTGCAGAAGGATGCAGATGTAAAATGCATTACAAAGCACAGTGGACTCAGGCAAGCACTTCCACAAAGTGAGAGCAATACGTGCAGTACAGAAACAGTTGTGAAATTGCTGTTTTAATGCCAAGGCACTACGAAGTGTTTTACCATCCAGATAGAGAAATATTCTTTTAACTTTATGCTATGACTGCTCTTCCTGCAGTAAGCAATAAAATACTATTAAAATGCCAATGTTACGTGTGTCATATTACCAAGAGATCACTGCCAGCTTTGCAAATCTACTGTACTTCCAGACTCTGGGAGAAAGGAATAGTTAAACAAATATTCACACAGGTTTGGAGAGTTTTTTCTTCTTGTATAAATTTTAGTAAGTAATATTTCTCTCCCTCAAAATGCATGCAACCTGACCTACACTAGTCAATTCCTACTGCATTATTAAGGATAGATATAAAGAGAAAGTATGCAAGTTCTTTCGAAGACAGCACTGAAGTCTTCCATCAGCGACCCAGGGTGCTTCCAAGTTACATTCCCTTTAAGATATTAAACCACAGACCTGCACACTGCTGTCTAAATCACTATAAAATCATTATATACACTAACTTTGTGTCATGATACTTCTCACTAGAGTCACAAGATACCACGAAAACTTTTGAGCTTATTTTATTCAAGACCTTTAAAGCTGTTGTTATACCTGGACTTTGCCCTTTCCCCTGACCTTCTTTCATCTTGTCTACTACCTTTACATGCTGAAAACAAATTTCCATAACAAAACACAAGCATTAAAAACCGTAAAGCCCCACAACGTAAAAACAAACAAACCCCCAGAAAGCTGATCATAGCTACTTGCCTCTTGGCAATTTCTGAGTATTTCCCAGGTTTAGTGCAATATATCCACAGAAAAGAAGACAGACAAATCTTGACATCATGGTCACAAACCCAACCTCGCTCTGGGAATGGCTCTGACAGGTATCACACAGAAGTGCTGCAGCTGCATTTAAGTGAACCGTTCTCTCTGTGACAAGAGGCAGCAACACTTTGACACAAGCTTAGTTTACACAGTGGGAGGAGACAGGATGACATCATTCGCTCCCACTGCAAAATGAGAATTAGCATAAAAAAATATTATCAGGCTCCCCCTTCAATAATCTTCTGGGGTTTGTTACAAGATCTTTTCCACCACTAAGGGAACACATTACCATTTTATTACTTACATTTCATGAAAATAAAATCATGAATATCAAACTTTCTAATAATGGAAAACTGGTCTGAGAGACATTTTCACTGTTTTATCCAAGAGAGCTGGACTTGAACTGCAAAAACAGCATTTGCAGTACTCAGAGAACTGTTTGCTATATTGACCTCAGTATTTTTGCAATCTCAACATTTTTCTTAAGGTTAATTCAGGCTACTTGTGGCTTTCATCCAGGCAAAATAAATACTAGTTTAATTTGACATGACATTATAAACAGGATTGTAAATATTTATTCAGCCAAAGAACTGGACTTGAAAAATCTACATGTCATTTTTTCACTTGTATCTAGTGTTGGCAATTTAAAAATACTTTATAATTTTCCCTTTCATAAGTGTCTGGTGAGTTAATGGGTACAATACACATTGAAAGTAATAAAGCAATGTTTCTCATTCCAGGGTGATCTTCTCATCAGTTATGTAACTTTAGGTAAAAAAGAAGTTCCATTTTTCCGTTAAAAACTGTTGCATTCCATGTTTACAATAAGCACAAGTAAGCACAGCATTTGATCCCACTCACAAGTGAGAAGATAGGAAGGAAAGGGTAAAGGAGAAAAAAAGGAAGCATAAGGAAGAATTTAGTCTCAGTATCTGGAAAAGTTTGCAACGAGCTAAATCTATTCAACTAAGTAGTGATATATATCTCTCTCTCCCCCTAAAAATAAAACCCCAAAATCAAACAAGGAAAAACCCAACAAAGAAAGAAAGAAAACCCAAAATCAGTCCCCAAGGGGGAAAAAAAACCAACAAGCAAAAGCCAAAGAAAATCTAACCAAACCCAAACCCAAAAGAACCATCAACAACCAAACCTAAACATACCTCTTGCTTACAACATATGAAGCTCTTCAGTATGCTTAGTCTGCTCCTACTCCCTGCTCATTGCACCCTGATATTCTGCTTCCATAGTGTTTACAAGCAGGGAAAATCACAGCACTCATACCTGGGTTAGGAACAAGTAGTTTAAAATAAAAGGATAATATCTTGAAGCATACAGGAGTGTTTCTTAAAGATCAGAAAAAGACCCTACATTTGCCATAATTCAGGAAGAACTTCACAACAGAAACCAGCAATCATTGTCTCAGAGACAAACCTGAGGAATTTCAAACTCTTCTAACCAATATGGATGTTCCAGACTCATCATACTATCTGGATTTGGACATAAGGAGATGTTTTTATTATTCACTAACTCAAATCTGCAAAGAGGAACTTGAAAGTCAATATTAGAGACAGACCCCCAGAAATCCTCAAATACTATTATCTGAAGGATCTTTGGGAGGATTCAGATCTTGAATATGAACACTCTGAATAGGTAAATGAGACAGGTGCAATTTGAATGAGATGAAAAGATGTTTGAAAGGCTGTACAATTACATGAGGGTCTCACAGAATATCACACCAAAAGAATGTCAAAGAGCAGAAAGATGGATACAGAGAGCAAACATGGCATTTTTTCCTGTTTTTTAAGTTGAAGTGCTACTTTCAAAAATGCTCCAGAACCATATTCTATTTTTTCCCTTCAAATTGAAAAATAAGAAATCAATCATTTGATGTAACTCTCTCTTGGGAGGAGTAATGGGAAAAATTGCTCCATGGTCACACAGACTAGTCTTTGTATTAGTGCAAACTGGACTCTCCTGTTTGTCTTATGGCAAATTAGTTTTCCTTCAAAAGATTACACAACACCTTCCAAAAAAAGACACAAAGGCCAACTTCTACTCTGAAAAATCTCAGTGAAACAAACATATTAATTGTTTGCCTACCTCACAACCTCTCTCATAGATAAACATAGTCCCATCCCTGCTTTCACAACTACTTGCTTCTCTGCTGCCACTTAGATCTTACTTCTTCCTTCCAGGTGCATTATCCAACCATGTCTTCTCTTCTCAGGTGCTCCATATAGACATTTAACCTTCCCCTTGGGACTCTGGCAGACTATACAGGTCCTTTTCCCTTTGATCCCAGCCCAGAGCACAAAAACCCATGTCAAGATGCATTTTCTTCTGTCTTACCGAGGATATGCTTCAGCAGGGACAATTCTGGCATAAGCAAATGAAAGTGTAACTTTCCATTAAATATATGTGAACAGCACAAAAATCAGTTATACAATATTCTTTTGTAATTTTCTAATATGCTCCTAGGAAATCTCTGCTACATGAAAAATAAAAAAAAACCCAAACCCAACCAAACAAACAAATTAGCTCCTGCTTTCCTTTTTCCTAAATCATCCTGCCATTTCAATGCACTTCAGTGCAAAACTAAACATGGGAACATATGGGAGCTCCTGGGACTTCAAACACTATCCTGCACTGCTGGATGCTTCCATAATGCTGTTCAGGTATCCAGTTTCTCCTCTTGTTGGAGACCTGCTTCACAATCTCCATCAAAACAGTGAGAGACTCTGATTTCCATTCACAAAGTTATTAAACCAAGCACGTTCCTCAGGTTTCTCTCAATCACACAAACCTGGAAGTACCATTACCTGTCCTTTGACTCCTCAGAAAGAAAATATTAAACAAAGAAGATCCAGTTAATGACAGTTTTATATTACACCTTTAACATAAAAGGCAAAAATAGTGAGCTAAGTGCAGCAATGAAAAGTCTCAAACAGATTAAACAGGAAAAAAATCCCTCTAATCCCCTAGTGACTCTTCCTTTTCAGCACCAAATTAATATTTAAGTAACAAAGTCAAGTATTCAAAAATTACCTGTTTACCTCAACTTCAACTGATTCTCTGTGGATTAGATCTCAAAAACAGAGATTCCAACAAGATATTATCACAGCACATCTGGGGGCAAAGCAGAGCTTTTCTAGTCCTATTTTAATAGTTCCCAGACTAGCAAGTACAAAGAAAACAAAAGTATGGGAAGAAAAAGTTGGGGGAATGGGGGAAGAAGAGCAGAAGACAAGATTTAACTTTTTTCCCCCCGAATATGAATATGCTTTTGTTGAGATTTGGGCTCAGTCCCAATTCACATATCATTCCTGATTATTTTGAGAAGCAAAAGCCAAGGTGCCTCAACTCCTTGTTGTTCTAATTTAAAGCAGAAAGAGTGTGCAAAGAATGACCTTAAAAAACAAAAAAATCCTTTCTTCGCTTTGAAAACCACAATAATGCCATGTGGAGCTCTCCAAGAGTTAAGTACTTACTCACAGTACACTTGGTCTGTCTTTTCTCAGAACATTTCTAGTTGAAACTGTACATTTCAGTAGAGCTTGTCAATAATTTTTGAAGTCTCTTTTTCATAAAATATGCTATGCAAATGTTAATTATAATTTTCATTCTCTTACGGGTGACTCAGTTATTGGACTCTTTTTCTTGCAAATACCATGGGATGGCCCCTAAAGGCCTTCAGGAAAAAAGAGATGCCAAAGAACATTCTTTCAAATGCCCTGTTTAGAGAAGAAAAAGAGAAAAAAAGAAGAAAAAGGAAAACAGTAGATAAAATAAGGAAAAAGAAGAAAAAAAGAAGAAAAAAGAAAATCATAACTCTACTTTCTAGAAGTCTGTAATTGCTTCTTTTCCAATACTCCATTCTCATTTTGATAAGCAAATATTTGAGCTCTCGTGCTATCAAAAATGCAGGGTTCACACATTAGTCTATTAGTCAAAGGTAAGACACATTCATTTCATAGCACAATAGTGACAAAGACTGGACATTCTAATGCTCTAATCCCAAACTGATTTCCAGATTTCCAAATTAATGGGATCTGAGACAAAGTGAAAGGAAGAAATTCAGTGAAAAGGAGTGGACAGGACAGCTGGTTCTTGTGACAGGTTTCACACAGTTCAAACTCTTTCAGCACTCACTCGATTTGACACTTGTAATTTCAGACAGTGACTCATCTTTTCTAACAGGCAATGTTAGATTTCACCAAAATTTTCTACATGGAATGAAATAAAAAATCCCATTTATTTAATGAATCTATTAAGTATTGACTTATCTTATTGTTCCTTTGTAATGCAAATAATCTCAGTTCTGCAGTTTTGGTAACATTATCATGACTTGTCACATGAAGAACCAACACAATCCCAGGTTTTCAACAGTGCCACTCCTCCCCATTATCAAGATTTTGTGTTATTTTATTTGGGGCTAATTTTGCCTTTTAAAACTATTTTTAAAGTCAGGTTTTGACTGACTGCAAGGAAGGACTCTGCAGAGTGTCACAGCTCCTGGTACAACGCCTGACCTTCCACATGGGGGAAGAACGTTTTCCCTTGTAACCAGTCTAAACCTCCCCTGTTTATGCCATGCCTGTTTTCCCTCATGCCCCCACGACACAGCAATGTGAGGAGCCTGGCTCCATGTTCTTGGCCCCTCTTGGGAAGCACTCTAAGGGCTGCTGTTAAGTTCCCTTGTCCTGCCTGAGCAAGTCCCATTCCCTCAGCTGACACAGCCACTGGAGCCCGGGCTGGCTCCAGGGAGACACTGGCCCCAGGTGTGGGGAACTGCCTCAGCATGGGATTTACTGAAGGCAGAACCTTTTGAGCCACTTGCTCAATGGTGCAGTATTTCCAACCAGCATCAGGGATCAGACAAAGGAGAAGAGGGAGGCTCTCAGCTGCTAATATTCCAACAAAATGCCTACCCCACTCAAAGCAAAAAAGCCTCAAGTGCTGCTGTGCCTGGGATTAAATAGGGGGACACGCTGGTGGGTGGATAAAAACAATCAACCGATAAGGAATCCTTAGGGGAGGAGGGAAGGCCAGGGTCTTACAAAGCACAGAACAATGAGGGAAACAGAGGGAGAAGAAAGGGTCACATGAGCCAATGGGGCAATGAGTATTCGGGGATTTCCAATGGCGTGGAGCAACCAGGGATTGGCCTGGGGTGGGAATGACAAGGAAGGTTCAAGGACAAGGGTTACAATAAGGGACAGGGAATGAACTGGAACAAAGGGTGGGGAATACCACAAAGGGCAGTTTCAGGGGTGGATACAATTCAGGGGCAAACCAATTTGGGAAAGCCCAGTGGTGAACTGGAGCAGAGTATTATAACTTCTAACTATGAGCTTAATAAAACAAACACATGCAGCAACACTCAGCCTTTCTTCACAAGGCAAGTGCTCCAGACCCTGACCATCTTGGTTGCCCTTCTCTAGACTTGCTCCAGCTTATTGTTGTCTGTCCTGAATTTGGGGGTGGGATGAGAGTCCAACACTGGATGCTGCCTAGGTACATAATTCACCAAGTGGTGAGTAGTGGCGAGAAATTACTTCCCTCAATTTCCTGGCCACGCTCCTGTTCTTACAGCCCAGGACACTGCTGACCTGCCTTGCTGCCAGGACCCACTGCTGGCTCCTGTACATCTGTGTCTTTAAGTTCCCCCAGTTCTTTTCACCAGGGCTGCTCCCAACCAGTCAGTCCCCAGCCTGTATCACTGCAGGGGTTACTCCCATATGGATACAGGACTTTACAGTTGTACTTTTTGAATTTCATTATGTCCCTCTCAGCCCATTCCTCCAGTGTGGTGAGGTGCCTCTGAATGGCAGCTCTCCCCTAAAGAGTATCAAGTGATCATCCAAATTTGTGTCACCTGAAAACCTGACAAGAGTCTGTTCTGTCACTCCAGGCTACTGATGAAGATGTTAAACAGACAGGTGGTCCTAAGATAACCATCTATTGTGCTCCACTTGTTACCCTCATCTAGGTAGTGTATAGATCCACTACCTGCTGCCCTCTGAGCCCAAGCATCCAACCACTTAGTTGGCCAGGGAGTCGATCACAGTCTCTGTGACCCACTTTGGTAGATGTGCACTCCATCAAACACATGATGTGCTCTACACTTTATATTTTAAAACACTACCAAGAAACCAGCTTCTCTAAGCAAATACTCAACACATCAAATGGGTTCCTCACCTGAAGGCTTTCCCTTCATTGTGACATCTTTTAATGTCTAACAGAAATAAATCTGCCCAACCTCATCAAGCCTCTAGAGCAAAAACTTAGCCTGGCATTTGAAGCACTATATAATTACTAAGTGCTGAAGACACTGCTTCTGACAGTAAGAAAATTACCTTATTCTCCTCTTTCATCAACACATCTGTATCACTTGAGATAATTAACACAATTACAGCCTCTCTGTTATTGGATTACCTTGGAACACTCCTTCCAAACTTCTTCCATCTCTACCTTCCCTGCCATCCTATCTCTAAATACTTATTATTGTCTGCCTAAACACAATCTGATTAACTTGAAATGCAGGCAAGCAAAGAGGAAAACACAAAAAGGTGTGTTAAAGTAATGAGTATTTAACAGAGCAACTGCATGAATCAAAAATATCTTAGCATATATTGATTTTTCCTGTGATTAGAATGAATTTTGGATAGTCCAAAGTATTCTCAATTATAATTATTCTATACATGCTTAAAATATGAGCAAAGACTTTAAGCACCAGTCTTGTCTCAGACTGCTTTGGAAGGTGGGCTTCATAATCCATGCTGTACCGAGTCTTGGTCTTTCAATACTCCATTACAATCTTCCCTTGCAGAAATCAGCACCTCCTGGTCTCTTTCAGTCTCTTTCCACAATATGTTCTGATTTGTGAATATAATGTAAGATCACAGTCCAGATTAGTGAACTCAGATGTGAAGTCTGGAGTCTATTACTATACACTAGGACAGGATACAAAATCTGTTTGTACATTTAGAACATGAATGTTGCTGCCATTGGCAATTCTATTTTGAAGAAGAGAGATCTGTCTTTATCACAGATCTGCAGAAGCGTTCACCTCTGAAGATAACAACCAAGTGCCAATGATTGACTTCTCTGATGTTTGCCAAGTTATATTATAGTGGGTTTGTACAAGAATAAATACCACGTACCACATGTCATATCATGTATCTGATACAGATTCAGTTTATTTTGGATTATTGTAACAGGACAAACTACTCTGCCCTTATGCTACCGCTTCCTCATTGCTCTGCCACATTCTAATCAAGTACTTCTGGCTTCCATCTCAAAGATAGATATATATATATACACACCACGCTTCCTTACTTCTCAGTACATCCACCACTCTTCTGCGTCCTGAGCCTTTACCCTCGCTGCTTAGCTGGCCTTCCCAGCGCTCCATCTCCCGGGGGATCCCGCCACAGGCGCTCCCTCCGGGCGCTGCCGCCGGCGGCCGCCAGGGCGCAGCCCGGGGACAGCGGGGACAGCCCCGGGACAGGGGGGACAGCCCCGGGACAGAGGGGATAGCCCCGGGACAGAGGGGCCATCGAGGTCAGTGTCCACCTGCACCGCCCGGCTCCGGCCAGCGCACTGCGGAGCCCCAGCAGGAGAACGAGATGTGCCCTACACAGCATAACCCGGCTCTCTCTGGGAGGGGAAGGATTTGGGAGGACAGCTGCTGCTCAAACTGCTCCTCCCTGTACCCTCGGCTGCCCCCGGGCCCTGCTGGTTCTGCCCGTGGCTTGGCTTTTTCCCAGTTTATTTCAAGGCGCCCCCCAGCCTAAGCTCCAAGGACAGAATGGAGCGAGACGCCGACCTGCTCTTGTATCAAGGCAATGCACAAAAGCCTACAAGGCTGTTGCTTGTGCTCTTTTACTTAAAAGTAAAATTTATTGTCCCCATGTCTGCCAGCTCAATGCATCACAGAGAGAAAAAAAAAAAAAGGTACTTTCTGCCTCGCTACAGTGGGGGCACTGAATTAAATGCAGCTCAGTACTGAATCTGGCCCACTCCAGAGACAGCAGGTGCAGCCTTAAACTGTGCTTATTTCCCTCTTCCCTCCTCCCTTTCTCTACACCAGTCTTTCAAATATTCTGACAAAAAGCCAGGGGAAGCCCTGCAAAAACTAGAGCAAATAATAAAAACAAAACGCTGTTAACTTTTATGAAAAGCGGAGAAGTCACCTCAAAAGACGACCAGATTCTTAGTTTTATTAAAAGGTATTATTTTCTTGGCATAAGAAAATTAGTTCATTGGCTAGGATGCACAGATTTGATGAATGCATGCAAGACAGGAGGGAAATAATTCATGTTTTTTCCTCTCTCCTTATGAGTCATTTTGGCCTAAAACACATCTTCCAAAAACTTTTTGGCCGAATTTGTCTGCATTAGTTTGCACTCGACATCAGCAGGCTTATCTAGGTCAGAATACTGTGAATAACATTCGAGTGTCATTGCTTGTCACTACTGTGCACCGAATTTAAACATATAAAAACCACTATGAACTATACACTTCATTTTAAGCTGAAAAAGTCAGCTAATGAGCAACAGAAACACATTATTCTAAAGTACACAGCACATTTATTATAAAGAACTTGTACATATTAATATGAAATTCATATGTTTACTTGTCATAATTGCCCTCTGTAGCCAGGGATAAAAAAATAAGAAGTTATATTACATGAAGATTAAAGTAACAGTTCATGCACAATTTATTTGAAGCAAACTAAACCCAGGATTAAATAAACTCTAAATGCTATCTTTAGAACAAGATTATTTGCATGGCACTCTTGGAGCAAGTATTTAACAACTGTAAATTTAATCAAAACAACTCTATAACATTATAGTCACAGCACATTGTTTCCTCTATGTTTCACTTCAAAAATGAACAGCAACTGCACATTTCTGGCAGGTAGCTCTCAAATGTGTGTTAGAAGATCTATTTTATATAAAGGATTGTTCTTAGCTTTAGCAAAAAGCCCAAAAGAAATGTCTTTGTATGGTCAGACAGTGCATCAGGCCTAACATCCTTGCTTTAGGTTTAAAACAGAACAGCAATTACTTAATACTGGCCTTAACCTGGTTCTGTGGACCAAATGACCAACGTTGGTGTCATGGGTTGACCCAGGCCAGATGCCAGGCACCAACAAAAGCCACTCACCCACTCCCCTCTGCAGCTGGACAGAGGCAAGAAAACTTAACCAAGGGTCCATGGGTTGAGATAATGGCCAGGAGACATCACTCATTAAATACCATCATGGACAAAATAGCTCAGCTTAGAGATGTAAAGTGAATTTAATAACAAAATCAAAACAGGATAATAAAAAGTAAAACAAGCCCTTAAAAAAATAACCGCCTTCCCTTCACCTCTCCCTCCTTCCCAGTTCTACCTCCTACCCTAGCAGGAGACAGGGAATGGGGGTTATGGTCAGTTCATCACCCAAGGCTTCTCCTGCTGCTCAGGGAGAGAAGTCCTTCCTCTGCTGCTCANATGTATCCCCATGGGCTGTGGGTGGATCTCTGCATCCCCATGGACCTCCCTGGGCTGCAAGGGGACAACCTGCTCCACCATGGTCCTCACCACAGCCTTCAGGGGAATCTCAGCTCCACCTGGAGCACCCCCTGCCCCTCCTTCTGCACTGGCCTTGGGGTCTGCACAGTTGCTTGTCTCACATGTTCTCACTCTGCTCTTCTCTGACTGGAATTAAAACCGCGCTCCAACCTTTATTTTGATTTCTTCTCAAAGCTGTTATCACAGAGGTGTTATCACCATCTCTAATCGGCCCAGCCTTGGCCAGCAGCACATCCATCTTTGGAGCTTCCAGGGACTGACTCTGCTGGACACAGTGGAAGCCTCCAGCAACTTCTCACAGAAGCCACCCCTGTGGCCCCCCTCCTACCAGAAACCAAGCCATGCAAACCCAAGTGACTATAGACAGTTACATCCTATAAGGTGGATCTTACCTTCCAATTCAGATCCATCTGAAAGTAGTCCAGCTGTGCTATCCAAAACATTCCCATCACATCAACAATATTAAATGGGGATGAGCAGAAGAGTCTCTTTCAAGGCATTCATATATATGGATATATATAAAAAAATGAAACCAGTGTTCTTCATAGCATGAAAAGTAAATATTGATTTGGAAAACACAATCTTTTCTGTAGTTTCTGAAATTTAAAATACTGTTGACAGCTGTAGAAAATCAGGAGTCTCCTTTACACCAAATGAAAAGGTAAATGCAACACAGAAGACTTATAACATTGCATGTCCAGAACAAACCCCATTTCAACATAATTTGCCTTAAAAATTTTTTAGTGTTTGGGAAACCTAGAGTTTGGGAACCGTCTCATAATTTGAAGAGCAGGGAAACTGAATTCTGAATTCTTAGCTAGTTTAAAATCCTGTAAGATTTTTCTTTCATATAAAATTGGATTTTTTTTGGTGAAGATATGTATAACCTCTTGAACCTGGTTGTACCTCAGGATCTTGAAAGACTTTCAAGGAACATAGACATAGTGTCCAAAGTGCAAATTTTCAAGAGCTCAGACGGTCTGTGAGAGCTGGGAACTGCTACAGAGGCACGGACACTCTCTGGAGTACACCCAGTTGTAATAGTACATTTTGGAAATCTCTTCTTGTGCAACAGTGAGGTATTTTTGTAACAGTTGATACTACTATTTATCAAATAATATCAGCATCTGTGTTTCTGTTACAGCAAACACAAACACACAGAAACGTGCACGCAAACTTACAGCTCATTTTAAAACCTTTTCCCACAAAATTATTGTTTCTGTATTTTCAGAGAGAAGTTGACAGCACTGAGTAGGACAACTTTGAAGCATCCCTCAATTAAGCACAGAGTGCCAGATGACCCTCAACTATGAATTCCTGTTTAATCACTAGACAAATACTTTACTAGTTCAGTAACTGTATTCTGCCAGTTTGCATCAGTCATAAAATGTAAGGACATTCTCCAAGAAAGGAGACTTCCTCTCTCAAGCTGTTCATCCTTGGTGCCACTGCAGACAAACGAGAACTCTGAGCATCGTGTTCATTTTACAGCATTGACACCTGGCTGCAGTCACTGCCAGTTCACCACAGAGATGTTTGCAGAGGACCTTGACCTGCTCTCAAATTATGAAAACCCACAAAACACCATGGAAACAAATCTTCTGGATGACTATTACATGACATATAAAGCCCTCATTGGCAAGGTACAAGAAGCCATGTAACAACTACATACATGATTATCCCCTAGCCTAATGAGAAAATAAGAACTTTGGGATACTTCATGGATGGCAAATTACATTTGCTCCAAATAAAAATATTACTACATTTGCATCAATTAATATAAAAATGAAAAGTTTTAAAATAAGTTCTGTATCTGCTACACCAATGAAAAAGCAAATTATTCAATTATGAGAAATAGTAGTTGAAGACATACGGAAAAAAACATTAATATATGCCTGCTCACCATTGCATTGATTTTCAATTTTTATCTTGTAATTAAAAGTAAGAGAGACTATGAAGATAATTTGTGGGTTTGATTCATTCATATGTTATCTTTTCCTTCCTCTTCACATTGCAAATATTTTGCTATACTCTCTCCAGTGCACAGGGGAAAAAAAATATCCCTTTTTATTGTAGTTAGAAACTACTTACTAGCATTCTGTGAGAAAGTGAACCTCTGAATCTTAACTACAAATCTCTGCATTCCAGGTCAGGAGCAGTAGTATTCCTCAAATGGACTTTCACTCACACTTACCTGTGTACATATGTGTACATACCTGTGAAACTGGAAATATATTCTGATCTCGCATGTGCTATTCTTATCTTCATAAGCAGATGCTAAACATGTTTTTGCACAGAGGAGCTTTAAAAAAGAATTGACAAAGAGAGAACATTTCCTAGTTTGAGTGTGGAGTAAGAGAAACCATCAGTACTTAAAAAGAAAAGAGTAACATTTGGTAAGAAAACTCTTCAGACTGTAAAGGCAGAAAAGAATTACACTACCACCATTTCTTAGTTTAATTTGATGAGAAAATGAAAAGACAGATGTGCAGAATAATTGGTATTCAAAGAAGTCATGGTTTGCCCAAACAGAATGAATCCCATTGTCATTACATGATTAAATCACTTATCAATTAAAGCAGTGTGTGTGCTTCCCTGTGGATGAGTGTTTCCCTAGCCAACTCAGGAAAGTACTCAAAACTTCAAATTACTAGTGGGATGTGCCTGGCCTTTGGATAGTATCAGAACAGCTAAATAGCTTGCATTCCCTTGTATAATTTATAACAACTCTGATCATACCAGGAGATTTGATTCAGAAAATTTGAACATAAAAGGGCATCAAAAGCTCCAGAGGTCTGCAAACAGAACTTTGGAATGGTATAAAAATGTTACAGAATAACATAATGCATATCAGTTTTGCTACTGTACCAAATTGCAACCCAGTCTTGGCTACTGGAATCATTTAGTAGATGGAGATAAATCTTTTGATTAACTACACAATAGTATACAGGCATACCTTTTGTAACAAGCCTTTACTTTAACAGCAAAATGTTTTGTCGTCTGCCATATCCCTAAAAATGTTTGGGCAATGATGAGTCAAAGTCATTAAGGGGGAAATCCCACAGCATCAGTGGTATCAGGCAAGCAGTACAAACATGGAGTTAATCTACTGAATCAACTAATTCTTAACTCAGTATTCAAGATGTTGGCTCACCCTCAGTGAACCAGTGACAAGGGAACAAGTGCTGCAAGTGTAGACCAGTCCCCAAAAAAAAGAGAAAAACAGCAGAAAGAAAGACAACCTCTTGATACTCTCAGGGTATGCTGAAACCAAAATTAGCTCAGTCCTCAGTCAGAGGCTTCTTACCCCTGCTCCCTCCACCCTCCCTTTTCTTCTATAGGAGAACTGAAAAAAAATCAAACATGACATGGACTTAATTCGCAGAAATTCCTCAGGCATTGGTTATGCACTTTCCACAGATGTTAGCTGTTTTCAAATGGAAATTACAGTGTCAGACATCATTTTCTCAGAAAAACAGTTTTAAACTCTTTTGATCAGAAGAGATTTAGCTCAGTTTCACATGAGTCAGGGTGAACAATTTCTAGAAGGTCCCATGGGAACAGCACTTGGATGCTAAAAGACAAAAGCTCTTCAACATGACAATAGAAAAACTAGAGGTATCTTCTGTAGTGTGCAAGTAGGGGAAGGGAATGGTGGGAAGAAGTGCATGGGGACTATAGGGATTTTCCAAAAGAGCATGCGAGAAAGCAGCCAATAAACTGACAAAGCATGCAGCATCACTTATTTCACAAACAGTATTTAGTCTCTAAGGTACAAGAATAGTTTTTTTAGCTTTCAAAACAACTTATAAAGCTGCCAACTGTTACTCAATGCATTATCAGGCTAATGGAGGGAAGGGGTTGGGGCAGGGGAGTCAGCAAGAGCTTTTATCTTCTACACTGATCAAAAGAATGAAGTCAAAAGTAACAACTTCAGGCATAGGTCAGGGTTCTCCCCTGCAGGGCAGTGCATTGCTGGATGAATATTAAAATCAGTGCACAAAAACGTGCATGAAACAACTGCCCTGAGATCTCCATATTCAAAACGAGTACTACAAATATATCCACCTGTTATGTGAGCCTTAATCTTTCTTTTTCATTCATCTTACCTTTTAAAACACAGGAAAAATTCTAATTAGTCACCAGCATGTCCCTTACTTGCTCATCTTACAGCATTCAGTTTATGCTTCCTCTGTTTTATTGATAGAAGGGCAATAACCTTTCTGTTGCATTGTTAAATTTTTCTTACCTTCCTTTTAACACTGTGATGAAAAAATTTACTATAGTAGGCAGATTTCTGTAAAGTGATACTTAAAATCATCAAACTAAACATTTTTGAATATTCAAACCTTGTGGGTTGTCAGAAGTTACAATAATCCTAATAAACTGTAACAAAGATGTCCTGGATTTAGAACAGAACAATTAATTCCCTCAGCCTTCATCCAATGAATAACTGTCAAAATACTTGCAGTTCTGGCTTGAAACAACTAAGACTTTTGCAAAGGAACTATTCTCCTCAGACGATGCTCCACTTCACTCCTGTCTCTCAAAAAAATAGGGCAGACACATTACTTAAGACATTCCAGTTCAAATGCTGAAAAATTCACAGGCATTCATCAAGTTTTCAACACACCTCAGTATCCACTTATCCAACCCGTAATTTGTCACTTGGTCTGTTAGGATTTCATAGGACACAGAGGGAATCCCAGACCATCCTGTGTTTCAAGTAGTGTCTGCAGGATCCTTTGAATGGCAAAAAGGAGTTAGAAGTTCAGTTAATGAAAACAGACTGTATTGATCTCTGGTGTGAATCCTGCTCCCTCTTTCTTGATCCTTGTGAATCTTGTCTGATGTTCATCCTACAAAGGTATTTGTGAGATTTCTGCTGATTTCTTTCCTCTTTCTATTTGAATTTTAATGGCTAATCAAAAATATACAGGACAACTATCGCTGTCTCAATATGGCTCTGTTGGGAACTTTTTTAGAAAGTCTTAAGAGAAAACCAATAAGGATTTGACCAAAATATTAGCCTAAGAGTCTTGATTACAGTAGTGGGTTTTTTTTCCTGTATCTGAAGCTTTTTTGTGTAACTACTTCTACTTACATTTTAAAAACATGAATATTATGAAATGCTTCTGAAAGTAAAGTTTAAGTTATCTCTTAAGGACAGCCTTTGATAAGAGAGCAGAAAAGTCTAGAAGACTTTTCTGGAGATTTATGAGTTTTTAGATTTGTGTATTTCTATATGAAGAGGAGGGGGTAATGCTGATTACATATTTACCAGAAACACAATGGAACTAATGATCTAATCATGCCTAGAGGCAAGGAAGGCTTCACCTCAGCAGAATAACTCAGTATATGTAAGTCCATGGAGCCTGACAGAAGGAAGCCATAGGTGCTTACAAAGCTGGCTGATGAAGTTGTAAGACCAGTCTTGAATATCTTTGAAAGGTTGTGGTGATCAGGAGAGATTCCCCAAGATCAGAAGAAAATAAGTGTCACTTTCTTCAAGAAAGGCGAGGAGGATCTAGGCAACAGGAGGCCAGTTCACAACAAGGTGATGGAGGAATTTATCTTGGAAACAATTTTCAGACACATGAATGTCATTGGGAGTAGTCAACATGAATTTATGAAGGGGAAGTCATGCTTAATAAGCCTAAAAATCTTCCTCAGTGGTGATTAGCTTGGTAGATGAGGGAAGACTGGCAGATGTTCAACTTTAGTAAGGCTTTGGACACTGTCTCCTGGGATTCCTTCCCCTCAGGTAAGTCCCGACTGGAGAGACTGAATTTGCTGAGATGTTTGCTATTCATGTTGGTTTTTTTTACCTTTCTTACAACAGCTGACAGCCTTTCTCTGCAGTACCAAGCTTCTGGCTCTAGAAGCAGGTGTTGATGTTTAAAATACTGGCATTATAAAACTATGGATTGTTGAGCAGTAACCTGCTTAAGGTTCCACATTATTATCCCTCATGACTTACTATTTTATGGACAAGCTTTACTGGTGATCAATAACCCTTCTCCTACCAAAGGGAGACAGATACTAATGAGAAATAGTGGCTAAGAATAGGACAGGTCCCAAACTAATGTGTAGGCTGTCCCCACATGCAGGTTCAGGTGAGCAAAGAGGACAGTGTGAATGGGTCTGCTGGCTTCAGTGTATTTCCAGAACCTGTCTTCCATGGTGCAGGGCTTACATGCAGTCCTGCTGTACACACAGCCAGGGAAACATTACAGCACTGAGCACCTGTGGATCAAATACCTTGAACAAGTACCATATGGAGGAAAGTCAAAGTCCTTGGTGTTCAGATCAGCTTACAGCTATGCTCTGCTCTTCGCTGCAAAGGAAGGAAAAAAAATATGAAGAAATCAAACAGCAACTGGACAGGACCTTTCCATTCAAAAAACCTTCATTAAAGGCACTTTCTGCTTTTACTGAAAATTGAAAATGATTTGCGATACACAGGAGGTAATGGTGAAATGACCAAATGATGACATAGTCTCTCGTTGCCTTAGAGAACCATATGAACACCCATAACAACTGTGATTTTGTTTATAAATGTTCTGCACACCAGTCCTGAAATCCAGTATATGTTGTGACTAAGCTAGACAAATGCCAGAAATACTTGTGTGAGATTATACATACACATGACTCTTATGCAGGCGCCTTACGGGAACCAAAGGAGAATTTTGAAATGAAAAAAATAAAAAGCTGTAACCATCCTGAGGAAATCTGATAGCAATGAAAGCAAGGCAGGGGTGTCAGAATATCTGCCAGGAAATGAGCGATTTATTGATACACACCCATTATTACATCAGCTGTGCACTGCAAGTCACTATTAATGAGTTTTGAGAAAAGTGGGTTTGTCGTTGACTGAGATGATTCCAAGCTTTGTAAGGGCTTCCTAATTTCAAAACTGGTAGCTCTAAAATCTGGGCATAAGAAAACCATCAATAGTAAGTCATGAGGTACAATAATGTGGAACCTTAAGCATGTTACTGCTCAACAATCCATAATTTTATTATGCCATCATTTTAAACATCAGCACCTGCTTCTAGAGCCAGAACTTGGTACTACAGAGAAAGGGTGTTAACTGTTCTAAGAAAGGAAAAAAAAATACATGAATAGCATACATCTCAATTCAATCCTTCAAGTTGAGACTTAAAGGACTCTAAAGAATTCTGAAGGTTCTGAAATCAGGAAGACACCCATATTAAGCTATTCCAGAAATAATAAGACTAGCAGAATCTTGTGTCAAAAGCTAGTGACATGTTACTGAAACAAGGAACACTTAAAATTAAAACACTGATTTCAAGATCTCAGATGATGCAAAATTTATTGTTAGCAAAAATAAGTTCTAAAGGATGCAGAGATATAGTACTTTGTCTCTTCTGGGCCTAGTAATTGTCAACATGAAATTGTTGGGGAAAAGTATGTTTCAAAGATCTGCATAGTAAATATTGACCATGTATGAACTCTAATTCCAATACCAATGCCATTTCAGAATTCCCTTAATTCTCAATGAGAGTTGACCATATCATAAACATTAACACTGAAGATACTAATTTACAGTGAATGTGCCAAGCCAAAAAGGATTTAGGAGAGAATATTCTTATGGAAATACTTCAAAGTTTGAGGCTTTTTACTATATTCTCTGCAGATAGGGTATGCTAAGAATGGATATGACCAGTTCCCTTACCCTGGCATGAGGAAATCCTTTGTAATGTCTCCACCAGAGTATGGCAATACAAATTTAAAGCAATGTGTTTTGAGAGACCTCACACAGCTTATACAGTGCCAGACTGGCAAAATTAACAGAATACAGAAATTAACATCTGGCTGAACTGACAATGCTGGGAAAAAGGTTTCAGATTCATCCCAGAAAGTAAGAATGCTTCTGTAATGCAAAGATCCCATATAAGAGACAGGTTTCATCTGAACCTTAGGGAAACTATGTCAGTGGCACATAATAATAATAATAATAATAATAATAATAATAATAATAATAATAATAATATCACAAACAAGACTTGAAATCACAGAATGCAAGAAAATCATCAGGTGAAGCAGACAGCATGGTACTATTACAGGTAAAGATACAAAAGTTCCATCTCTCCAGGAAAATGGTACAGATTTAAAAAAACCAAAAAATCAATAACAAAAAAATAGCACTCTTTATTTCATAAATACCAATTAATTTGATACTTGCAGCTCCAAGCAGTTTATGCTTTCCCCTCCAGTCTTTTCTAGTACATTGTGAGACATTGGATTGGGTGCTGTGGTTACTTCTTCAGGAAAAACATCCCAATGTTCATCATCCCTGAATCTTTTCTTTGCACCTGTGATAAGCAGAAGCAAAACTGAGGGAGGAAAAAGGCTTATATATCCCCAGGGATAGACTCAACTCAGCTTCTGTAGCTTTTCTAACCTTATTCAGCTGGCTTGTGTGATAATTATTTATCCCTGATAATTATTTAAACTAATTATCAGGGAAATGAGGGACCAAAAAACCCAAAAAAACACTTCTTGAACAAAATCAGCAAAAAAAAATTAGCATGTGACTCATGTTTAAGTTGCCCCATTACTGATTTTGCAAGACTTCCAAAACAGCTACACCATCCAGCATCATTTATATAACATGAAAGATAGCCCAAACAGTGTCAAATACTGATTTTCAAATTATTATTTGCAAATATTACTGCCATATTTTCATATTTTGTAGCACATTACCAAATGTTTACAAAAACTACAAACTTCCCCTCTTAGAACACATCATTTATTTATTACACATCATTAAATACATGCCTGAATATGATTTTTGACTAACAGTGTTATTCACTCTGAGGCCATGCAATTGTAACAAAATAAGGTAATTATAAAATCCCATCTGATCTATGGCTTTAGATGAAGTCCATGTTTCTCAATAAGAAATTTTGGAGTACAGTAAGATTCTAGCACAATATCCTCAGCAAATGCAATTTAAATGTGGAGGAGGATTGACAATACAGGATACAGGATAACTGAAATATTTCTGCATGGTAACAAAAGAATGTTGTAAGAGAATACTTAGGTAAATGGACAGGTATTTAGGTAGGGACTTTGTTACACAAAAGCTGAATTAATTAGTATTACCTTGCAAACTTAATAAACCAGTACTAACAGCAAGAGTCCTCTGCCCCCTTATTTTATTTAACATGTGTAATAGTCATGATAGGATGCTGATGTTCCTCAGTTACTCTGCTGGATGGCTCTGAAGGGAGCCAATAGAGATGGAACAGCAGGAAAATAAAACATATTCTAATGAACACTGAAAAACTCAATATGCAGGACTGTAAAAGCAACAGGAAAACTAAGAAAAGAACTCAGAAAGAGCTCAGAAAAATAATTATTTTTGGTACAGTTGTATGCATCAGCTGATCTTTATGTTAATTTTGAAGAAATATTTGAATAATATGATGGGTTTGAAAAATGCAGAGAAGCTTTGACACATTCATACACTGAAATCTGCTCCCTGAAATAGTTGCCTTAACTTGCAGACAGAAACAACCTGTGCATACAGAGAAAGAAATCTCTCAGCTATATGTCCTTTCATACTTTTCCTGCTTAGTCTAAGAAAATACACATGGTGAGGCTGTTAAAACAAGTTCATTCATCATCCCAAAACCATTATTTTATTAATACAAAACACAGAGGATATGACTTTGAGACTGAAGAATACTTACTATATTTTTGGCTAGAGAACTAGAGATGAGTCAAAAGGAACTTCTTGGCAGTACCCTGCCCCAGGCAAATAAAACAATCTGTATTTTACAAACAAGCTCAAGAGGAAGATGCTGCTTGCTTGTAGCTCCCTAGATAGTTTAGGACAAGTGTAGAGTTTCCCCACTCACAGTCTGATATTTGTATCAGAGTCTCTGGTGAGCAATCACAAGCTGACTCTCCCAGTTGCCAATGGAAGAATCCATCTGGTTCAAACACCATGCTAGGCACACCAGCATGATGCCATTTCTCTGAGGTATGGTATTAATGGTTGGCTGAGAGTTTTCTGACTGATTTTCTGATACATTTTGCATTAGAAACTGTCACCAGTCCCATAACAACACTCACATAGTCTCTCTGGTGGGCAGAATGCCAAAAAGAAGAAAACAGACTAGATGGCTCTTCCTATTTTAAGCATTCTCCCACAGGCAGCCAATCAAAAATCTCTATTTAAAATCTTTACAGATCTTTTCTGTGAACTACACAATTGACCTTTACAGCTTGATCACTTTCTTCTCCTTTCATATACATTAAATATATGTATTTCCAATGAGACATCCATATTCTAACCAGTTTTAAATATGCCACATGCAGAGAAAGGAAGCAATGTTTTCCTAGGTTGGAACTACAGGAAGATCCTCTCCTCTTCTTACAGAATATAAGAATAGCAATCAGTCCTTCCAAATAAAATCAGCTTCAATAAGCAGCATCACCAACCAAACTTATTGTTATGCAGTCATGAAGTAAAGTGATGCCTGTCCAAGCTTGTGAACATTTACTCAGTATTATGTTTTATAAATTCTATTTAAAAATAAAATCTATGCTTTCCTAAATTTCCAGTGTGGGCTCAATTAACACAAGATAATTATTTTGTCAGCCTACAAGTAAATACCATTGTCTTAGTTATGATCATTGACAACTAAGCCACATGGATTTTCTTAGATGGTCACATGTGGTCTTTTTCTTATCTTAGGCTAAATTAATTTGGCATTGCAACAGTAAAAGCCAGGAAATTTTAGCTTACTGGAAATTATTCTAGCAATTCTATTTTTTATGAACATACCTAGGACAAAACATCAGACTTTTATCTGCTTGCACAATCCTATAACCCATGGCTCACTCATGCACAGTGCCTATAGTATTTAGAATCACCATCCTTAAGCGGTAAGAATTGTCAAAAGCAAGGGAATTAATTTGTGTATATTCTTGACTCAGGAATGACTAACAACTCCACTGCCTAAAAGTTGAGAATTGGAAAAAAACCCTGTATATTGTGCTCAGAAAGATTTTTTTTTCCCTAGCAGATGCTTCTGACACTCCCTCCTTCTGTAAGTAAACCAAGCCAGATGAAAAGCAAGGGAAGAACACTGTAACATTGTTCTTGATGAACTCTAAAAGAATCAACAAAAGTATTGGTGTAGTTGGAAAATCAGGCCATGTTGATTATCCTGAAATATGCAGGCTCTTCACTAAAACACTTTTCAAGTTCAAACACCAAGATGATCTTTATTGCACAGATTAAATAATACTGCTGAAGTTTGACTGCAAAGCAGAGGATGGAAAAAGAAAATTCACTTTGTTTTGCTGACAGGGCTGAATGCTTATCTGGCTGCTCTGTCACCATATCTTGTTTAGTCTAACATGAAACTACTCTTCTAGCCAGTGAATAAAAAATCATACTCAAGCATTTGACTCAGATACAATCTAAAAATAGTATCCACTATGAGATACAAAACTCAGAGAGAAAAGATATATTGAAATGGAGAAGAAATTAACATCACAAAAACTCATATCTGAGTAGCATTCAAATAACTTCCCACATATTAAAGCAAATTTTGGCTTGGTCAAATCTACAAAAAGCTGCAATCCTTAAAAAACCAATGTTCAAAATGAGCTGGTCATTGACAAGGCCCCACATTCTGACTGCATTTGTGGACTGAAATTCTGATAAGCAACAAGACCTTAGCCTGTGCAAAGATTTGCACAGAGAACAACTTTTAAAAATGGCAAAATAAGTCAGATGAAGACCTTAAATAAAAGTGCATACTGAGGCTAGTGTTTCTGTCTTGGAAGCTTGAGTTCCTTTTGAGATGAAAGAGATTTGCTTCTTTCAAAGTTCATTTTCAGGCTTGCTAACTACGAACTCTTAAAAACCAGCAAGATATAGAACCAAAGTCTTCAAATAATATAGAAAATATGTTTATTTATTTTGTTTTGATAACCATGCATGGCAAATTTTGAAAAGTTGTATTTCAATAGAATAATTTTAAAATTAGTAAATTTATCTGATCTCCAAGTAAAGCAGATTCATAGAAGACATTTTTTGTCTCCATTTGTCCACCCATTTTAGGGATTTGTTAGTTTGTCTTTTACGATGATTGTTAAGCTGCAAACCCCAGAACTTCCTCATCTTTCATATTTTTAAAGTAATACATATTACTTTCATAACAGAAAGTTGGAAGCAAAACAGCTTATTCACAGTTTTTCCCAACTATTTACATACATCTTGTATGACTGAAAATATATTTTGCTTTGGGAAAATTTTTAGTTTTGTTCATGTAACAGAGAGGGCATGATATTAGAAATATTGCATGAAAAGTCCACAGCAGGTGATCTATATAGGTCATTAATTCAAAACAGTATGACTTTTCTGCTCGTTGTAGAGGTAGTAGCAATTCTGTAAAGCAGCACCATTCACATCCTAGAGAGTCCTGGATTCAGCTGGCTGGGGGGGAGGAGCTACATATCCAAACTAACCTAGAGAAAGCTTTCACATAAACATGTCTGTAGGAACACCCTAAACAACTAAAATTTATTGGGAAACTCTTTGCTCCCCAGTACTCTGTCAAAGTCAAAATGTTCAGGCAGAAGTTAAACCATGGAGCAATCACATCTGCCAAAAAAATCGGCCTCTGCTTTAATATGCATAGTTTACATGCTTATTCAGAAAATTACATTATTCTGGAGAGATACTCTATGAAAGAATGACAATGCATGTTTAGATATCCCAAATAAATACAACTATTTATCCAAACATAATTATACACATACATGGTACACCAATAACCACTTTGCTAGGGAAAACTTCCTTCCTTCCAGCTTAAGGCTTGGATCAATAGGGCTTTCCTCCTTTTAGCTTGCCTCAGCTTTTAACAGTTTTGTCTTCAGTACACATGTGAGACACAAACCATACATATACAACAACCATTTGATGATAAGGGTATTGTTTGAATTCTTTCACTTATTTAATTTTAATTATTAATGCTAATTGTGTCTAGTTGCACATGATTATTCTCTCTTTAAATACAGCTAGCAGGATTCCAGTTCATCTTCCTCATCACCACTGCAGCTGCTTGCATATCCTACAAATCACAGTGGAGTATGCAGAAAGCTTTTCACACCAGTGCTGTTAGCAGAAAGCTACAAATCTCCACCCACTAATATTTTCTGACAGTACCCACAGATTCAGTCCTAAACTAAGAAGGGTCAATTGCTAGAATAATCCCTTATTTCAGAGATTAAAGCCCTGACAACGTAATTCCATTGCTGTACAACTTCCACATGGGGAAGGAAAGAACCTTTTGGCAGAGACCAAGCACTTTCCAGAGAAAAAATGTCATTGTTTACTCCTTCCCTTTCAACTCCAGGCAGAGTTACTAAGCCTGCTATGCTTGGACAATTGCCTGGTAGTTTGATCAGCCTGAGGCAAGAAGGAGGTGCTTGAAAGCTCATCCAGATCCATTTGTGATAACACTGTTTATTTTCTATGTAAAGAACAATTGACAGTTACTCCAGTTGATTTTTTGAGGTTTTTATATTTAGATAATCTTTTGCACTGTTTTCCTCCAGCAGTGCAACTAGAGGAGAAAATGTGGAAGTTGTACTTTCTGCTGTGGCAAAGACTCAGATGCACAATATTTGGCCTAGCTATAGTTCCAAAATATCCTAATGTGGACATAGCTTTTACTGGCAAAAGAATACTAGTTAATGTCACAGTTTGCTGAATTAGGCTGAGCAGTTTTTCAATTATTTATACTTTTTCCATTTCTACAAGGTTTCAGCTGTCCAACAATTTTCCTAACCCAAGTGTCCTTTAAATAAATATGCTCCTCAGCAACAAAAAACAAATCCATGGTCAGGCCCAGATCCAGGGTAAAACTTACACCATTTAAAGTCACTTCCTAAAGAGATGGCAGGACAGAGTGACTACTTTTTTAACAGAGTATGCCTGTATCTCCATTTCTGCTTTAGAATAATTTTATTTGGAGGGCATAATGATTTTCTCTCATAACATAAGTATTTCCACATTAGAAACATTTTACTTGTCCCTCTTGAAATCTTTTAATTTCACTCCTGAATATTTTACATGGATGTGTGTTGCCAAACTGCAAAACCAACAAGGTGCTTCCCCATCTTCTCCAATTATATTTTTCAAGATAAAACACAGGTGCAACTATGATGATAGTTTTTTTGACTTTAGATAAAATGTTGGTGAGTGCTGACAACATCCTGAATTTGTGTAAATAGTTTGCACTTTTGTCTGTCTTGGCACTGCCTAGAATTTGGACAGGTACATTACAAGAAAAAAGCATGTAATGAACCAGACAAAAGGATTTTCCTTTAAGGATGTCTCTCTTGACAGAGGGGCAGAGAAAGGGATGATGGTAAGGATTTGAGTTGGTCTCTGTAATATAGAAAGGACTGTTTAAGCCATTAGAGCCTTACAATTTCTGGGTATTCACTACATTTATGTACTTCTGTTTCTAAGCTGATGTTTGAGTGGTTTAGAAGGGAAAACAACTGTGCAAGCAGTTAATTTTTGGTCGACAAAATCTTTTTAACTTTCTTTTAACTAGAATCAAATCTTCCAGACACAGAGCAGTGAAGTAGAACTGGTGCAATCTTGAGACAATGAAACAGTCATAAACGATATCATATGTCAGTCCTGAATATTGATATGAATTAATTAATCTATTTATTAAGATAAGAGGAGCATACAGGCAAAATGAAATTGGCATCCTTCAGCATCTAGAACTTTCAGGCTATTGCAAGAAGAAATTGAAATTCTAGGAACCAAAGGAGTAAACTAAAATTGTACCACAATTTATTGATAGAGGAAGAATAGGCTTGGCAATGAAAACCTCTGCTGTTCATAGAGCAGCTGAAACTGTCTTGAAGTGAGTCAGTCTGAAATTTCTAAAGTAGACAAAGTCTTAATCACATCAGTGGCAGAAATGGCCAGTTACTGAAGTGTAATATTATCACCAGGACCAGGCCAGCCAGGGAATCTGTGGTGTAAATATAGAGAGATGGAAACTATGGAGCTGCCGAAAAACAGGGAACTTTTAATGTATAAATAACAAAGGTAGAAACCACATGGTACAAGGGGCAACCTCCAAAGACCCAGGGGTGTTTCAAACATAACAATATATAGGAGTATCTGAGGGCAAAGGTCCAGTTGTGAGTGTGAAGTAGTGACTGGTTCTGAAGCAGCCCAGAACAAGAACCAGAAACATGACCTAATTCAGAATGACAACATCAGCATGCTGCCTCCCATGGCCTCAGGCCAAAGCCTCCTGCATCTGCAGGTGAAGCCACTCCCCTGTCCCCAATTCCCCCATAGTATAAGGCCTATGACTACAATGCAGAATTTATATTCTTAAACACACTGTCCTCCCCAAGAGTGTTTTTGAATACTTTATTCCTGTTTTTCTATTGTGAAAAACAGTGTGGTGGTGATGAAGAAACTACAAATTCCAAATTATTTACCTACTGAAGCCATAACATTGTTTCCTTACTGTTATGCCCTGACAATATGAAGTACTAAGTTTTTGAACAACCTGCAAACATGCACTAAAGGTTTATTTTTTTAAAAAATCAGAAAGGTGATCTAAATGATACCTGTCTAGGAGGGCAAGGGGATGGCATATCACCTAACGCAACAATGAGTTGGATGCACAGTACTAAAATCTTGGACTCCTTTGCATGTCCAGACCTCAACAAAATGAGCCAGCTCTTCTAAAATACATTCAAACATATTTTGGATAATGCCATTCACAATTTTTCCTTAAATCAGATCACACAAACCAAGCTGAGATCCCAATCATCTCTCCTGGCCAGATCCCAATCATCTCTCCTGGCCAAGCCCTGCATGAGGTCTCCAGTCATTACTCATCAGCCAGCACCCCCTGGAGAAGGGGAATTTAGGAGAAGGTGCAATTTAACAAAGAGCTATTACTACAAATGGAAAACCCACAAATTCCCAGAGGCACGTGCCATGTGTGTCTCAGGAACCACACCCCTACTGACAGAGTACACTGCGTTCAAAGGCTCACAGCTTCCTCAAGCACTGCTTCCCCTCACAGCATGCCAAAATAGTGATCCCAGAAAAGCCAACACTCACATGAACTTTTAAACTGTCTTTTTAAAAAGAGCACATTCATTACTAAGTTTTTTTGTCTTGCCTATTTGTAAGGACTGAAGAAACACTGAATTAAACTGGAATGAAAGAAACACAGCAAACAGGATTTACCCTAACTTGATTAAAAATTTAAATACATAAGGTAAAACTGAACACCATTAATACCAAATGGAAAGATTTAATACCTTGATATCTACTTCTATTTACTTAAAGAATATTTTCTGTAAAAGTGTCCTTCAGCTTGTGCTCCTCAAAACACAAGTATAAGTTTTGGAAAAAAGAGACAAACTGTAATGCAACAAAATGTGCTGATGACCTAGCTACACAAATCAGCAAAAAAGACAGTTGAATGAATAAAAATGATTAAGAAAGAGACAACAAAGAATATCACTGTGCCTAAGCACTGTATAAAGCACAGAAGGTACAACTGAGGCAGCTGTCTCTACCCCATGCCCCAGACTCAATGAAAAGGAGATGGCAGAACTGAAAAGATGAAGAAAAAAAGCAACAGTGGGCAAAGTTTAGAAGTAGATTCCACATGAAGAAGAAATAAATTTCAAAATAAATGAATAAATAAGCCAGCCAAAAAAAACCCCACCCAAAACTTCTCAACAGAGGAAACAGCAGCTGAAATGTCCTACACTAAAGATATGGGAATCAGTAGTGGAATAGTAAAGGTGCTTGGGGAGTAATTGTTTCCTTTCTCCCTAATCATGAGGCCAGAAAGCATTGAGCTAAACTTTTGAGGGCAGAAATGAAACATGCCACTTGTTTCTTTTTTTCTCCTAAAATAGTTAAAAAAATAACATGGGATTCAAAACATAGCATGTATATAGCAATTTCTCTCTGCTACTTTCTCCCAAGACGTTTCCAGAATCTTAGTATTGCTGCAGCATAAAGAACATTTATGGACAACAATGTAAGCAAAATATTTGCTCATAGCAGCTTCATTTTCTTAGAAAATCAGACCAAAATTGGTACATTGGTCCTCAGACAGTTCTGGTAAACCAAGTGCTTCAAAAAAGTTTTATTCCATGTGCTGTTCTTCCATGTTTCATCTGGTTTGAATTCAAGTGTACTGTGGATGGTAATAGTCTTAAATGCATATATTCATGTACTAAATAAAAAAAATGTACAATGTAGGGGGGGAAGATAAGTAGATTGGAGGAAATTTCTTTTTAATCAAATCTCATAGCTGTTCTATGTTGACACTTTTAATGGGTTCTGAATAATTTCCCAGAGTAAGAAAGATTAAGATAAAAAATACAGAAAACATACAGGAAAAAAGTACAATTGTGAGACACAAAGCTGTGAGTTTAGGGAATATGAATAAAATCAGGAAGATTGTTTTCATACCTGAAAAACTACACAAAGTGGATTTTCACTTTCATCTTTTGGGAATGAGTAGTGAGGTCCAATCCAAAGAAAGCTATAAGGAAAGCCTTAGAGTGTATCACATACCTAAACTAGAAAAAAAAAATCAAACCAGACCATTTAAAGCAATAGTAATACTGGTAATTTCAGCATAATTTTTCATTGTAAAACTAAAAAAAATAAACAGCCATTTGTGGAATATAAATAATTATGGGTTTGAATGATTTCTTTTTTTCTTGAAGTTAATTCATATATATCATCCTTTTTGGAAAAGTAATTTCAGTTTTGACAAATGCATACTCTTAATAGAAAAAATATTTTTCTAATATCCCTGAGGAAGTCTGGATAAAAGGTAGGAGCACTTCACATCAAAGAAACGATAGTAGAAAGTAGCTTTAATAAATGCAGTACTTCCTATAGAAGGTTCACAGAAAAGCAGTGACAGAAACATAAATGAAATGCAGAGCCTACAGTTGCCAACTGTTACCTACACATGAGATTCTTCAGGGGAATTCTTTTTGGGAGACACCAAAGTTGTAAAATACAGTAAGCTATGTCACAAAGAGTGAAAATAGCTGTAGTCTACATCCACAACATTTTTAAAGGATATGAATTATTGAAGACCTAGGCAATAAAATTAAAGAAAAAAAACATAACACTCAAATTGCAAAGCATATCTACCAGTAAGTACTACAAATAGCCATTGCATTTTTTATACCTACAGATGTACAAAAATATAATCAATCTAAGCAGACAAATCAATTCCAGGCTTCATTTCAGAATATTTAACCTTAATAAAAAACATAGCTCTGTCATTAACAAATAATGTTTATAGTTATAGCACATGGCCTTACTACAGTGGACAGCACTGTCCAAAAAAATCAAAAGTTAGATCTGACACATGAAATAATAGAAAAACAGAACAAAGAAGCAGCCTCACCCCAAAGAAAAATTAAGGTTAAAGAAAAAATAGATTAATCTCAACAAAAACTAATACTGATAAAAATGAAAATCACAGAAGTTCCAGACTGATAAGCAATGCAAATGTGAAACTCAACATCATATCAACATAATTATCATCTGTTTTTGATCCAATTAAAGAGATCATATACATCCACCTCTCTTTTAGGAATTAAGATAAGAATTTTACCTAGTAGGACAGCAAACCAACTCAGCAGAATTCTGTAGGAAAAATTTAATTAGACTTTTATTTTGCATTGGTGTCTGTTGTGCATCAATAAAATGACTGGTAAAACTAGACAGAAACAACAATCAGCTTAACCTACTTTGGAATTGCAAACATACAATTGTTCTCATAATTATGTGGGTTTTGAATGGCATGATCTGTAAGAAAGAGTAAAACTAAGAAAGCAACTTAATTACATTATTTCAGATAATATTTTACAAAACTTTTATGTTTATAGGCCATTGTTATCAATTGACATTATAAGTGTATACAGAAATGACTTTCTGTTCTGGTCTAAGTACTAAAAACAATTGCTCTACATATCAACATCTGTAACAGCTTGCTGGCACCCTCCTCAAAATCTGGGGTGGTGCAAGGGGAAAACAATACACAGTCTACTCAACTCGTGACTGAAGTTCATTTGTTCAGCAGCACTGTGACTACATAAGCCATCCTAGTCAGTACAAAAATAAACAAAGTAATCAGAAAAGAGGAGGAAAAAAAAAAAGTCTGTGGCACCTGTCATTACAATCTCTCAATGCTAATAATTCAGTTCACTTCTAAATGTTAACTTATTTATTACACAAACTGATGATTTCACTTCCTATAGAGGAACTTACAAATGCTAGCTACATTTTTTGCTACAACTAATCAACAAAGTCTGTAGAAAATGTCATTATACTTCATAGTTTCATATTAAAGATTTAACTTATCATAGAGTGAGAGAGGTCAAATACCTCACTTGACTCATATTACTCTGAAGGAAAATAGGCTGAACTAAATCATTTAAACGTTAGATTTTTGGTCAGCAATCAAGACTTAGTTAACCAAACCAAACCAAAATTTAAAACCCCAGAAAAACACGACCAACCAAAACCAAACCACTGTGCCAAACCAGAGACTTTTCAAATTATTTTTTTTTTCACAATTTGCCACAAGAATCACAATTTCTACAATTTTCCTAAGTTAAGAATAAAATAATTCTCAAATAATTCCCATAGTACAAAAAAAATGTGGCCTCTGATCCACTTGGTGGCAGATATAAAACAATATACAATACACTTAAATAGCTAAACTATTAGATAAATAGCTAGATCGAGCACAGCCATGTTTCAGTGCTTGGCCACATGTTAAGTTTAAAAGGTCTGTTGAATTTTCATGATGCAGGACTCTCAGATTGCTGGTGGAATCTGTCAGAGTACATGGATTAGTGTCTTTTTCCGTTAATATGTTTTGCTGAATATGACATTTGCAAGAAGATACATGTGTATGAAGCTGCACACGACATGTGAGAAAATACAGCAGAGAAGCTGATACAGAAAGAACACATTCAGTGCTTAGTAAGAACTTTTCCAGAATGTCAGGTGACCTGTTTAATGCCAGGTTTAATGCCCAACCAATTCAGCTGCTTATTTAGCAAAAGCTGCCAACAAAGATATCAGCAGCATAAGCAGTAGTTGCTTCTGCAGTTTGGAGAGCTGCCCACTGGGAGTGGAACTGATGCAAACAAGACACAACACAGACTATGAAACAAGCACTGGAAGGCAATTTTTGACATAAATTTGTATTTGCATGGGGTTTCATGGATGTTAGTGCTATTACAAGGCTGAATGGGATTTCAACACTCCAAGCTGCAGTAAAGCAATTGTTAATAGATAATGAAAGTTCAACAGATATAAATCAGAAATTGAGGGTATTGTAGTAGTCCATTCTTTAACTTACGGATGTTAATTCTACGCATATACTTCCATATTCTCCAATTAATGAACTCTCCATAACTATTCATAACATCTCATTTTCTCTCATTAAAATAGATGTAGTTAGCAATGTAGGAACTAGCTGTTGATTAAGTTTTTTGAACATTGTCTCAAAACACAGTCCACACAAGCACAATACGCAATCCAACTTCTATGTGCCAAAGGGGAAAAAAAATACTGCATAGCTTAGCCTGTAGAAAACTCGGAAGGTTAACTCCCAAAGGTTAATTGTCTTAAAGATTCAAGAAGTTTTGGCCATGGCTGGCACCACATTAGACTGTGTCAGAGGAATTAACCAGGACAGTGCTGTCTGGGAAGTAAACCAGTACTACACAGACAGCTTAGAAAGGGACAGCACATGAGAGCAGCAGAGGAAAAGTTTGCCATTAAATGGTTAGCCAGCGAGTCAGTGCTCAGACATTCCACTTTGGGCTGATCTCTCATCCTTCTTGTGGGGCTTATTCCTTAGGGGCTTTTTTCTATCAGTCCAGCATGTCAAGAGAACAAAGCTTAGAGCAGCAAGAACCAGCCATCAAGCCTTGGAACCTTGAGCCCTTCCCAAAAGTAACAAGACCTCTATGTTATTTTAGGACTGCTTTTAAAAACAAATGATTTTGCAACTTTAAAACAAATCTCAAAGAGCATACCCTAAAATTTAAAGGGAAAAAAACATAGAAAGAATAACATCTTCATTAATTCAATCAGTTCTCAAAGGAAGTCACTATGGTAACAAAAATGGAAAAATTTTATCTATGTGTGTAAATCCCTCTGTCACCAATTCTTTATCCTATCACATTATATCTAAGTCACTGTACATCATGACACCATAATATCCCTGAAAACTAAACTATTACCTAAAACATAAAGGTTTTGAAATTAATTGAAAGCAAGTTGGGGAATGGAAAAATATGTCACCTCATACTCCTTTTGGAGCAGCACATTAAAAACTGCAATCTACAAAGCATGAAAAATGTTATCATTCTCACGTGGGTTTTTTCTTAGTATCAATATCCAGAATTTTCTTTGCCATAATATGGTCCTAATTCTATTATTCATATATTACAGCCAAAAATATTAAAGGACAGACATGGTTCAATGTTAAGGGCTTCTTGAGGTGAAGTAAAGCATTCCAAAATTCACCCTCAAAAGAACAGGCTAAAATAACATGCAGACTCTATAAAAGAACAGCTTTTCTATTAATTCAGCTTTAACACCTTAATCCAGCAAAAGGCACCAATTCTTAACAGAAAGAGCAAAAGCTATTTCTGCTCATGCCACTTTTCCCCCTTCATTCCTTTTGTATTTCTAAACCCTGGAGAGGACAGAAGTAATTTAAAAACGAGCTTTACTTGCAGCTTTGTCAGCATCTTACTCAGTTGACAGCAATATACTGCTTTTGAGCTTTTTTTGTTTTTTTAAAAGGGAATCCAAATGTAGGTATTGCTTACATTTGGAGTAAATTTAACCAGTGATGATTAAATAAGGAAAAAATGGAGAACATTAAAGTCCTTTCTCACCAGATTATAGTTTGTCACAAACATCATATGCTATTTTTGGGTGAGAGTGTCATAATGCTTTTGACACTTTCAAATGCATTTTAACAATGCTTTTAAGTTTTTGATGTTCAAATCTCTTTTACAGAAGATAGCAGCTGGCTCAGCTCATGTGTATTAAAAACATGAGGATGCCAATGCATGAGGATCCAGATTATTTTCAGAAGCAACACAAAGATGAGCATAAGCATTAAGAAGGATCTTAAGATGACTTGATTCTTTTACTATCTTCCCTATTGACAACTGGAACATGCCAAAAACATTATATTAATTGATGTTACATTATTTGTCAACAGATAAGTTGAAGGTGTTTTAGAACAGCATAGAAGCAAGCAGGGCCCTTAAGTGTTCCTAAGCTTTCCTGCTATTAACTCCCACAGCTATTTAAAAATAATAATAAAACCCCAGCCAACAAGTTAACTGGGCAAGATATTTGTTATCTCAGCAACTCACAAAGGTAGTTCTACCATTTTGACAGAGGTTACAAAATAAAATATTAATCTCAACTCTAAATCACTAGAACAACAGAATCTGATCTTCCCGTCATCATGCACACACCCATATAAAAAACTCATCATGTCATAGGTATGCCACTATGTTGGATTTCTGTTGAAGTGACTCTTGCAGACACTACTTATCATTTAACAATTCTGGAAACATGCTGCAAACATAGAAAATGTACTCAAGATAGTCAGAGAGCCCTTGCTGTGCTCTGTCACTGTTACCATACTCTTGAAGAAAACATGCTACATCATCTTAATTGTAGCAACAGCTGCATTTGCACAATTATTTCTGCGTTATTTCTTGTTAATAAAGCAAGATGACAGAAGAAGTAGAATCATGATCATCTTTTCAAAGATTTCTATTAGTTGAATCACGACTCATGATCACTGCAATGTTGGCTCTGACTCCCAGCAGAGAGTAGAATGTGGGAAATGTCCTAGATAGCACTGAAAATATTGTAATGCTGCTGCTACAGAACCTCCCTGCAAGCCATGCTGGATCAATTCTTCAGTTTTAGAGCCATTTTAGATCGATTATAAACCACATTCAACTCTTTAAATGAATGCATTATAGTGTTGTCGGAAGCATTATTTAAAGATGGTATTCTGGCAGTTCTGCTGTCACCGAAAATGACCAAAAGCAGGGTCAATAGAACTCCTGAAGAGCGGTGCAGCATCAAGAACAGGCATTATTAACTGTGGGGCACAGCTCCATCCAGTGTGCATTCCCATCTCCTGCAAGCGCCTTGCTTGCACACATTCACCACAGGCACACCCATCACAATTCCCAGAAATTCACACATATTATAATTGCTCATTACCATAAAGCCCTCACCTGGTTCAGCCCCTGGTTCGTGGTCTTTTTTTGGCTGTGGCTGCATTCCTAACCCAGATACACTCCCCTCCAAGGTTCCTTTATCACCCTTCTGTCCTTGATCAGAAAGCAGATCCTGTGCACCCTGTTCCTTTGCACAGAGTTCACAGGTGCAGCAGAACTCCTTGTTCTTAGATTAACCCTTTGGCATCAATCCCCCCCCTTTGAAACTTCTCAAATTCCTCAAGGCTATTTGGTAAGTCTGAACTCAGGTTTTATCAACAGTACATATATTCCTGCAAGATTAAAGTCAATCATTTTGTGAACATGACCAATAACAACGCTGACAATTATTACAACTATAATCACAATTATAATGGTTTCCTGTACCATAGTCAGCCATCCTTTCAAGGGCCATTCTCCTAGTTCTTGAAGACCTCTATTGAGCCAATTAGTTTCAGAGGCTGTCCAGACAGCATCGCTGTCAGCAACTTGCTCTATTTTGTTGTCTTTGGAGATCTTCTGTTACATTTGGGATGTGTACCCAATAATGTTCTCTATCCAACGTTTAATATTCACAAACCACTTGTTCTTTGGCCAGTAATAGATCCAAGGCCATTCTGTTTTGTAATTTCATTTTAGTATCTAGTTAAAATCTGGAATCCCCTTTCTGTGGCTTTGGATAGTTTCTTTACTTACCAAGTTTCTTTGCCATTATGTTAGTCATATTATCGTATTGAATCACCGTTGACAGATTTATGAGGATAATTCCCCAAGGAATATGTTCCCCTTCTGAATCAGGGAGGCAGGCTATAATGCTGGACAGATCACACATTTTACCAAACCCTCGGATTAAAGTCAATATTAAATTTTCTTCAACACCTCCACCTAAAGATAAAATGATTCCCATAAACATTAGTCAAGATATTTTGCTGCTCATTTACAATTGTCTCTGAAATTTTTGGCTGCAGGGATCTAGTGTTTTCCACTATCCACTCTGGGTAGAGAGCTCTCTCAATTTGGGTGCAATGTACTGAAGAATTAATTCCTTTTACTTTCACAGCCATTCTTGTAGTCAACAGAACCAGATAAGGTCCTTCCCAGCGCTCCTGAAGTGGCTCAGATTTCCAGGTCTTGATGTGTACGTGATCACTGGCTGAAATTAATGAACTGAAGTGTGTGTGTGTGTGTGTAGGGTAAGAGGTTCTGAGATAATTATATATCTTTTAAGTTAATTCAAGGATTTCCCTAATGAAATCCCTGATTCCCAATTTGTTCCTTGAACCCAGGGAAGGTTGCAATGGTCTCCCAAACATAAACTCACATTCAGATTAGTTTGGGCCTGTACTCAAAACTGTATTTCATAACAAGGCTAGTGGTAAAACCTGTGGCCATTTCAAGAAAGTTTCCTGACACGTATTGTTAATGTGTCCTATTAAGTTCTGATTCATCCTCTCAACCCTTCCATTAGATTGCAGTCACTATGGACTGTGTAAATCCCAGCTAATATCCAACTGCTTACCAAGTTGCTGTAACACTTCAGATATAAAATGGGGTCCCCTATCAGATGACATCCAAACCTGGGTATGATCTCTTTGAGGAGTACCTTGGTGACTTCTGTAACCTTGTGTTGGTGCAGCTGGGGAAAGCTTCTGGCCACTTGGAAAAGGTATCTACTAATACCAGGGAATACTTGTATCCTTGTTAGAGTGGTAGCTCAGAAAAATTAACTTGTCAGGTTAACATTCTCCAGGACTATTTCCTCTCTTAGTAATCCTGGAGGCAGTCTTTTTGAATTCAAAGTATTATTTTTAAGACAAATCAAGCATTTTTCTGTAACAGACCTGACAATTTTTGTTATGCAGACACTGAGTATCTGAGTCCATAGAGCAATCACCATAGCATCGATTCACCAGTGGGTTTGCTGATGTTTCTCCTTCATAATTTGCAGCATCAGTTGGTGGTGGGAGTCACCAACCACCCATCCTCTTTATTCTTTGGGCTTTGAGCTAAGTAGTTAATTTTGATTCAACTTTATCCAGGGCTAACTTCTGGAAGTGAAATAATTTTCTTATGTATTAATGCTAAGATGCCTTGTTGCAAAACCCCTCGTGCAGCTTTCTCTGCAAGTCTACTTCCTGCATGAATTTGGGAATCCCCACACTGGTGTGCCTTGCAGTGCTGTATGGCCACTTCTTTGGGTAGTTTGGAAAGAATCAAGAAGGGACAATATTTCTTGTTTATATTTACTCAGAGACTGCTGTGCTGTTAATAGACCTCTTTCCTTTCATACAGCCCATGGGCATGAACAATGCTAGAAGCATATTTTGAGTCTGTCCATATGTTTACTTTTTTTCCTGCTCTTCCATTTTTTTCCTGCTCTGCCATTTCAAGGCTCTTTGTAGCATTATGAGCTCTGATAGTCAATTCCAGGCACTTTTCATTAGTTTCAGTTGCTAGTAAGATGTCATCAGCATACTGCAGGACCAACCCTTCAGGATTCTCCTATTTGCAGGTCTCTAATTCCTTTGTCAGTTGGTTCTCAAAAATCACTGGACTATTTTTAAATCCTTGTGGCAACACAGTCCAGGTAAGCTGAGTCTTCTGGCCTCTCAAAGGCAAAAATACTCTTACTTTGTTTATCGAGAGGTATGAAAAAGGAGGCATCCTTCAAAAATATCATGTAAACCACTCTGTACTCTGTAAGGGCTGTTAACAGGGTGTTAGAATTGGCTTCAACAGGGTGGATGGCCTGGACTATTTGACTGATGTCTCATAGGTCTTTTACTAATCTGTACTTGTCCATCCCATTTTTAACTGGAAAGTAGGAGTGTTATGTTCTGACTAAATTCTGTCAAATAATCGAAATGCCCTGAAATTTTCTATTAGACTCTTGATTCCGTTTCTCATCTTAAAAGATATTGTTCCTGCTTTATTAGTTTTAATCCAGGTTTTAGGCTAATGCTTACAGGCTGAGCTTGTCAGAACAGCCTGGAGCTCTGCCAGCCCAAACCAAGAGTGTTACTGGATTTTCTATGGCTTCTGGTATTCCTCCATAATTGTCTGGTTCCAGTGCTCCTTGCAACATGAAATTCCTTGCCTCAATGGCTTTAGTCTTGGCTACCAATAATTGTATTTTTCCATCTTTAAATATAATCTGAGCCTCCAATATACAGTTCTTTGTAAAGTTCTTCTAAAAGAAGAACCAGACACTCAGGCATATATAAAAACTGGAATGTCATCCACTGTTTGCCAAATTTAAAGTTAATGGATTTATAGAATAATTCGTTTTTCCACTTTCCCAGTTGCACCAATAGCATTTACAATTTCTTGGCTTAATTCTCCCTGGTTAGCATTTAACACTGAATAAGTAGCCCCAGTGTCTGTTAAAAGTCCATTTTCTGTTTCTATTCTTTTTCTTCCTTCTCCTTTTTCCTCTTCCACTCACACAGCACACACACAGTGCACAGAGAGCACACACAGTGTACACAAGTCTAGCACAAGACAACATCAGCTGTTATATGTTCACCTTCAAACCTCTTCCAGACTTGCAAAATAAAAAAATCTTGAGGTGAACTTCTTGGGATTCCTCCATCTGGAGCCTGTGATGAAAATTCTGAACCCATACCAAATCTTGCAATCACTAAGACTGAAACAAGAGGGCACTTCACACCCACAGATGCAATTTCAGCCACGCACACAGAAATCAAAGCACAGTCGACAGCACAACCCCAGCTGCTGCAAAACCCCAAAAGACACTCAGCCACACATCGATAAACGAGCAAACAAGCAAATGAGACTTACATCCCGGGCATCCTGGTGTCCATCCTATGCACCAGCAAACCCAAATCAACACACAGCTCACTCCCACACATGCTCCCAGAGCCCAAAAAGGCCTCAGAGCATCTGAGCAAACTCCACCACAAACCGTGGAACAGCAACAACCATTAGGAGGAGAACGCAGCAATCACCTCAAACAGGGACCCAGCGCTGCTGCCTGGGTGCTGCCACTTGGAGCAAGGAAAGCTGTGTTTGAATTCCTGAACTTTAGGATAATAGGACAAATGTGTCCCCACAAATTCTAGTGCAGAACCCAGATAGCCTGAACTTCTAAACTTTGGAGGAAAATGGCGGGTTTGATGGGGGAATATGTGCTAGGCTGTTTGGGGAGGCTGTACTGTCCTAGTTCCTCAGCCAATGGGGCAATATGTGGCTGGGAGTTTAGGGGAAAAGGAGGCTGTGTCCCCTATAACCTTGAGAGAGGAACCCCAGGGGTTATGCCCCAGTAGACTCTCTCCCTTTATTTCAACAAAGATGCAGGACTCTGGTGGTGTCTCTTTCCTGAGCAATGGCTTTTCATAGCATGATTTTGCACACCACAGTTTCATATTGTGAAATGATATGTAATACCATTTAATAATAATATGAGTATTATTTCATAATTATGTGCAAAAGGTATTGTTAAAAGGTATTTTAGTATGCAGACAGTGTGCAATTATTGCCAGTATTGCCTATATATGTTAACAGATAAGTATAATGCCATAGCTGCTGTGCTTTCCATGGTGCCCCGGCCCTGCCTGAGCAGGGAAGCAGCACAGGAGCCCGTGGGATGGGCTTGGATCAGGGATGTCGAGACTGCCTGGCTCCCACCACCAGCCCTCGGCAGGGAATGACCCTGACCCAGCATGTCCAGGCACACTTGTGTGCAGGTCTCCGCTTCTGAGGACATGTCCTGGTTTAGGGCAAATTTGGGAGGAAACCTCTGAATGGTGTCCCTCTAGGAAACAGATTCAAGCAGTTCCTCCCACAGCTGGTTCGGGGAAATATTTCCTCAGAGAGAAGTGGAAAAAAACCCCACTGCGCTGATGCCCTGGCTTTGTGTGGGTAATGATTCTGTTTGAAAAATAATCCAACCAGCAGTGATGGGGTACAGGCTTCAGCATCTCCAGTGCACAGTCCTGATTGGACATGAGGAAAAGATTCCTCAAAGAGAGGGAGGGGGGGAATCTGCCTCCTCACAGAGAGGGGGATCACTGGAATGGGCTACCCAGGGAAGTGGTCACAGCACCAAGCCTGTCAGAATTCAACCAATGTCTAGCCAGCACTCTTAGTCATATGGTTTATTTTTAGGTTGTTCTGTGAGGAGGAGGGAGTTGAACTCGATCCTAATGCGTTCCTTCCAACTGAAGATATTCCATTATTTTATTGGTAGTTCAAATCGAAGGCGTTGCTCCCCTCTTACAGCAGCATTGAAAAAAAACCACAATAACAGCTGTTCCAGTTCCACTGCTGGATGGGACTGGTGTCACCATACATTAACAGAGAGGAAGAGATAAACTAGAAGGATGTGGAGCAGTGATTGCACTGCTGTGTAGCGATGTGGGAACTAAAAGCTGCTTTTATCATCGTATTGGCCCAGCATGGCCAATGGTCATGTAGAACTTCTTGGGAAGTAAAGTAAACCTTCCAGTTATCATGGGAAGCAGATCTATGGGTCAGCAGGGCCTTAGCTAGGGGTCTAGTAGATCATGGGTCAGCAGGGCCTTAGCTCAAGTACTGCTTGCTTCAAACACATCCTTTTGAAATAATGGCAGGTTTAAGAGTGGATGTACTTTTTTAAGCTGTATGTTATTTAATCAGGGGTTTATACTGATTGCCATACTGAACATGGTTACTGAGTTTCAATTTCTTGCATGAAAATCTGTAGCACTTCACAGAATGACCCAGGCTGACTGCAGGAAGAATTCCTTGCAATACAGCTTTTTGTCCAGCCATTGCTAGTCACTCTAAGAGGAAAAATCTTGAGAGCCCAGTCAGGACTAGAAGCTTGGCTTTGCTTGAATAGAATAAAACTCTTTGAATGGTTATTACTTGTGTGACCACCAGACAACCCATTTTGTCTGTGCTTTCAGCTGCCTCTCAAAGCACACTGATAAATGCTTTCATAGCTGATGGAAAGCACACACCCCTAAAAAATAGGTGCTGGAAAGCATGCATCCCAAAAACAGGTGCTCAAAGGAAAAGGGAGAAAAATTGGCAATAGGATGTGCTCTTTTTACTCATGCTGCTGGAAGCTAGGAAGATGTTACTCATGTTCCAGCAGCTCACATTTCCTATCTTTTTGGTCTAGGAGACAGGTACAACTCAAGCTGCCATGCCAGCATTTGCATGGCAGTAAACCCTTGTCATTTACACTTGTGCAGGTTTGCTCACATCTCCTGTTCAAGTCCAGCATGCCAGCTCTCTTCTCTCCTCCCACACACACTCCCCCCCTGCTGTAATTAGCTCAGCAGCTACAGGTGTTTTGGCCCTAAATGTTCATTTGATCCTTATCAGCACAAATGCAATACATTAGACTGACTGCTTGCAGCTCCACAACTGGAATGAATAGTCCTTCCTGAACTTATAAGGAAAAACAGCATATGGGGAAGCAGGAGGCCCCAGCTAATGGAAAGTATGTACTACAATAATCCTAAACTGACCTTCCTTCTAACAGATTAGAGTATAATTTGGAGAAATGAGGAGCTCAGTTTCTTGCTGTGGTTTAGGCATCTCTTCTGTTTTAGTATATGTATTTGCTCTTTACAGGCTTTCCATTTCTAGGTAGCAAAATTTGATTTTTGGGGGACTCTTTTTTTGATATCCCAATTTAAAAAAGTGGAGACCAAGAACTAATCACCATGTTTAATAGGAAATTAGTATGACCTTTGCCTGTCTGCCCTGGGATCTAAGAACATATTTTCTGCAAGATCTGAAACATTTGTCATCCAGTAAAATTACATGGGGGGTAGGCAAAACAGGAAGACTTTACATTTAATGTTTGTTTCAAACCAGTTGCTACCATTTGTTTGAAAAAGGATGTTATTTTTAGTTTCTAAAAAGAAACCAAGCAAACAAAATGCCAGCATGGTGGCAAATGTGTTGTGCCCAGTTGCAAAATGGTGAGCAGCTTTCTCTGCTTTGTAACAGTATTCACAGGACCAGTCAGTGATGCACAATTTCCAGTCAGAACTTTTCTGTTGTGGAGTTTGGTAGAAAGTGGCAAATTTTCCTATCCTAATTGTAGTTACCTCTTGGAGATGTGTTTCTTGTCTCAAAGATTTCAGTAGAGGACTGAGACACACATAGTTTCCTCTATAATTAACATTTTTTCCCTGAAACTGTAAATACGTGGTTGTTTCCTGGAGATGTATTGAATTAATTGATCACCTAGTCTTGTAGAGTACCATGGAATGTCTTTAAGACAATAATAATAATAATAATAATAATAATAATGGGGTGAGCAACAGTAAAATTTAAGAACTTTTTTCCTTCCACTCTTCCCTTCAGTGTAGTTAATTGTGATACAGATGAATTAAATTAATACTACATCACAATTTTTCTCCTGAAAATTGGCTTTTCCTCTCATATTTGACAGAGCATTTGTTTAAATTTTTGTTGAAAGTTATCATTGAAGTCTTCCATAGTAAATTGGGATAGCAGTCTAGAGGTAACAGTCTAGTCTGTGCCCTGTCCTTAAGACAGTAGGTATTGACTACTTCCCTGAAATTTCCTTCCCTGTTGTCCCATACTGGTGCTTTCTTCTAATTAAAATAGTATGCTCATTCTTTGAAATGCAGGTACCATTTTTAATGCATCTCTAGGGCACAATGTTAACAACAATACAAGGCTTTTAATTATAATTATCATTTGTATAGCTATAAAGTAAATTACTTGGAAAAAAATGAGTGAAAAAATTCTCAGTGAAGTACCAGCCTAGAAATTCCAGCAGAGTGTGCTGTAGGTTATCTGCTTAAATACATTTCTGAGTGAGGGAGTAGGAGCAGTGTTGGAAAAGCAAGTGTTTCCCTGTGATCCAAAATCCCTGTGAAGTTCAAATAGTAAGACAGAGCCCATATACACACCTCAAAAATTTCTCAGTTATTATTATTAATTGTTAAATTTGGTACCTGTAGAATCGTTTTTTGATTCGAAGCCATCACATTTTATTATTCAGCCTGAAATAATAGAATAGATGGATGTCAGCAAGTCATTTCCACTTAACTTCTTAATTCAAGGTTAACCTGTTCAGGAGACTAAACTGGTGAGGTAAATATTGAGAGGAAGGAAGAATTTCTTTCAGTTACTTTATTGACTCTTTCTAGCTTGTGTTAGTGATTGATCTGAATGGAGGGGGTTTAATTTATTTTAGATGGAAAAAAATTCTGTCAGTAATACCACAATACTCTTGATGCTGTCAGAGTACCATGAAATACCTCACCTTTACAAAGACTGATCCATGTTTGTCTACTGCCTTCCTAATAGCCAACAATGGTCATTCCTGTATGACAAACTGGTATTCACTACATCAAAGAGCCTTTATGCTGAAGTCTTCTGATTTAAGGCCTTCTGAACTATGTTTGGTTTTGAGTCTCTTATCTTTCCCTTTTGTCCTAAAGCATGAGACTTTCTAGATAGATTTCATGAGAAAGGCTCAAGTTAACAAACCTTTAAAATCAGGAAGCTGTAATATAGCCATAAAAACACAAACACACATCCTCAGACCAAAGAAAACAAAGCAAATGTCCACTTTAAATATGTTCTTTTAAGTGCACTATGAAAAGAAGTCTCCTATGTTTTATGAGCAGCCAGAAGGTGTTGCTGGAAAAGCAGCAGCTGATTAACTAGCATTCAGGTTGGTTGCATTCCAGCATGTCCTACAGTCTCTCAGTTGCTTAGTCAGATGGCAGTCTATTTTTACAGACTTGCTGGTTTGTTGCCAAATGGGATAAAGGGACTCATCTGACTGACAGTAAAGCTTAAATTTTTCCAAGCCTGACAGGAAAGAAGTCTTGTGGTAAGGGGAAAGCTTGCAATATACCATTTGCCAAAGACAGGACTGACAGGAGGTAAGACTATTAAATAAATGGATCAGCTTTCTTTACTCAGAAGCTGTGCAAGAATGATAGACCATCTGCTTTCCTGATTGTCCTTAAAGGATAAATGAAAATTGAAGAGAAGTTTGGCCAGGTTTCATTCTTTCTAATGAGCCCTTGTGCTGCTGGTTCAGCATGCAATTTTAATTTAAGACAACTGTTACTCCTTATGCCACTTGACAACTTGTGAGACCCTGACACTGTGGTTAGTGAGACACAAGGTCAACCATGTAAATGCAGAGAATTTTCTGCATATAATTTGGAGGAGAGGTAATATATGTTTAACAGATAATACAATCTTTCATTAATCTTTCTTTTATCCTGCACAATTAGGGTTTGAGGTGTTTCTCTGCTTTGCTATTCTATTTGTTGTTGGCCAGAGTTAATGGCTTTTGTTGGGTTTTAGTTTTGCTCTTTTACTATGATTCATTTGTACAACTTATCTGTGAACCTCTAGTGCTTAATTGACCTCTTTAGCACTCAAATGAGCCACTAATATTATCCTTGTCTAATTATTAGAGGAGAACAATTAATAAATTGAGGAAAAAGCATACAACTCAGTATCATTTGGCCTACCATTACTCTGAGAAAACTGAGTACTTCTCTTGGTTCTATTGAAGAAGAAGTAGGTGCTCCAGACTTCCAGATATTTAATAACTTAGCAACTTGCCTAAAATAACATAGAAACCCTGTGACAACTAGGAATGTGGCCCAGAGCAGAGGAAATTGGACATGATTCTGTAAACTAAATGTACAAGGCCAGACATAATTGCAGAATATGAGAATGGTGTGATTATAGCGATATTAAAAAGCTGGAAATGGGATAGTCTTCTCTGTGTTATTAAAAGGAAGTTACATTTCCTTTTCTTAGTTTTGTAAGTTTGGATTGGTGGGATTTTTTAAAGCAGCACTCATTGGATACATCTGTTGGGTAGATTTCCTACTGGGAAAGCATTTCTGTGGGTCAGGGTGGGGAATCACTTCAATCACCCCAATCATTCAAAGTGTTTCAAAAAGGAAGACAGGGAAATCTCCACAGACAGTTGTGGACAAGAATTTTCTCTTGGAGGTAGTACAGAGAGTACTACAGCAAAGGGTGGTGGCACAAATGGGATGGGATGGCATGGGATGGCATGGCATGGGATGGCATGGCATGGGATGGGA
>VXBI01007761.1:686058-699765 GCA_013397375.1 Toxostoma redivivum | reverse complement strand
CATGGGATGGCATGGGATGGGATGGGATGGCAGTGGAAGAGGAGGGAATTCTATTCCTGGAAGCAGAAGATGAGTCCTGGTAGAGCTCCCAGGCTTATGGGGATGACTGATCAGTGAAGGAAGTGTAATTGAAGCTACTGCTTAGGGTAACTGTCTAAACAGTGCCACTCACAATAGCTCTGAGGAAATGTATGGAAAGTATGGAAAGGCCATTGGTGATGGGGCTGATGAGATCAGATTTTATAGGTATTACAAAGAAAGAAATAGCAGGCACAGGCTGGACATGAGACACACACAAATAACACTGTGGTCAGTGTCACAAGTGTGATATCTTTACAGAAGAAGAATCCAAGATTATTTTTGACCATGTTTTATTTTAAACCATTACAGAATGCCTGGGGAAAAAAAATAGTGAAACTCAGGTCAGGATCCAGGAGCTGATAAAAGATGAATCAAAACCTATTTCCTTCATGACAGTTTGTGAAATTGACATTTGAGTTGTGTGAGTAGGCACAATTTTTGAGGGAAGAAACCCCCTTAGGATCTAACAGAGTTAAGAATGTGAGTCACTGAGAAAACTTCTAGCAGAATGTGCATGTGTTAACTTTCAAGAGCTTTGTTCCCTTTGGTGCTGGTTTCCATCTTTGTTTCAAAGAACAGGACGGTGCAAACTTGCTGGCTGAGGTAGCTCCATGTGTGTACAAAGTTATGATTTTTTTATATGTATTAACAGATATCCTGATTTTTATGATTTTTTTTTTAAAGTAAGCCCAGTCTCATTTAAGTGTTTCTGTACCCTGAGGCTCATCTATGTCACAGTAATGATGTACAAAATGTAAAGCAGCATTGCCAAAAGCAGATGAGGACAGATGGTGATGGCTGAAGCAGTACATCAGTTTTGTGTGGTCTGCTCAATCAGGGGTGTAGATGAGGACAAGGATGAAGTCCCCATACATGCTCATGCTAAAAGATATTGCTGCAAGATGCCTTCAAGGGTGGCCATCATACTTCTCTCTTGGAAGTGAAGCTAAAGTGTCCCCTTTTAGAAAGCTGAAGGGAAGAGTATTTAGGTTTGAGGACTCCAAGTGAAAGTGAGTCCAGAATCTGAGCAACCCTGCTAGAACCACCTTAAACACCTGAGTATTTCTCATTTTTTGTTCAGTTCTTCTAAGCTCATTGTCAGGTCACAGGATCTTGTTAAATGTCTTTATACATAAGATGAAAATGCCTCTGGTTTCAGACAGCTTCTCTTATTACAGGTGAATAACAAAACAAACACCTTTTAGTCCTTATTTTCAATTAGCTCATGATGTTGAACTTAGGGCATAACAATCTGATCAAGAAAAGGCAACTGGGTATAAGGGGACAACAAAGTATGGTTTAAAGTTGAGACACCTGAGATAGCACATGAGAAAATCAGCTGCTACTCAGTGTGCAACACTCCTTTGAGTCCTACTGTATGACAGGAGAAAATGAAAGATTATACTAGATTATACTCATACTATAAGAAATGCAGCTAAGAGGTGGGAGAAACTGACAAAATTAAAGGAGTGAAAACCAGAAACTAAAAGATAAACTGGGGTGGGGGAAATGGTAAGAAATAGAGAATATGGTCTTAGCACACACCATTTTTTCTCTGAGTATTTTTGCGTACATCTAATAGCATTGAAGTCTGCTGCAGTAGTTGTGTGTAATTTTTTTTATTATCTGCATTTTATGTTTTCTTTTACTTATTTATTTATTCCCCATCCCCACTTGGAGACTGAGCTAGAAGAGTTAACAAGGCAAAGCAGAGTTGTTCCACAGGCTGATTCTTGCTCTGATAGTGAGGAAGTTTGCTGATTACAAAGTTAGAGGCAGTTTTCCTTGTATATTGCTACAAATGTATATCCAGTGACTGTCACTTAGGTCTGAGCTCTGGGTTTAAGCTGACCCAGAAGAATGTTACTGCATCCTGTGGGGATGACAGCAAGTCTCTGGTACCTCCTATCCTGGTTTACCTTTTGTTTAGAAGAGCACAAGCTTATTATTGATATTTTGCGGTCCATTTCAAAGAAAACTTTGTCCCTTTATCACTTTTCTAGGACTCTATCTAGTTTCAGCCAGCTTGTAATTGTATTTAAACATGAGTCAAATGGTTGCTTTTCAGTTCTGCTTTTGTATTTATGTTGTTGTTGTTTTTCTCCTGGAAAACATGCTAGAGCAGTGCACCAGCTGACAGAGAGCCTTAAAGAAGCCATTGGTTTTGATGAGAGACAGGAAACTTGTTAGGTCTACAGGGCTACTTTTGGCTCCAAAATATGGTGACTTAGTAGTCACTGATGCTTTATTTTAATATGTGTGTATTTGTCAGAGTAAGGATAAAAGCCCAAAGATACCGGGAAAAGTTTAGCAGGCGCAAGGGAATGTTCCTGGGGAGCCCTGCCAGACAGTGTATCCTGACATGGGTGGTCAGACCAGGGAGCTGGTATGACTGGAGTATGAAAAGACATAATATGATTTGTAAAATGGTGTTTCTGGCAGATCTCAATCCCTTTTAGTTATTTCTAGCTTTGTCTTACTTGGTATGTGCTAATCATCCTGATAAAATAGGCAACGGAGAAAGAACAGAGTGTCTAGTTTGCATTGTCATGCAGTAGTGTTTAAAATGTACATGGGGTAATGAAATAAGGACACTTTTTTCTTTTTTTTTAATTAAGAGGCTAAAAAACAACAGGTGCAGATTTGCCAAGGAAACTTAAGAGATTTCTCTGATGCGATTTATATTCCTGGTCCTTACATGATGTGAAAGTAGCTGCAGTCAACCTAGCCAAGAACACATACTTGCTCTGGGATAAAAATACAGCTTTAAAGAAGGCAAGAAAATTATCTTCTATCCCAATTCCAAGTTATTCAGAGAAGCTCCCATATGCCACTAAGAAAGATTAGATATATTAAAGAGCTAGTAACTTCTTCTATATATAAAGTGATTTCCACATTTCCAAGTGATAAATTAAGAAGAAACTCAGAGGACATTTATGTACCTGCTGCTATTAATTTTAAAACTGATAGTAACTGCTTGCATGTTTCCTACAATAATAATTATAATAAATTTTTTTAGAAAAAATATTTCTAGCTCATAGGGAGAAATTGGAACATGGGAGAGCAAATTTATAAACAAATCAGGTAACTCAAACTTGGACAGTACTCTTGAATAAAAAAGAATAATTTTCAAAAGAACTCACTGAGGCATGGAAGCTGATTACTTCATGCTTCTTTGTTATGGGTGATATGAAAGCTGCTAAATGTGAATTATTGTTAAGTAGCACTGTTATAGCACCAATGATTTAAGAAGCTAGATAAGGCTTTCAGAAAAGAAGAATATTGTTACACCTACTGCTTTGGGGGATTGTGGTGGAGGAAAGGAGTAGATAAGATTTTGGTTTGAAAGCTGTAAATCATTCTGTTCCATAAGAAAGACTGGAAGCATGGTAGATCATATTTTAATTTCTGGTATTGAGTGGTAGTATTTGGCATTCAGCTGTCCTCACTTCTGAGGTAAATAGACTGGTTATTCTTGGAGGGGGGAGAAAAGTATTCTACCCCTCTTTGATCTGTCTACTGAGAAAGCCAACAAGACTTCCAGTTATGGTGGTGGATTTTGTGCGTGTCAGATGTAAACATCTGTTTATTTTCCATAAAGTAATAAGTCACCAGATGGTAAAGGTTTTTATCCATGCTGCTCTAGCTGGATTTGTACCAGTAAATTGGAGGTGAAAGGTACCATATGCTACTGTTAATCCCCAAAGCATTCATTATTCCTAAAATAATTTTCAACACCTTTTAGTGTTGACATCTCCCTTTCATTAACATCCATACTTATTTATGTGGGCAATGTTCAGATGGAATGTAACTTAGAGTATACAGGGTTTTATATGAGTGTTCCTGAGATTCAGTGCTGACTAGAAAATCAATTGTCCTCTGATAGTGAATTGGTGGCTTATGTGAAATGAGTCATATCGTTGCAGTCTCCAGTGGATATGGATGGTCATCACCAGCCTCAGCAGAGAGGCAAACTGCAGATAAGTTTGATAACTTGGGAAGTGATACGTGTTCTCGTGGATTATAGCTAATTATTACAACAAAAAAAAATGTTTTACTGTGAGCAATGGTGCTTACTGTCATTGCTGGCAAGAATCTATTAGATTTGGATGAGACTGTCTTGAAATTCTGAGAGCAGAGCTTATTGAAGATACAGTTAAAGATTGGACCTTGGTAACTACGTGGGTAGGTGGAAGTTTTGGAGGGAGGTGTGAAGGAAAGGATTAGTGTTGAAGGAGTTTACCTAGATCACAGTTTTTCAAGACTGATCAGTTCTGGGACACACTTAGGGGTTTGTTCAATGGCTGCATGCTCTTCAGCCTAATAAGTGTCCAGGGTGATGTTCAGCCAGCTTTTTGCAGAAAGCACCCTGACTACAACATACTGCCTCTAGAAACACCTCATGGCAGATTTCTCAGTAATGTGTCGATATCTGAGTTAAAGAGGTTGCTTTTTGAAACTGATAGGCATAAGATTTCCAGCATGATTTAAAAGCAAGTAAAATGTCAAACATTATGCTGACAGTTGGAATGGGACTGCATTTATTCTGTCTTCCTTTAAGAAACAAAGACTGTACCAGTAATTGATGTCTTCTGCAGAGCAGTCAGTCATGAAACCACTTTCTATGAGTTGTGGGATGAACAGTTACATCCAGAAACCAGAGAGCACTTTTGTCTTTGTGGTTCTGTCCGCTCAGGAGACACTGGCAGCTGCAGTGTTTCAGCTTTGCCACCCTTGGCAGTGAGCAGTGCCCAGCACCCTTCCAGCCTGTGCCCTTTGGAGAGCCAGTACAGCACTGTGTGTGCCAGAATGAGCCCCCACCAAAGCCAGGACACCCCTTCTTGGCCAAACTGAACTGCCCTGCCATCACCCAGTGAGCTTGGCCTCTCCCCCCATGGGAGGTGTGGGTAGGGCTCTTGCTGAGAGGACACCTGCTGCCAGTGCAGGTGAAAGGACCAGGGGGATGTGGGCTGCCCCATGGGATGATCCTTTCCAGGCCAGCAATTGTCAGCTGTAGCCAACCTGCTTTTCCAGAGCTCAGCTACTGACAAGGCAGCAGATCAGCACTGATCAAACCATCACTTGTGTGTTCTGTGAGGTCTCCTAGTCTGGCAGCAACCTGAGCAACCTTATAGCCCATGCAGAATAGCTTACCCAGGAGGGCAAGTTAACCTTCACTGAACTTCAGTCTGTGCTACCCTGCATGGGATCTTTAGATCATTGCCCTGAAACCAAGCTAAGCTGGTGCTCTTCCCTCTTAGCATGATATCAACTGTTCATGGTCTGCATATTTTATGGCAACTTTACAGAGCTGACACTTGCTTGGTAGCTTGGCAGGCTGTGGTTGCTTTGGTCTTTCTTGCTGATGCTCAGGAGAACCCTGTCTGTCCATATGGTATTTTGAAGGCAGCTGCAAATGAGATTTAATCAGTTGGAATCAACCAAAAACCTTTTAACTAGAGTAGGCTGATATCAGTTCTTTGTCCTGCCCTTGGAAAGACCCTATCAACACAGGTGGATGAGACTTCTTTCCCTTTCTACAGTTTCACATAGACTTGTATGAGAGCTGTTGTTGCTTTCTCAGACTGTAGCCAAGCTTTGTCTTTTGTCTGTTTTTCTCCCCACCTTTTGCTCCTCCCTCCCAGCCTCAAAAGCACTGCAAAGTGGCATCCAACTGATATGGATGTACAGCACTTAGTATTGCTGTTGCTAGTGTTGCTAGTTAAAGAAGCTGGACTGCTTCTTTAATTTGAACCAAGTTTTGATTAAGCCTTTCCAAGCAGAAGCTCTTTGACACTAACTAGAGGGAAGAAAGCTCAGATTGGCAGGGTTTTGAGGCAAGCACACTGGAGATCAGCAGATGTCCTGAAATGATCAAATAATCCCGGATGTGTGAGACAGCTGATGGTCTTGAGAAATTCAGCCAAAGACAGAGACAGTAATGGCATTTTGCTGTACCAGTTCTGGTTTTCAGCATTAATTTTATGTGGGATTTTGCATGATCTCTCATTTTAAGCTGGATAAATACTTCTGATTTTCAAATTTGGTCCATGAATGCATCCTCTGTTTGATGACTGACCTTTGCTAAATTTGAAATTTCCCATTTCCCAGAGTAGAATGGGGACAGGGCACAACCATTGTATGTCAGGAGGCTTAGTTAGCTAGAGCTGGTTTAAAAAATGTTCATGAGAGGTTCACACAAGCATTGGAGTATTCTCATCTTTGGTTTTCTATATTACAGGGTTGAACGGCTCTCCTGTTTTTTTGTCGGGTTGTTGTGGGATTTTTCCCCCATGACCAAGTTTCTCCTGTTATAAAATCACTTGCTTTTTGCACACAAATAATTGAAGAGTGGGAAGTTTTGCTAAGTGCTTATGAAACATACTGGTCATCACAGCTAATCAGATTTTTATATCATGACAAGGGGTGCTGCAGTGCTCCATCTGCAGAGGAAGAGTGCATAGTTTACAAGTTTGCTCTCAGGGAGCTGAGAGTACTCGATACAAGACTTGATACAAGTTCTTGAATAGGGGCTGAGCAGTGAAGCTGCAGAACCTCTGCTCTACTGGGTCGTGTACATCCCTCACTAAGAAGTAAAATTTTCCATGTAACCTCCAAGGAGAGATGCACACAGCATACCTAATCCTTCCTCCTTGCTTATCTCTGGGTGTGGCAGCAGCAGGCTGCAGAGGGCCTGACTGGGCAAAATGCTCAGAGTTCTGCCCTCCCCTTTGCAAAGCAATATTAAGGATAATTACATAAAAGCAGCTTATTGACTTGAGGTTATCAAATCATTATGGTTATGGGGTGTTTCTCCTCTTCCTTATATAGGAAAAAACCTTTAAAACATAACCTCTTTGTTTACTTTGTTTTTCCTGACATGACTTTATTCCATCTTTCCAGGCTAAATGATCCCTTTTTAGAGAATAGTTTGTTCTGCCTGCAAACTGTGGGCTGGTTCTCTGCTTTGAACACCTTAGCAGCAGCTTCTATTTCCCTTCTTTTCTTGGCAGATAAGTGAAAAGCAGTCATGTGCTTTGCTCTTTGGAAAATGTCTGTGGTGTCATCGATACTCTTAGGGATAACCCCAAAGCATTTACCATCTCTCAAGTCTCATTACCTTATTCTCAAGTCACATACCCACTGCTTCTGCTTTTGTTAGCTTGCTGTAGTCAGTGTTCCATTAGGCATGTCCCATCAGGAGCTATCTGCATAAAGGTTTAAGTCTCTTGAAAGATCGATCTCTGTGTTTATGGGGCTCCCATTCACATTACTTGCCAGTCTTGGGAGGACATTTCAGTGTGGGATTGTTTTTGAAATGATGGGTTTTTTAAACAGATACTCACATGCTGACTTTATAAATGTTGCTGTAGTGGGAAGAAGAGCAAAGTGAGATCTCCATATGGAAGAGCTCTGTACAACACACTGCCTTCCCACCATGGTTGTGGGTTTGCTTCAGTGCCTAAGGGGGGGAGCATGTAAAAAGCAAACACTAAAAATAAGTGTGGGAAGGTTTTGTTGCTTTTTGTTGTCATTGTTGTTGTTTCTGGTTGTTTTGATTTAATTTTTTAATCAAAACTTTAAATAATAAATAGTAAAGGACAAGAAAGAAAGAAAAACAAGACTGTGCAGCAGTCTCTGGTTTACTGGAGGACTGTATAAAGCATTCTTTTGGATCAAAACATTCTGATCTTTCCATGTGAAACTAGAGATGGGAAGAAAAGCCACTGCCTTAGTGAGCAGATGATGGGATCTACAAAGAGTTAACTGCAGTCAGTTACCCGTAGGTCACAGTGGGAGACAAGTCCTGTGCTGCTGCTGGAAGTGCTTTGCATCCCCCTCCCTTTCTGAGACAAGAGACCATATAATCACTGTGTAATCCTCTTTAGGTGGGGCTGAGTGAATTTTCTCCCTGTAGCTGTCTCCCATGGGTAGATGGAAATCTTTCACACTTTGGATTGCTTGTAAGCTCACCTCTGAAAATCTACCTCTTCACTTGCACTCTTTTATCCAGCCACACACCCGAGTTACTACTTAAAGTTTTGATGTACAGCCATATCCTTTATTGTTCCCATTTTCATTTCTGTTCAAGCTATGTCAGCCTTTCCAGAAAGGCATGGTTTCCCCATCTGGTGTGGAGCTGTGGAGATGCAACTGCAAGCCTAATTAACACCAACTCTAATTTGTGCTCAATATATTTTTTAACATTTAAACCTCCAGTGACTCAAGACAGATAGTCATATTTTTTCAGTTTAGTATTATAAATGAAAGCTGGGGGCAGTGTTCCCCTTCTAAAAGGTCAGGCTTTAAGTGCAGTTTTACTCCAACTTATATATTTGGTACAGAACCAAAGTCCTTAGATATGCAGATGGTAGAACTGATTTTTTAAAAATATAAATTGGTGTCTGTCTCACAAAATTCTAGTATTGAGGGTCTTTCTCATCCTGAAACAACTAAGAGTTAAAATCTACTTTTGTCTTTAACTGGAAACACAGGAAAACTAAAGGCACAGGCTCAGAACAGCTGTAGAAAGTTAGACAAGATGACATTTTAGTCCTGCAACTTGCTGCCAATCCCCCAAGCAGAGCTGCCATCACTGCTCAGTGTGGTGGGGGACTCAGCAAGGAGGTTGAGTAGCAGCTCAAACAAGAGTCCAAGAGGATGGAAACTCAATAAAAATTCCTGGGAGTTATTAATAATAAGGAATAGGAGAGCCAATAAGTGGTAAATATGGCAAAACCAAAACTTTCCCACTTGGTTTGACAAATGAAAAAAGTCCTGGTCCAGGAATAGCTTTGGAATTTCTTTCCAGTTGTGCAACCAAAGCAAATTATCATTGTTATGTAGAAGATGATATACCTGTTCCCAAACTGGATCAAGTAGGGGTTGGATAAGACAGAAATGCTGCTGGTGTTGTAGTACTCGTCAAATAAACCAAACACCACAAAAGCCCTGTGAGTTTTCTACTAATATTTAAAACAGTAACAATGTCCTGACCCATTTCCTATGCTGTATAGAGTCTGCCTGTGTCTGTCCTACAATGCTTACAGACAGATAAATTGGTAATGGTGAATATTTTTGCTTTGTGTTTTATATGCTGGGGCTCTAGCACCTTTGTGTGCCCCTCTTCACAGAATCCACGTGGCAGAGGGCTCAAAGTCCTCTCATGCTCCTTCAGAATAAGGACCAATTCCAGCAGGCCTGATGAGAAATGTGAATTAAACTCTTAATTATTAAAGGCTTTTTTCATTCTAACATTTAAGCTGTAAGTTCTTAAAATCTAAAAAGTTTGTTCATGCACTTCCTTGGTTTGGAGGAGATAGGAGAAATTTTAGTTTCAGCTGTCTCTGAGAACCTGAAAAAGCCTTTTTTATGGAAATAAGCTGTTATCCAGCAGCACATGAAGCTCACAGTCTGGGGCTCCATGGAAGGGAGATTCAGTTACTTGATCTCTTTTAGCTTCTTACTGGGCAAGGCTCTGTGCTTTGCAAAAAAGCAAACACAAGACAAGCCCACAACTGCTGAAAGGCTGATATTCATGCAGCTGTGAGCACTTGTTTTCTGTCAGGATTTTCAGCCCTGGTAGAATTCTACCTCTGTGGATTGGTGCCTTGAGGTTTAGAAGCGAAGTCTTGAGAGATCCAACCTGGGCTGCTGTGAGTTTGAGATCCTCTGTTAAAGGGGCGCTGGTAGCATCCTGGGGGACCTCATTTTCTTTTGTGTTTCCAGCCTTGAGGGAGCCACAGATACTGATAGACCTGTCAGCATTTAGTAAACAATACCTGATTTTTTTCCATGCTCTTAAATTAAGCCAAGTCATTCAAACTTGCACTTTTATCAAATGAAAAAGCCCATGCTAACTGATACTAGATTGATATATTTGTACACAGAGCTGGTTGGGTGGTGGTTGGCTTTTTTGTTGTTTTTGGGGGCTTGGGATATTTTGCTTGTTTTGTCAGGCTATTTAGAGTTCTTTATCTTTGCCTTGGATTGGGAAAGTATCAAAGAAAGTCAATCATTCATTAAGTTCCTGGCTTTTTGATTAGGGATGAAACTGAGTTTAACTGAAAGCAAAGCACTCAGGTATGTGCTTTCCAGCATGAATTTTCAGCCTATAACCTTGCAAATATTAATGAACTGTATTTGGCACTTTTAGCAAAGGAGTTTAACAGCTTAGCCAACTCTCTTAAAACAAAACTTTTGGATCCTACACACACAAATGCTCATGGCTAAGATGCCTTCTCCATGTCAAACTCATAGTCTCTACATGAATGTTATAGAAAAAATATCTTGGAAATAATTTTTTATTGTAGTGAAAAGATACCATCATGTTCATATGCATACACACACACAAAGAAAATATCACTCTATATTCACTGAAACACCTCATACTCAGTGTAACCAAGCCCCATCTCAGCTTGTGCACAACAGAATACCTTGAAAACCTCTGTGATCCCAGCTGCCACCCACTGCTGCACCCAGCAGGAGCAGCACCAAATCTCCCAGGGCTGGCAGCTGAGCTGCACAGAAACAAGTCCCAAGCTGCTGCCCATCCTGAGCCCAGCAATTCTCTGCTCTGATCACAGGCAGTGATTATGGTGTGATGGGATGGCTCAGCTGTGCTGCTGCAGGGCCACCAGGAGTGGGCTGTGTCTCAGAAGCTCTGGACCAGATGCTCTGACAGCCCATGGGCCAGCCAGTACAATGGGGCCTCTGTCTCATAACATCTGGTCACAATTTCAGCAGCACCATATTATTTCCTGCTGTCTGGCATTATTTGTCTTTCAATGGTTTATATCAGCATTTCTTTGACGGATGTGTGGCTCTGATATCCATCCCCTGCCACTCAAGGCAAGAAGGTACTACACAGGTGATCCAGTTAGATTCTCCAGGACACGTAGAAAAATTGCATTGAAATAGTCTGTTGTTTAGCTAAGCTGCCTAAAGACAGTCAAGTAATTCTCACTATCACTAAACTCCAGAAAGTAGCAGGTGGCTGTTGGCACATGTGGGCCGAGAACTACAGATGTTGTAGAAATAAATCACTTGGCCTTTTTTGCTAGCACAAGCTAATGTGATTGCAACTGGTTCCCTAACTCTGACAGCTGTGTTAATGACTTAAACAAGAGACCTTGGGTGGCTGAACAGAGCCCCAACACAGCTTAACATATAGTCAGAACTGTCTTCATAACTTGAAGATAAAATTCCATTTCTTTACTTGGAAGTCCCCATCTCAATTCAGCAATTTCAAAATGCTTTAGGCTGACTTTCTCTGTTTAAGAAATTCTATGCTGATTTCCAATAAACTAAGAATAATTTCAGTTTTTCCCTTCCCCTCAGGAAAGTGCTGACATCTACCAAATGTGCATGGACTTAAGTACATGATTTTAAAAGGGAGCTCATGGTAGGCTATTACCCAGTTCAGTAATTTCAAATATTAGTTGGCTGAATTCAACACCGAGTAAACACTAAATATAATATAGATATAAAAGAATGGGCACAAATGCCAGTGTAGTATTTCATTATTAAAACTAGTCACCTTTCTATTTCAACAACTAAATCCATTATGAAAACAAGCTGGGAAGAAACACACAACAAATAAATAATGCAGTTAACTTACAAAATATGAAACAAAATGTCTACATACAAAAAAAGGTAAAAATCAATGTTATTCACTTAAGCTTCACAGAACATTTGTATGATAGAAGCCCTTCTGTGCCCCAGCTTGAGTGTCTGCCAGAATGAGGTGGAGAACCAACCATCCTGGCTTTAAAGACACTGTAGTGTGCTGCAGCAGCACTGTCCTGCCTGGCCAAGGCTCCCTGTGGGGTCACTGACAGGCAGTGGTGATGCTGAATTCCAGGGAGGGCCCTCAAGGGGCTGCAGGCTTGGTGCTATCCTCTGCTTTGCTAATGCCAGGTGGCAAAATGTACATCAGGCATCTGTACAAAAGAAAAGCTTTTCCAGTGAGGTTTTGTTTGAGTCTGCTTTAAAATTTTGTGAATGCTTTAAAATAATGCTAATATAAATCTAGCACAATAGATCTCCCCTACAACTCATTCCTTTGCAAATCAAATATTTCCTTCTCCTAGTGTTTTATACCCATAAAAATGCCACTGAAACCTCCAGTGAGGGGATAAAATGCCAGGCAGGGATTTTCAATGTTCATTTTATTTTGGTTGTGCATGTATCTTGTCTTATCTGATGAGATTTTTTTGCCTTTGTATACAAAATCTTTCAATGTCCATTTTGAAATTTAAGAAAAATGAACTTTCATATGCTCTGCCATTTCTGATCACCTCTTAAAAGTGTCACATTACATGGAAAAGCCAGAAGAAATTGAGATAAGCAGACATCTGTACATTTTAGCCATTCATTTAGAAGACATCTGTATCCATCCATGCAATGTTAAGACTATAAGTAACTTTGCAGTTACATCTGAGCCCATTGCTGGGGCAGCAAGGTAGTGTTTATCTCCCACGTGTATTCTATCAATTTCTTTTTTTCTTAAAGCAGCTTCCTGAAATGAAAAACAGAAAAGCAGTGATTAAGTTCATGTCTTTCAAACATTGGATTCAAGGCAGCCCTTACTACTTTCCAGCTGTGGAAAATCTAGACGCTGATCCTTTTCAAGATGAAAAACTGAATGACTGGCATGGAAAAATGGGAACTGCTGTTCCTTTCAATTAAAAAAAAAATTTGCTGAGGATCTGGGAACACAAGTTTTATGCCACTGTATATATTTTTAATAGGATGCCAAGGAACTGTACCACAGTGTCTTTCAAAGTAACCCCTCAAGTTGTGGTTTGCTGCTTCCTACAGCAGGAATACAGTTCATGTGAATGTATATGCTAACAATTCAGTCCTTGAGGACTTTCTTTGTGCTTAGCTTTCATCAAAAAACAGAGCTCAGATTGATTAATTGTTTGGAATTGTAAAGTTTGTTACAGTTGGTGCCCACCATACCAGACAGGACCGTATCTCTGATCTGTCCAGTGTTGGTCAGTTGCCAAATCTTGAGAACTCAAGATAAACTAGCATTTTTTATTTGGGTTTTTAAAATTTCTTTTCTTTAACAAAGCACTAATTAAGATTCTATCTGTGCTTTCAAGGACCTAAATTGATGCCAGAGCTCTGACACCCATTAACTCTGGGATTCCTCTTCACTGCTTTTTTTCTTTTCCCTGGGACTCCTGGGATTAATAAATATTGTAAAATGGTTGAACCTCTTCAAAAATAATGTTGAGACCTTAGCCCCTAGTTTCCTAGCATTTCTAGAACCTTAAAAAATAGTACAGTAATGTAGTAAAGGACACAGGACAAAATATCAAAGGAGTTAGTTATCCAGACAAGACATTTCACTCACATTTGATGCTGCCTAACAAACTCTGCAAACTGGCGGTCTTTAGCGTAGAGCTCTATAATTCGAATTCTGTCCTGAATTTCCTAGAATACAATAAACAGAATTATAAGTACATAATAGAATCCAGAATGCTACTGAAATAACTGATTTCTGGGTTTTGGAAAATAAAGCTCCTGTGTGTTGCTATTTCCAAGAGTGGAGCTTGAAATTGGGCACTCCAATGCTAAAATTCTTCTTTATTTTATATAGTATAATTCTTCTAG